>JAUMJK010000549.1:1200000-1578825 GCA_033558105.1 Coccyzus lansbergi | reverse complement strand
CGCCCCCCCCGGAAACTGCGCATGCCGCAAAGCGCCTCCGAGCCCGCCGAGCCCTACGTACCGCCCCCCCCCCCGGAAACTGCGCATGCGCTAGAGCCTCCGCTCCTCGTTCGCGCCCCCTGCCCGCTGCGCATGCGCAATGATCCCTCGTCGCCTGCCATTGCGGATGCGTCTCGCGCCTCCGAGCTGGGCCCCTGAAGCGCATGCGCAATGCGCCCCGCACGCCGTACTCTTCTCCATCGTAAACCCCCCCCCCCCCTCCTGCGCATGCGTACCAACTCGCCTCTGCTCCCCTCGCCTCGTGCGCGTGCGCTATGCGCTCCGTAGAATCAGAATCACAGAAAAACCAGGTTGGAGGAGACCCACTGGATCATCGAGTCCAACCATTGCTATCAAACAGTACTAAAGACTTTGATTAAGTTAACTTCACATAATCATATGACACTTAGAAGGTAAATACGTATACAATTCACTGACCCAAACTCCATTTGTAGTCACTGAAGTGTTATCTGAATTGGGGACCATATTTAAAGGATCCTTGAACTTTTAGGTAAATCCACATATTTTTTTTTTTCAAACCAATAGTATAAATATAGCATCTACAGAGAAAAAAATATCCATGTATCTTAAGCACTGAGCTCTAAGAATTAAAACTCAAAGCAACAACTTCAGAGAAGTGAGAAAATTAAATAGGACTGTTAGCACAGTCACACTGAGCACGTCCAATTACAGGTAACAAGGCCTCAGCAACATCAGAAACTATTCACACAGAACTATGAAAACTTAGCCGAAGCCACTTAGTCACAGAGACATTATTCCCACTCGTGAAATTTTAGCTCTGCCCAAGGCGCATGCGCAAGGCCCTTCGCCTCTTCTGCCGACGCGCACGCGCCTCGCGCCTCCGATCCGTGCGCGAGGTCCCCCTCCTCCCCCCGCACACCGCGAGGGGAACGCGGGCTCACACGTGGGAAAGTTGCCTATTTATTGTCTTACTAGCCCAGAGGCGTGAAGGGAGAAGGAAGCAGCCAACTGGAAGTGCTCTCGGTCACCATAAAATGCTGCCCCCAAACTGGGAAATAGTTCAGAAATATAGAATAATAAAAAACGCACAAACAAACCCCCACGACAGAAAGGCTCGAGGGTTTTTTCCTATCTTGCAAAGCAAAGGGCTGCAAAACAGTTTTACATCACAAGCTGTAAACGCAGGATGATGTGATTGAGAGTTGATGATGTGATTGAGAGCAGCCTGTGGAGAAGGACTTGGGATGCTGGTTGATGAGAAGCTCAACATGAGTTGGGAATGTGCGCTCACAGCCCAGAAGGCCAAGCATGTCCTGGGCTGCATCAAAAGCAGCGTGGCCAGCAGGGCAAGGGAGGGGATTCTGCCCCTCTGTTCCTCTCTTGTGAGACCTCACCTGGAGTCCTGTGTCCAGTTCTGGAATCCTCAACATAAGGATACGGAACTGTTGGCACAGTTGACAACCTCAACCAAAAATCCTAGTTTCCTCTCAAAACACCTTCTGTTTTTTATTGTATAATAAAATTATTTCTTAGCATAAAAGTCACATGTATATGTATATACGGCCAAATGCCGGGTCCTGCACTTGGGGCACAAAAACCCTATGCAGAGCTACAGACTAGGAGAAGTCTGGCTGGAAAACTGCCAGGAGGAGAGGGACCTGGGGGTGTTGGACGACAGCCGACTGAACATGAGCCAGCAGTGTGCCCAGGTGGCCAAGAAGGCCAATGACATCCTGGCTTGGATCAGAAATGGTGTGACCAGCATGTCCAGGGAGGTTCTTCTCCCTCTGGACTCAGCACTGGTGAGGCCGCTCCTTGAATCCTGTGTTCAGTTGTGGGCCCCTCAGCACAAGAAGGATGTTGAGGCTCTGGAGCGAGTCCAGAGAAGAGCAACGAAGCTGGTGAAGGGGCTGGAGAACAGGCCTTATGAGGAACGGCTGAGAGAGCTGGGGGTGTTTAGCCGAGAGAAGAGGAGGCTGAGGGGAGACCTCATTACTCTCTACAACTACCTAAAAGGAGGTTGTAGAGAGGAGGGAGCTGGGTTCTTCTCCCAAGTGACAGGGGACAGGACAAGAGGGAATGGCCTCAAGCTCCACCAGGGGAGATTTAGGCTAGAGATTAGGAGGAGGTTTTTTCACAGAAAGGGTCATTGGGCATTGGAATAGGCTGCCCAGGGAGGTGGTTGATGCACCTTCCCTGGAGGTGTTTAAGGCACGGGTAGATGAGGTGCTGAGGGGCATGGTTTAGTGTTTGATAGGAATGGTTGGACTCGATGATCCGATGGGTCTCTTCCAACCTGGTTGTTCTATGATTCTATGTGAATATCTCTGCCTCTTGCAATTTTGTCACACCATTTTTTACCTCTGTCTCCAGCCAAATCAGTGTCACAGAAGACAACAGCATCTGCATGGCTGACATCTGTGGAAGAAGCGTAGGAAGAAAGAATAGCACAGAAGAATCACTTGTCTTGCTTGAAGTTTTTTATGGGTTCCTAAAATGGGGAGGCAAGCAACTCAGCTACAAATTCACAATAAAGTATCAATCTCTAAAAACAACCCCCACCATTTTTACAGAATGAGAAGATCAAGAAAATTGCTTCCTTATTACGTCCCCAACCTACATGAAGCTTGCCAGCGTTTTAAGTTATCTGCCTGCCCACGATATGGATCTATACAATTCAAGATTTGTCTGCACTATTAAAACTATTAATTTCGGGTGCAATCACCAGATAAAAATCTAAAGATCGATTATAGTAGTCACATTGTGTCCATGAAAGCACATTGAACTGGATCATTACATTCTGCGTGTGCATAATTTTTCTTGCCTATTGACTAAATGGAATCCCTTCTATTGTGCTGCCTTGTATTGCTTTAAGGACAAGTTTTCCTTTATGTTTTATACTGCATCTGACAGAAAACATAATGATGCAGTCTGAAACACAAAATAAGAAGAACTTAACTATACCTTTAATGTTTGCTCAAATTGTAGGCCCCAGAGGATATCAAGAATCTCACTGGGGAGGGAAATGAGCATAATTTCAATCTATCCTCAGGCAATGCCAGGGCACTCAACACAAAACAAAAGCCCCTGGAGTAAGGCTGAGGAAGTGCCAATGTAAAACCAACAACTAAAGTACTAACACTGTAGATAGCTACAGATAATGGAAGCAAAAGAAATTAATTAAAATACTGCTGTGAAATAAAACATCTGTATTTCAAGCACAATTGATTCAAAAATGTAAGACAACTAGTGGCATCCATCTTCGAAAAATGCTGGATGCCTCACTAAATAGCTATACGACTGACATATTTCATGTGTAATTACATATTTTGTGCCTCAGCTACATACGCTATTTGCTTAAATAACTAATGAAATTATGCAAATGAATTTTGCAAATGTATTAGACTTCCCTTTTGCATTTTCCCTCCCACCTGTCCATCTCTTCACTGCTGACTTGAGTAAGAGGTCCTCTTACCAGATAACACCAGCTGTGAGCGTCGCTCTCATTAACTCTTAGGTACACAAGAACATGGAAGTTCAAGAAAAGCTCCAGTGTATCAAGCACTGGGATCATCTGCGTCAAAATCAACACACGATGTTATTTTTGCTTTCAGCTTCCGAAGGAAGACAGCCAGAGCTTCCATCTTGCCTGTTTATGAAATAAGAACTTGAAGGTTCTGCAAGTGGTGAAAGCAAAGGACTAAGAGGTGAGGGGGTTAATACCTGAGTCACAGTTGCACCGGGTGGGGATCTGGAAACTGCAGGCTGAGACTGTGCTATCTGCTGCACTGATGGAAGTAAGGAAGTATCTATTCCTTTAGATTAAACTTCAAGATCAGCGTTTCAGGGATAGATGTATGGGAAGGATTCACCACATACAAATTTGGAGTAGCAACAGCTGGCAGTACACGCAGATGTCTGCAAAACAACCCAAAACTTGAGAAATTGTTAAATTTTTAAGAGCTTTGGCTATTAACTACTCAAAACGAGTAATAAAGCAGATGTCTGCATGGAAGCATAAAGGACCTGGCTAAAGGTATTTGAAATAAAATCAGCAGATGAAGTTTTATGTCAACATCAAGTAAATGCAAACCCACTCAGGTTAGAACAAGACAAGAGGCAATTACCACTATCCATAAAGCTACCCAGGTATGCTGACTTACAGCTCCTACTTCTTTTTAAGATTTCACACAACAAATACAAGTCATAGCAAAATAAAGTAGAATTGCTCTATAACTCATAACAATTGCCACAGATCTGTTAAGAATTTTAAAATCTTAGAACGATCTAATTTATACATCAGGCATGCAAACAGATTCTGCATAAAGGAATCTAGCCTGCAGTAGGGATGAAACAAGGCAAGTCATTTATCACTTTTACTGTTTTACGGTACTTCACATAAACACCCTGGTTTGGATGGTAGCAGACAGTCCTCACTTTTGTGCAGACTGCAAATGGATTTGTCTATTACCGAGTTTTTCCAAGTTCAGCTTCATCAGCCAGAATGCCATTGAGATTTATCTTATACAGCTTCACCAGCCCCTTCAGTCCAATCTGCTGATACTCTTTAAGAATCCCGTGTAATAAAGATGGAATATTGCTTTTTACTGCTGGCGTGATTTGAGCACTGCCTTTGGGTAACAATACATCTGCAGCAACAAAGTCTGTTACATCTCCCACGCATTTCTTTACAGTAGATGTCAGAAGATTGGGAAGCACCACTTCCTTCTGAAGGTTCTCTTCCTTATTCAGTCTCTTATTTCTGCACAAAATAAAAAAAATAGTGGCACAGCCACATCTGAGATGAATAATTCATTAAGAGGTTTGATACCATTTACAGTCAACCAGAGTCTAAAGATCACAAGAATTCTACAATATAAGGATAATGTAAAATATAGTTTGTCAAACTTGACTACATAAATAAAGGCAAACTGCAGTGGGGGCCAGGTGCGCACATAATAGTTTTAGCAAATTTGGTCTCCTGCATGGCCCCCGAGGGACACAAAACTAAACCCTGATTCAACAAGAGCTCAGCAGCAAAAAGCCTTCACAGTGCATTTATCAAAGCTCTAGTAAGGCAAAGACACAAGAAGGTAGGGAGCTGTAGAAAGTTTTGAGTCATAAATATTTACTAAGGCCAAAATATTAGCTCCTCAGGGTTTATTTTAGTAAGCTATTACCACTAGTACCCAAAACGGGAAGAAAAAAGGTTATGCCAAAAATAAAAAAAGTCCTAAGTTCTTATTACCTTTTTTTTGAGGTGTTCTGCGAGTTCAATGCTTGCTTCTTCCTCTCTTCTAACTCGACTTGCAGTTTTAAACCTACCACCCAAAACGGAAAGGGAGGCAGGAGAGCAGACGGAGATGACAAACACGAACATGATCAGCTTCAAATACAGCTGTGAATTATTCAAAATTCCTCCAGCAGCAACCCAGGCAATAGACACGACTACCACACAGGGCACTCAAAGAGAAGAGCAGCGTGTCCAAAAATAACCACAAATAGAAGTCCTCCACATAAGCGAGAGCTACCCAATAATAACTCACATGAAAACATAACCATCTGCAATGAGCCAACTGCACCAACCAGAATTAGATGATATATAAGGCCTGAAAGCATTCACACAACTATAGCATGAAGCTATATTCACCAAGAGACAATATTCACTACACAGGCTGAACAAAGCTCAGTTGTCAGGTTCTCATTGTTATGGTCCTATAGGTTTTTGTCTGGAAGCAAAAGCAACAAGTCTCAGTTGCTTCTTTTTTCATGCACGTTTCTTTATGCAGTATCATATCCTCGTGATCAGAGGATCACAGAATATTCCATTGTGATTCTCCCCTGTTATTATAAATATCCTGCATGAAAAGTTAGAATAATTGATTCTGTTTAATTAAATCTCATTCCAGAATTTCACTACAAGAATAAATCATACTTCTTCCCTAGAGAATCTACCTGATTCCTTCTCATTCATTTCCTTTCTTCAAGGAAAAAATATTTGGCATGTCTGCATCATTAATTAAAACTAAGAGACAGATACAGCTATCTCCAGGGCATTCTAAATTGAAGTAAAAACAAAGTTTTATTGTAAAGGAAGATGTTCACCCATCTGTGCTGTGTGAAGCAAATTATTAGTGCTTGGCAAAGTCTTTTGCAAAACCTACTGGAATTACTCTCTCCTTTCTTCCCAGGCTGGAGTAATAAATTCTGTCATCCACAAAGTCTCAATACACAAAGGACAAACTGCCAGGACACAGGGAGAAGTTAGCAAGCTGTTCCTTCCTGCTGCACCTTGTAACTTGCTTACTTGCAAACTTCCACACACAACTGAAATTTACGTTGGAGCATGAATTAATTCAATTCAATGAAAGTCAAAATCCAGCATGAGTATTTAAATACACAATTGTGCAGCTATCAACAATGACATAAATGAGAGCTCATCTGGAGTATTCTGGAATCCTTAACATAAGGAGATTTAGCTGTTCGCAGAGGTCCACAGGAGGCTACAAAGATGATCCGAGGGCTGGAGCAGCTCCTGTACTAGGACAGGCTGAGAGAGTTGGGCTTGTTCAGCCTGGAGAAGAGAAGGCTCCAAGGAGATCTTATAGTGACCTTCCAGTACCTGAAAGGGGCTACAGGAAAGCTGGGGAGGGGCTGTTCACAAAGGTTCGTAGTGATAGCACAAGGGACAATGGGTATAAACTGGAGAGGGGCAGATGTAGACTGGATATAAGGAGGAATTTCTCCATGATGAGGGTGGTGAGGCCCTGGCCCAGGTTGCCCAGGGAAGCTGTGGCTGTGCCATTCCTGGAGGGGTTCAAGGCCAGTTTGGATGGGGCTTGGGCAGCCTGATCCAGTGGGAGGTGTCCCTGCCCTTGGCAGGGTGGTTGGAACTGGATGATCTTTACGGTCCCTTCCAACCCAAACTGTTCCATGATTATATGATTCTATGATAATATGTTCTTCACAGAAGTAAAATTTAAAGATAAATTAGTGATAAAGTCTGAAAAAAATAATCTTGTCTGGACTTTCTTAACAAGGCAGATGTTACCACTCTGTTTCTGAGGATGCCCTCTTCCCAGTACTCAAGAAAGATTATTTAATAATGCAGAACATACAACAACAGTAATTACAGGAGACAAAAAGCAGCCATTCATAAACACGTATAATACAATACCCAAATCTGATACCTGTTGTAGCACAGGAACTGGAGCTGAGATCAAAATCACTTGCTTCTTACCACCACCTGCTGGATACACCTGCTGAAAAAAACCTGCATTCCTCCTGTGTAGAGCAGGTAAGGAACTATGTAAACTTGACATGCCTGGTCTGTTCTGCTCTTGGCTTTGCTCCTGGCTAATCTGTTGAGCCACTTGAGGAGCAGGAGGCATTCCACCTGCAGAAAAACTTGTTAAGATGGCAATTTCAGTAACTGAAGTAGTGGAATATCAAAAAGAACAAAAGGAAGTGGTGATGTAGACTGTAACACTTTCTAACATTTCACAGTAACTGCATGTTTAAAAGCTACAAAGATGCAACTCAAGCTAGTTTAGAGTGTATTTACCTGCTACTTAACCTGACAATGCAAAGATCTTTTTTAACAACACCCTGCAGAAAGATGATAGCCAGGAAACCAGTCTATATCAGGGAATCAAATGACCAAAAGGGAAAAACTTAATGGAATATCAATTACAGAAAACAACAAATTAGGGGTACAAATTTAAGCCCAATGCACAGAAAAAGAGCTGCACAGCGCTCCCTAAGATTTTTCTCCGAAGGGTTTTTAAATTGTATAATAATGGGTATTAGATATAATGGTACAATTAGAGCAAATCTCATTAAAGCAATTATCTTTAATTGCAAAAGTTAAAGCTCACATTGGATGATCATGAATACTTTATCAAGAATTATTAATATATGTACTAGATGTACCCGAGTTATTTTAAGGGTTGTGACATTCTTTTTAAACTGTTAACAAAACTAATTATGAGTCTCCATGGGAAGTACTATTTCAGAACTAAAATAAAGCTAACCCTATAAAGTGCCTCATTATCAATAAATCGGTGCACTGGTCTACCACTTCCAAAGCTCTGTCCACATTTATCTTTGATTTCACTTCTCCGTTCTCTTTATTTCACCATGAAATGGGTTTTGTGGTCATAGAATTGCTTCCTGCCTGATTTTTATAAGGAGAGTTCACCTCACCGGTCATTGACCTTTTAACTCAATTTGACTGCTTGAATACTTTATAATTCCAGTAAGTTTTGCCAGTTACTTTATTTCTAGCAGACACAGAGGATTCCTGCAGCACATACTGAATCTTGACGGGGTACATTTTTGCTTTGAAGATGACATGGGGTGTTCAGCAGGCCCTTTTGCCTCTTCTTAGCACATAGACTCATGATGATTGACACTGTAGATCATGGAGAGACTGGGAGTGGATGGTGCTTTCAGGAGATGGTGGAAGCTGGAACTCCTGGGTGATGCAAATCCCCCATCTCGTTTCATAAAGTGCTGCCATTTGAGGGGCAGAATGATTGATTTAACCTGCTGTTTAATATCTTCATCAGTGATACAGATAGCAAGATCAAGTGCATCTTCAGCAAGTTTGCAGATGACACCAAGCACAGTGGTGCAGATGCCACACCAGAAAAATGGGATGTCATCCAGAGGGACCAGGACAAGCTGGAGAAGTGGGCCTGTGTGAACCTCATGAGGGTCAATAAGGCCAAGTGCAAGGTCCTACACCTGGCTCAGGGCAACCCTCGATTTCAATACAGGATGGGGAATGATGTGATTGAGAGCAACTCTGTGGAGAAGGACCTGGGGGTGCTGGTTGATGAGAAGCTCGACATGAGCTGGGAACGTGCACAGCCCAGAAGGCCAAACATGTCCTGGGCTGCATCAAAAGCTGCATGGCCAGCAAGGCAAGGTTGAGGATTCTGTCCCTCTGTTCCTCTCTTGTGAGACCTCACCTGGAGTCCTGTGTCCAGTTCTGGAATCATCAACATAAGAAGGAGATGGAGCTGTAGGAACGGGTCCAGAGGAGGCTACAAGGATGATCCAAGCCTTTCCATACAAGGACAGGCTGAGAGAGTTGGGGTCGTTCAGCCTGGAAAAGAGAAGGCTCCAAGGAGACCTTAGAGTGACCTTCCAGTACCTGAAGGGGCTACAAGAAAGCTGGGAAGGGACTGTTCACAAAGAACTGTAGTAACAGGACAAGGGGCAATGGGGGCATCCTTTGACTAGATATAAGGAAGAATTCCTTCACCGTGAGGCTGGTGAGACCCTGGCCCAGGTTGCCCAGGGAAGCTGTGGCTGCCCAGTCCCTGGAGGTGTTCAAGGCCAGGTTGGATGGGCGTTGGGCAGCTGGATCCAGTGGGAGGTGTCCCTGCCCATGGCAGAGGGGTTGGAACTGGATGATCTCTAAGGTCCCAACCCAGACTATACTGTGATTCTGTGATTTACCCTGTAAGTACATTACAGCCATGTATCCATTACTACAAACCCACATGGGGTCCAAACACCGCTTTGAAAGTGTGGTGACATCTGCAGTGCCTCTGGCTAGGCCACAAGGAAGCTTTAGTGCAAAGATAAAAGTTCTCTGTAGACAAAAAGGCAATGCATTTCCAAAGCTCCTCTGCCCAGGGCACACCAGGAATGGGCAGCGTTGAGTGGAGTGAGCACTTCACCCCAGCTTTCTTGTGAGGAACCTTCCAGCCTACATCTTTCCGACCAGGAACCCTCCAGCCCACATGTCTCCACACCTTTCCAGCCAGGAACACTCCAGCCTACATCTCCCTGCACCTTTTCTCTTAAAACAGCCTTTCCCCGGTCCTGGCCCTTTGCCCTCCTTTGTCCACTGAAATGACTCAAGCAGGAGAGGAGTAACTACGACTGGAATTCTCCAGTCTGCCTCAGCACACAGGCAAGATGACATCTCCCAAAGAAAAGGTTTCATCCTGAAACAAATGGTTCAGACCACTTCCCCAAAAACCTCTCACTGAGTAAGAAGTTAGAGTGATAATGAATTCATAACCCATGCCTGTCATGGATGACATGGGAAATAAAAGCTTAATGGTGTTTAGACGTCCGTTTAAGTAAAGGTGAAGAAAATAATAATAATAATGAAAAAAAATTCATGGAGTCGTCACTTCATAAAAATAATTAAAAAAAGAGTATATTAAAATGTTTTCCCCCATCTTTATGCAGAGATGATACATATTTAAAATGCTATTCTCCAGGTAAACATGTAATAAAAACATTATTCAAAGAGAAATTAAGATATCCTGCATTACAAGACTCTTTTAGACAGCTGCTTTCTTGTTACAGTATTTTCAAGTATACCAATCAGGTGAATCAGTCAGTGGTATAGGTAGCTTCTTTTACTTTTTCTGCCGTTTTCCCTGCCCAGTTTCTCCTGGGCAAACAGTTCTTGTTCTGCAAGCACATAAACCCCTGCTTCACTGGATTCTTGGATTCATAAAGGCCACTTTTTGTAGACGAAGGGAATTGCAAGCAGTAAGGGTCTCGCGTCCAGCCACTTGCTGGCTCAGTCAGAATCATCACCACAGCCATCACTGCCTTCCAGATCACTGCTGTTCTGTAAAGTAAAATGGAAAATGGTTTGTCACTATTTCATTGACATCTAGGGACTGACCTACCTCAAAGACCCAGCTTCACACCTTAGACCCATCCATTGCAACAAACTCCTGTGATGGTAAATGATACTTCTTGTAGAAAAAAAATTGCACATTAGATTATACTCAGCAGAAGGAAAAATTTCTTCTCATTTATAATTACAACCTAGAGTATGTGGAAAACTTAAAAGTGAGATATAAATATGACATGCAGATGTTTTAACTACAAT
This sequence comes from Coccyzus lansbergi, assembly GCA_033558105.1. Lineage (NCBI taxonomy): Eukaryota > Metazoa > Chordata > Aves > Cuculiformes > Coccyzidae > Coccyzus > Coccyzus lansbergi. The sequence goes on along the minus strand of JAUMJK010000549.1, from coordinate 1,567,934 downwards.
GAAATAAATGCAGGAGAGACAAGTTAACAAATGCTTTTGTTCATCCAAGTCCCTCAACAGCTAAGTTTGATATGTTGTCTAAACCCAGATTTCAGAATTTTGTTTGTTCTGCAGAGAATTCATGTCCAAACTGTGTTAGAGAACTGCAAGGGCTCACTAATTCCTGCTTAAAAATGAAGTCAGTTGTACAAAGTAGCAGTAGGGAAATACTACAAATGTTAGCAACTTATATTGAAACTGAATTCTGAGTTCTTAACTGGGAGCCGCTCCTTCAGGAGTAAATCAGTATGGTGCAATACACGCCTAGTTCCTCCTTTTTTCCTCCCCTCATCACTTGCTGAAAACACATAAACCTCCAAATCCCATGAATTCAACACTGACAGTTTAATATCCTACTACAAACCAAACTCCTGAGTGACTTAGTTGCCTTTGTAACAGCAGGCAGAGCTCGATGAAGTACAGCCAGCAAAATCTCAAAGGAGTCTGTCATATCATCCCTTATTTGTTCGTCTCCAGACAGCCTGTGCTGACTATGACACCAAAACTGTACTCGGTTGAGTTTATCTAAAGCAAGCAGACCTGCCTCCTGCCACCAATACATCAGTGATTTTGAACCCGTCAGCACTAAGTCCTGTCACCATTATCATCAAGACCCCCAAGCCAGGTACAGGCTCTTTGCACCTCACGGTCTCTTTGGGTCCCATTTAACTAGATTAATGTGCCGTTTGTCACAGCCTCCTGTCACAAATGTCCTCATACAGCACTGCGTTTCAGAAAAACAATTACTGCAAGTACAGAAATAACCCTGAGAAAATTCTGGTGTCTCGTTTGTACGGTTGAATGAGGCTGTAAATTTTACTTTACAGGTTGAAAAGCTTTCTCATACAAATGGCAGAGACAGGATTAAACCGAAACTTCTTCAGAGCAAGATCATTATCTACACACACAAAAAACCCAACTAATTTTAAGGACTCTCTTAAGTGAGAAAATTTTGGTTTTCTCTTCCAGGTTGCACTGCACAGAAGTTTTAGCCCTGCCCATCATTCATCCTTCAAGGACCTGCCAGCTCTCTGACCAAGGGAATGTGAGTTACATACAGAACTGCAAGGTAGCATCAGGTCACCAAGACCAACCCACACTCAATCAGGGCTTGCTTCAAAGTCAGATCAGGTTGAGCAGCAACTCGTCCAGTCCAGGACTCCTGTATTTTAAATCACTCCAGTGATGATCAATTTAAAGAAATACTTTGTGAGTTTGATTCGAGATTCCTCACGTGGTTTCCAACCCAGTTCTAGTGCACCCCAAACACCTTTCAATTCCTTTCTGGTGAGGAAAACAAAATTTTTTTTAAGTTGAAGTTTTCATTTTGTTAAAAAATGTATCTGACACCTTTGTTTTATTGCAATTTACAGCAGTTCCTTTTATCAGAAATCAGATTCCACAATATCCCATTTTACACAGGAGGAGTGGTTATGATAACTCATTCTGAGTTTCTAACAGATTTACTTGAAAACTTGGTCCTAATTTTCCCCCTTACCCCAAACCTGTAGTGCTGAACAGGGCACTACACAAACAATTACCCAAAAATCAAACAATACAAAAAACCAGCAGGTACTTAAAAGTGAACTTGTCAACTGGAAAACTAGTCTCTAAAGCAGCTTCACACTAGCAAGGCTGGTAACTTATCCACAATTTCTGTTGCCAGTTTCTGCTTCTGTAAACTGGTCTGAGCTTTAAAGGATTCCTTCCTCCCTCCCCCCATGCAAAACCCTGCAAAAATAAGTCTGAATAGTTCATCCCACTAATTTCAACTGCATAAAAACAGACAAGGAACATTTCAAGACACATTTCATACTCCAGGTGACTGTCATCTTCCATGGAAAACAAAAACATTACCACCAGAAAAGCCACTTCAACTTGACAGCTTCTACTTGATAAAACAACGGCTTCAATTATTACCTTTGAATTTTTGCTGTTCGCTTGCATCTCAGCAGCAGAAGAGTTGAAGTCATGAATGGAGAGGGTGTTTAGCCAGTTTGCCATGGATTTCTCCTCCCTTTCGGTGTTAATAATGGTAGGATAGATATACTGCTCTTTGAAAACAGCAATCTTCTCCTCCTCCTCTGTCCACTCCAGGGGCTCGTGCAGCCCATCATTCCCAAAACGTCTGTTGTATTTTTCAAAGTGTACCCTTTCCAAGACCAGCCCAAGTCCTGGGGCTTTGGGAACATCTACTTTCTCCTCTCCCCAGCTGCGCTCTAGGATAGACTCGGAGGCATAACCTTTCACAATAGCTATCACCAGCCCAATCATCTTCCTTATCTGGTGCATCATGAAACTCTGCCCTTTCACTTTGATCACTGCAAACTCCACGTTTTCCCTCACAAACGGCTCTCCACAGTACATCTCCATGATGTACCGCTTGGCACTGGGGTCCTTGGGTCCCTTCTGGGATGTGAAGTTGTGGAAGTTGTGTGTCCCTTTATAGCACGCGAGCAGCTTATTGACTTTTTCAAGGGTCTCTCTGTCCAGTCGATAAACCTCTTCTTGCACATCATGGTCTTTATGGGCAAAGGCAAATGTTGGCAGCATGTAAGAGTAGGTTCTGGCATCGCATTTGTTCTTGGAGTTGAATCCCCCAGTGACTCTCTTCAGACCTTGTTTTAAAAGCAACATTAGGTTTTTTTTTAATTAACAGGTTACAACCCGATTGTGGTCGCACTGCTACCAAGAAGAATATTTTTTAAATAAAGAACAATCATAAAATAGATTTGGTTTTTAGGACCCTAATTTCAAACTAACAAAACCATATAGATTTATGTTAAAACTGAATCACTTATGAGTAAAATTATATCAGTAAGAAAGAGACATTCTGCAGGAGAAAGCTCCTCTTTGAAAAGATTTTCTCTGCCCAGTCAAGTATCCTTACCCAGAATTCTGATGTGAGAAGGAAGATGGTTATTGATCTTTTCTAAGATGTCATCTATTAGCCTGACCTTTAGTGACACAATCTGTCCAGCTGCTGACACACCCTATAAGAACCAGAAAATACATGATTATGTACCTTAAGCTCTTACAGAATGGATATAGCTGAAGAACCAGTCTGTTCCTTTTCTCTCTGGTCATTTCAGGCTAAAGCAAGGCCACAGGGAGAAATCCAAGTTAGAGCATTTCTGAACACATGTTGGTGCTGTACAGCCACAGAGCACCCGAGCACCTTAGCGATCTTAGAGAGCACAACATCGCGTTCCCTTCCATGACATCTCAATGTATCTGACTCATCTTAAGTAAAGCACCAACTGAAAGTAAATTACTTATGTATAAGATAAGATAAGCCATGAACTCCAGTTCAATAGGACAACTGAGATGCAGCTGAACTTTCAAGCACCATCTAGGCCAGGCTGCAACAACAGTGAGAAGCAGCAGCAGCATGAGGCTGGGAGGCTGAAGCAGAGAAATGCGATAGAAACACAAAGTTTAGGTATGAAGCAGCAGCTTTACAGACACCATCTAGTCAATATCCTGTGCTTTCTCATTATTTGTTTGCACAGAAGTTTTGTAGTGGATGAAAGATGTTTGAAGCAACATTCCCTGCCAAGAGCGTTTACTATTGGACCTCACTCCGGACAACACGTTACCAGTCAATCTCATAGTGCTGGCAGGAGAACACCAGAGTTTCAGGTAAACTGGCCCTAACTAGCGTACCTTATCTGTTCGAGCACACCGCTGAAAAGACATTTTCTTCATATCTTCCCCGTGGTTTTCTGGGATGCAGCCTGACTGAACAAGGGCAGATACTAAGTCATCTTCAATTGTCTTGAACTGTGACGATCCCACATTTCTCTAAAAAGAGGATGTATAGTACAAATAAAAAAGAAAATAAATAATTGGACATATGAAGAATTTTGTTAATTACATGTTGTCGTGTAATTCTTTAGAAGTCCTCCCTGCACAGCTCTAAAAGCACCGCTATTCTCTAACCAACTGTACTCTACCACAGTGTGTTAATAAAACACAAACATTCTGATTTACATTTCACTGTTACAGCAACTAAAGGATCACTTCTAGTTTCTCTGTGCAATATTTCCGCAATGGAGTTTTTTGATGATTCATTCAACTACATGGAACAGCATCCGTGAAACACCAGTGCCTGCTGCTCCTACTCTAGCCCCTGCAAACTCTGCTTCCAGCAGTTAGACTTATTTTGCTCAGCTCACTCGTGCTAGGGTACAGTACAGGCTGTGTTTTTAGTCCTGTGACTTCTGCATTCAACTCACAGATGAACCATAACGGAAATGCACAACTCCACTGTGTGTCAGGCTGCAGAGCACACTCCTTTGGCACGTAACACTCTGTTGTGAGAGCAATAAAGCTGACAGGCACTTACACAGATGTGCCTGAAAGCACAAGGTTTACTGCCATTGAACAAATCTACTTTGTGGCATAAGCATAAGAATCTCTTCCCTGTCTGTGGTCAATCTTATCAGTTATTGTGTGGAGCTATTAAAGGACACTTCAAGAGCATGTATGGAGCTTGCAGGAGCTTAGACGACCAGCAGATGGAGCAAATCACAAACGGTGTGGCCATCAGATTCAGGGAGGTTATTCTCCCTCTGTACTCAGAACCGGTGAGACTGCACCTCAAATCCTGTGTTCAGTTGTGGGCCCCTCAGCACAAGAAGGATGTTGAGGCTCTGGAGCGAGTCCAGAGAAGAGCAACAAAGCTGGTGAAGGGGCTGGAGAACAGGCCCTATGAGGAACGTCTGAGAGAGCTGGGGGTGTTTATCCTGGAGAAGAGGAGGCTGAGAGGAGACCTCATTACTCTCTACAACTCTCTGAAAGGAGGTTGTGGAGAGGAGGGAGCTGGGCTCTTCTCCCAAGTAACAGGGGACAGGACAAGAGGAAAAGGCCTCAAGCTCCAACAGGGGAGGTTCAAGCTGGACATCAGAAAAAAATTTTTCATGGAAAGGGTCACTGGGCACTAGCACGGGCTGCCCAGGGAGGTGGTTGAGTCACCTTCCCTGGAGGTGTTTAAGGGACAGGTGGGGACAAGGTGCTGAGGGACATGGTTTAGTGTTTGATAGGAACAGTTGGACTTTATGATCCAGTGGGTCTTTTCCAACCTGGTGATTCTATGATCCTATGAATATCATTCTCCTCCTGCCAGTACTGCAGCCGTAATATCCTCCCTACAAGGGCAGGTCCAGTGCTGGGCAATGCTCAACTGCTGGTGCTGCAACAGAGCAGCCTCCCTTTTCATCCACGCACACACACAGAAGTCCTGCATCAGTATTCCTGTTTCTAAACTGCTGCAAGCCATCCCACTAGAGTGCATCACAAAAAGGAGAATTTAAAATACCTTCCGGCACAGATAGCTTTTTAAAAGTACAAGAGACAGCAACCTGGCTGCAAATTTGTCTTGTTCCAATAGGCAACTCAGTTCCCTGGAATCTGCTCAAAGCAAGACAACCCAAGGTCTAACCTAAAAGAAACTCAGCCTGGCTGCTCTGAAGTGTAAAGCTTCAGCAGGGAGCTGCAACCTCGGTCAGGAGGGGGCCTGGAGATGGCACTTCAGGCTTTGACAGAACCACAGTGCCCACACAGCCTCCCCAGACGCCTTGCTTGCAGGACAGTCTTTGAAATACCTGCTGATGCTCTGTACTAAAGTCAGGCTGACAAGAATCACCAAATACTAGCGCTATTACCACTGACTCTTTTCACTCAAACCCCGATCAGCACCGCCCCAGCTGCTGACGCTGCAACCGCTTCTCCCACGGCCCCTGTGACTGCAGCGATAAAGCCAGCAGGCTCGGAAAGAACGGGAGCAGAGCTGCTTTGCCAAGGCACCCACCTGCATGCCGTGGTAACCCTTCCCGGAATACGCCATCAACAACACGATCTTCCTTTTGGGCGACTTCTTATTCTGCTCCTCGGCGTCGTCCTCACCCGCGTCGCTCTTGAGCCTTTTATTCCGATGCCCGTTTTCCTCCCCGCTTCCAGCCGCCTCGCCGTGCCCGTTCAGCTCCTGCGCCGCTCCCGACGGCTCCGCCATGGCGAGACCCTGCAAGGGACACGGCAGCGGGCGGGGCTCAGCGACGGGCCGAGGCCGCACAGCCCCCCGCGGGCGAGGGGCAGCCGGGCCCGCGCCGCAGGGCCCGCCGCACGCCGCCCTGCCCGGGACGCAGAGGCCGCGGCTCAGAGCCCTCAGGCCCCAGCGCAGCATCGTCCGCCGCCGGCGGGAGCGGGAAAGAGGCAGAGAAATCCCGCCTCGGCCCGGCCACCCGCCCTCGCCGCCACCACCGCCGCCACTTACGGGGGCGCAGCCGAGCGACGCAACGCGCGGCGACGGAACCACGTGCTGCGGAACTACGGCGGCCGCGCGGGGACACGGGGCGGAGCGATAGGAGGGGCGAGGCTAGTAGAGGGGCGGGGGAAGGGGCGGAGCTATGAGGAGGGCAGGGAGAGGGCGGGGCTAGGAAGGGCACGAGGGGCGGGGCTTCTTGCTTGTGGGCGGAGCTCACAAGCCCCATTCAACCTGCCCTTGAACGACTCTAGGGATGGGGCAGCCACCCCTGCTCTGGGCAGCCTGGGCCAGGGCCTCATCACTCTCGTGGTGAAGGAATTCCTCCTTATGTCTGGTCTAAATCTACCCCTCTCCAGTTTATACCCATTACCCCTCGTCCTATCACTCCAAGCCTTTGTAAACAGTCCCTCCCCAGCTTTCTTGTAGCCCCTTCGGGTACTGGAAGGTCACTATAAGGTCTCCTCAGAGCCTTCTCTCCTCCAGGCTGAACAACCCCAACTCTCTCAGCCTGTCCTCCTACAGGAGGTGCTGCAGCCCTCCCATCATCATGTCAAGTGAACTCTGCAGAGCTAACGTATGTCGTGAAGGAGTTAACTGCCCCCCTGAAATGAAGTTTTAAAAGAGCCCATAACTGGAAGCGGAATATTTGATCTTCATATCGCCTTGGTTCCCCACCCTCTCACCCGTTCCTACTTCCTTGATGTCACTAAGTCCCCTCTGATTGTTCAAGGCTGAATGAGCATGGTTTTGCTGACGTACTTACCAGCAACTAAATATAAAATGTGGGAACAAAGCCAAATGCCCTGGCAGAATTGCTTGGGTTTGTTTTCTCATGGAAGCAACAGCAGTGAAACGTCATAGTCAGCATCACAAAAGTTGTGCAATTTTCACTGGTGTTCACTGTTCAGGCCCCATGGTTCAGCCCTTGTAGAAGAGTGTTCATTTCTGTCATTTAAGCCTTCCCAGCTCACACTTTACCCTTTGTTCTGCCGCCTATGAGTCCCACAGCATCAGCAGAGCAGTCCCAGTCCACGTGGGCACAGACACAGTGTGGTCCTTCTGCCATCTGGCTACAGGTTTTCCACCTGCTTCACATGCAGCTTCAAAAGAAACCCCCTCCCTTACCCTCAGCGTAAGAAACTTGTCTCTGTATGATCTTTACGACAATCCCATGCTGCAGGGGACAAATGCACAAAAGGGTTTTCCACAAAAAGGGGGCTTCATGTGTTAAAAAAAACAAAGAAACCCACAAAACCCCCACCAACACCCTCCCAAATCAAAGATCTGTGTGTGCTGTGTGGATCACAGAATTTAAGTGACACCAGTGTTTATATTTCTTTAGCTCTGACCAGCTTTCCAAGAGCTGTCGTAGGGTCTTGCCCAGGCTGCACCACCACAGTGTTGCACACAACACCAACAACATGAATTGAGGGGCAGCTCCGTGGGGAAAAGGACTCACCTCTCCCTGCACATCACCAGGTTGGAAAAGACCCACTAGATCATCAAATCCAACCATAACATGGTCCAACGTGGATCAATGTTAAATCCTGGGTGAGCAGGGCACAGCGTTTCCAGGCAGGACCATTCTCACACGATATCCCGTTCCCCGTGGGGAGAAAGGCAGGGGCAGGAAACAGGAGTTATAAATAGGGCTGAGCAAGGAAAAGAAAAGAAAACAAACAACCCAATTCTGTGGTAAATGAAGATTCTGAAATGGGGTCTTTCCTTACACAAACCCAATACAGTCCAGTAAGGGCATGTGGGGATGCAGAGTCATGACAGGGCTGGTGGGAAGGGCTCTCCCGATGGGCACTCAGAGCCAACAATAACACAAACAGACCAGTGAGCAGAGTTTTGGGAAATATCTGGTGTAGTTATGGAATTGGCTCCTGAAGGTTTACCCCACTGTCATTTACGAGCAGAAGGACTGGATCAATAAATTTTGGATGTCTCTCACATCCCAGTTGCAGAGCTCGGCTTTTCATCATAGCCTGTTCTGATTGAGACTGAGCAGGAATTACAGCTACTGCCTTGCACCCAGTGTCAGGACCGAGACTCACAGCATCCTCATCATACTTTTTGCAGTGTTCAGTGGTTTTTTTGCAGGCAAGAGGAAGCAAAGCCGTGTGCCACTCTGTTCAAACAACAAATAGCAACCAGCACAAAGATGCACACTGAGTCCCCACCCTTCTGTAACACCATTAGATACCCCTACTCCAGCCTCCTCTGCAGGAATAAAGAGCTCCACAGGCTGATCTTGCAATAGAGAAACAGAGATGAAATTTAAGCATCTAAGTGGGCGGGAAGGGGTCTGCTGTCAGCTCCTGACAGAGCTCCTGATGGCAGCAGGAGGAGAGCAGAAGCAGGTAACATGAGCAGATGAACCAGCGAGTGCAGCTCCCACCCAGACTTCTCCAAATCTAAATTCTTTTGTCTGTTGATTTAGGTTGTTTTATCCCAAGATTCACCCTCTGGGAAAAGAGGGTCACAGCACTTTTTCACTTAGCAGAATCCCCCATTAAATACCCTACTCAGATAGTGCCCTGACCGGAATGACAAAGTACTGAAAACAGACCACTAACAATTTCAAATCAATTTTATTCTCTTAAATTGGTGTTGTACAATTTAAAGCAAAAAAAAAAAAAAAAAAAAAGTCACACAAAACACAAATAAAAAATGTTGACAAAGTTATCAAGCATTACCTTATAAAGAACATCATCATCATCATCATCCACTCTCACAAACCTGAAGGTACGTGTGTATTAGACTGAGGTTTCTTGAAATCTATTACAGACGCTAGACACAAACGCTGCAACAGTCACAAAGCCTTGACAACAGCAGGTGGACCACACCAGCAACTTCAACAACGGCTGGGGAGGTGGGTTTTGGGGTGTTTTCTCTTTTTTTTTTTTACTTTTTGCATACCTTATTGTCTACAAAGCAATAAATACTCTCCACCCAAAAAAAAAAAAAAAAAAAAAGTTGGTTTCACACTACATGCAGTGAGATAAAAAAGAAAGTCACCAAAGTGATGGCAAAATAAATCACGTGTCTGATTTGGTTTGCTTTTTTTCTTTTTTTTTTTTTTTCCTCCCCCATTTCTGGGTCTTTTTTTGTGTTGTTATTTTTTTTATTTCAAGCACAGTGGCTAAGCTTCAAGTATTGAGAGAAAACATCTGCATACACGTTTGTGTTTGTGTGTATCTATACACACACACCTTGTATGTATATACACAAACACACACATAAACACGGGGTGTAGGTCTGTAAACCACCATTTTTTGGAGCAATATATACCTGTATACATTGAATGTGGACAATGGTGATACATTCAAGTAATTAAGTACAGGGGGAAGGTAAGTAAGTGCTGAGCTTGCCACCCACGGGGACCGTGAAGCCTGCGGCAGAGCCGAGGATCCAGGTTGTGCTTCCCTGGGGCTGCGGGTGCACACGTGGGGTGCGTCGCGTGTGTCTGTATTGCAGAATCAGTCCTGGCTCGGTGCTGCGGCGCCGCCCCCACACGCCGCTCCTTGGCAGAACTGGTAAAATCCCTTTGGAAGCAGTCTGGGGCTCCTTGGCATTTCTGGCCGCTGGCTGGGGGCTACGTTGGTTGGGTTTGTCTTTCTTTTTTTGCCCAGGCAGAAGCACAAACACCACAGCAGCAGTGGGCTGGGAGCACACGATGTCACAGAGGCCCAACACAGAAGCATTTGTGAAAGCTACGCTTCAACTTCCCTGGTCAGGGCAACCTGAAATATTCTGCTATTTCTTCATCAGCATTTCTGCAACACCCGTGTTGCCAAAGATGATGCCGGCTGCAAAGCCAAATCAGTTGCTCCTGAAACCCTTGTACAGTATCAATCTGAACATGCCAATATTGAGAGAAAAACAAAAGCAATGAGGACTTAACCACCGTGTGCAAAATATTTTTGCATCCCCAAAACGAAGCCTGAGGTTTCAAGTTGCTTTCAAAGATACTTTTCTGCCCAGCGCTAACGAAATACTGCCACGACTCTGATAAATTAAGACGCACACATGCACACAGACAGACGGAAAGGCAGCCAGCTATCCTCTCACGCTCATGCTCACAGCACCCAAAAGCCTCAACCAGAATTTGAGCCACTCACACCCGCAGTCTCATTTGACTACAGAGTCTCCTTAAAAGAAATGCTGAACATAAAACTCAACACTAGAAGATTTCTTTATAAAAAAAAAACCCAACGAAGCAGCAAATAAAACTTCTTAAAAAACGCATTTCCAATTCTAAGTGTGTAGGATCTTAACGCCTGTTCTTGAGCTCTTAAAATGCATGGAGCTTTATATCGACTGTCCTTAAAAGAACATTTAAATAAAAACAAAACAAACCAAATCTTGGTACTGCCAGATTGCAGGTCAGCTTTGCCTGGTGTGGAGGAGGAACAGCACAGACTCTGCACTGCCTCTTGCCTCACACACACAAGATACAGTACAGTTAAATACGTACAGTTACACACAGACCATATACATATATGCATCAATATATATTCACCCTCATGAATACATATTAATATACGCACACACGTAGTGCAATAAAACAACCAGGAAGCAAGGAAAGGAATAAAAAGAACAGCATTCCTAACAGTCACAATGTTCCTGGATTGTTGCGTGATGCAAAGTCAACTTCCCAAAGTTCCCGTTGTGTGTAAAGTGCTCCTTTGATTCACAAAGCTAGTGTTTTCAGTTCGGGGAGGGGGGGGGGAGTGAGGGAAAGGGGTTACTGAGCCAACAGCTGAAAGCAGGACGGCGCTTGTGCTGTCTCCTGGTAGATACGTAGAGACAGGCCGTGCGGAACAGCCAGGAGTCTTCCACGTTGATCCTGCTGAGCTTGGGGACCAAGGGAGGAACGGATTCATTTTGGCTTCTAACAAACACAGGAGCGTTCCACTTGGCGCTGTCCTCCTGTCTCCTGCGCAGTCTCTTCCCCTCGTGTCTCTGAGACTCAGTGAGCGCTCCAAGGCGTAAACACATATGAGAAAGGGCAAAGGAGGGAAAGGAGGGAAGCCTCGGGTTGCCAGGAAGCTTGAAGATGCCTGGTTCTCAGCTGGGTAGGGAAAAGTACACAAACTGGCCTTGATTTCTGAATGGCAGCCTCCAACTTGAACTGAAGCCAGCAGTTTCATCACATCCATTGCCTGCAATGGACACGGCACTGGAATACCCTGTTCTTAAGCGAGAGGGACAGGCAGCAGTCTTATCCTTCAAAGTGCTGGGAAGAAGCAGACTTCCATCCTTCATCCCCCCTGCTAACGAGGGAAACTTTGCCATGTCGGCTACGTCTTCATCCAGGCCTTTGTGCAGGGAAGTCTCTGTGCTTGCTGCACTCGCACATCCCCACAGAGGAATCCAAGTCTGTGGAACAGCTTCCCAAAATGTCAAAATACAAAACATTGAGCAGTTCATTCTCCAGGTTTCCCACCACAGCCACAGGCCCTTGGAAACAAAGCAATCAGCTGGGGTGAGGTGCGTGAAGAACAACGACACTGAAATCAGGCGCAGAACCCCGACAGCAGTGCTGACAGCCTGCGCTCGATGCAGAGTTTACCTGGGAAAGAAAATAAAAAAAAAAAACAAATAAAATTCTCATTTTGCTGGCAATAAAAGGACTACCAAAACATGCTGGACACTGAAGAAAAAAGGTAGAACTTCAGCACATCTAAGGAGCCTTTCGAGAATAATTATCATGTGCTGATTTAGGGTAGGTGAGGACCTGACAACAAACATCGTACTAGGAAGGGACAGGTTGAAAGGCTGGATAACTGGAGATCCAGCAATGAAAGCCAGGAGGCAGCGATTCTGACACAAGTATCAAGATGTTAGAAAGAAGAACCACCATCTGGTGGGGAGAATTTATTGACTTTTAGTTACTGGAGTGTTTTTTTTTTCAGGGGGAAGGCCATTCAGGGACTCAAGGGTCGCTTGTCATGACTTACAGCTGAGAGGCTGAGCCCGGCAGTACGAGGGCTAGAATCTCACTGCCTGAGCCAAAGACTCTCAAAAGCTAAACATCCAGTGGAATTCATTCCTCTCATGAGAAGCCTTGCTGTATTTCTACTTTCATCATTTTCCTTTTTTTTCAGAAATAAGTAATCATATATCTGAGATCTAAAATGAAACGCATACCCACTACAGCCTACAGCTTAATCAAGAAGCTGGAACATAGGGTCAAACAGGGAATACCAGGATAGCAACTGGGAAAAGAAATCTATTAGGTGCATTAACTGTATCTCTGGACAAAGAAGGTGATTTAGGTTGGGTAAGAACTACTACAATAGAAACTACTTAGTATTCCCTGTTCACTGAGCCCTGCTCTACTGCTTATCACCTGTGGATCTCATTTTGTTCTCCCTCAGCGAGACTCATATCAACTGCGAAAGCTGGTGATAATTAACTGACTGATTGCTTCCGAGACAGAAATCTCTTCTCTCATTACCTGTCTAAGAGCAATGCCTGCAGAGGTCTGCAGGCAGCACGCTGGATGCCAGCCTAAGGAATTTGGTAGCCAGCAGAGGGGAGAGGCAGCTGGCCAGCTGTGGCCTCTCCCTTCAGCCACACTGATGGCTTGGGGGCTATTGCGGACGGGCTGGTTTAGCTGGGGTGGAGCAGAGCCCAGGCCAAGTCAAGCAGCTGGATGGCTGCGCCCCATCCTGGACAGAGGCAATAGTGGTAATTAAATTCCAGCTGTAAGGGCAGGGAAAGCGCACTCAGAACAACTGAGGTCAGCCCTTTCCATTCCACCTATGTTAGCTGCGGAGACTGCAGAAGCAGAGAATAACAGCCCTCACAACAAAGGCAGAGCACAAGAGAGGTGACAGCACAGAGGGGTCCATCAGCCAAATGAGAGCAAGCAGATAAGAGCTCAGCTTTCACTCTTACAGCAAGCACTTGCTGATGAGAAAAATATTGGTATGCTGCCTTCTCAGCCACACATGGGGCTGGGGAGTGGACAGGCAGCAGTCTTGTTTCAGAAGATGTGTTGGAAGGAGCCCTCACTGTGCTTCACGTTCCCGAGTGCTCTGTGCAGTCAGACGCGTGGTTCTGGTTGCAAACCTAACCCAGGCCTCTGCTGTTGCCAAACCACTTCCTTCAGCAAGTTCCTTCACACATCAAAACCTCCAACAAAGCCCTGGCAACTGCTCTGCACGGGAGGCTCTCAAAATGTGGCTCAGAACAAGGATCGGCATTTCTAATAGTTTTCCTGCTTGGAAAGGAGGAGGCTAGGCTGCTAAGAGCTCTAGAGTGCCAGGAGATCTCTGCTCTGTCCACCAAGATGCAGCTAAAAGAAAAATGGACGCTGGGTACTGAAAGTTCTGGTCCACACGGTTAGAAAACATCACATGGCTTAGCAAGGAAAAAGAAGTCACCAAACACTCACATTTATTGATGTTTTCTACGTCACCCTGTTCAGTGATGATATTCAGGAGCCCCTCCATTAGCAGCAGAGCCTTGTGGTACCTCTGTGCACAGTCCTCTCTGTGGTGGAACATCTCATCCAAGGCTGCTGACTGCACCTGCAGGCAACAACCCCGAGACAAGAGGTTATTCCCAGACCAGACCCAGCTTTCCCAACAAGGCCTCTCAGCTGCACGATCATCTCCCTTGCCCAGACTCTAGAAGATGCACACACAGCATCACAACTGAAACCATCTGCTAAAGCCACCACCCAGAACAGTCAATGCCCGACACCAGCTCTGTGCTAACCCTGCTCCCAGGCACCGCATGGTCATTACCATCTGCACAGCATAGCTGAAGATGAGCTTCTCCGCAGTGATGCTGTTGATCCGATCCATGAGTTTCTGTTTGTCCAAGAAGAACCTCTGGAGTCTCATGTTGAGGCAGTGGCAGGATGATACACTGGACTTATAAAGCTCATTCAGCTTCCTCACAACTAGAGTAAAGGAAAGAAGTGTTTCAGGTGCTACTTCCGGTTCTCCTGGAACTTCCAGCCTCCTCATCTCCACACACAGGACCCCAAATTACTAACTTCAAGACAATGGGGCTATGTTAAAGCCACAAGGAGGACTGGCAGTAAAGTACATGCTGCAATTGCAGCGTCTTTTTCCTTTCATCTTTTACCTTCACCAGTTATAACCCTGCACGTGGCAATGCCTACATGTATCTCTAGTTCACCTGAGGCCAGGTCTATTTTTGTTTCTGTCAGCTGCCACAAGGCACAGAGCAGTTTGTACCATGCACAATGTCTCACGCGCCACCAGAAGCAACAGACGTGCCAGTTACAAAGCTTTTGCTACTTGATGGGTGATGATGTGCCATGAAAAAGCATGTGACTTGCACACAGTAGCTGCTGGAGCTCAGCGTGGATGAACAGCACTGACTAAGCAAGGGAGGCTCTCTCTTTCTCTCAGGACTCTGCTGTCCCACAAGGAACAGACACCAATGCCTGGAAAGGCCACCTCCCTTCCTGAACCACAGCCACTAGGATGGGAAGGTTTTGTGACAGAGAATCAAGAATCAAGTATGGTTCTGAGAGATTAAATAACAATCCAAAACAGCAAATGATTCCACAGGCTTGTGTCTCCCTAACTGTACGGCATGATCTACACAAAGTACTGAGTACCAGCTCCCACCAGCATCTGATGAGTATCAGCTGCTATGTGCACATCTGAAAATCCCCCACACTGTGTGATTTGCTGCTGGGAGAGGCAAATTAACCCCCAACAGCATGAACCAGCCTCCCTCAGCTACGATGCAGATAGGCAACTAAATCTAGCCTTCCTGGGCAAAGACAAGAGAGTAGGGAGCCAGAGAAGAGACTGCTCCCAGGATGAAAGGCAGTCTCTCTACCAAAGAAAAGGATCAAGGCAGAACACCATAACCCTGTTAGGGTCAGACTGTCACATCACTCTTGCTCAGAAGGGATCTAAGACGGAGTGGGAGCCCCAAGGATCAAGGTGACTCCAGGAGGGTGAAATGAAAAACTCCATGAGAAGAGTCAAAAATTATTATTTGAAAACCAAAACAACACATGAATACAGCAATACCATCTTCCACAAAATCTAATCAAAGCTCTGAGACGTGCCCAAATTATAAGAAAAAAGAGGATGGCTGTGGGTAGGGACCCTGCCTGGCACACACTGCTCAAGGACACTCCAAGGCAGTGTCTTGTCATGCTTCCCTGCTTTTTCCATATACATGGGACACAAGTACTTTAAAACCCTTGTGTCCTCACTGTGCCCTGAAAAACCTCAAGAGAGTGGTATTGTGTGGGGAGAGAAACAAGAAAAGATAGTGTTGCCCAGTTCCCACACACCAAAGGACAAAGTGCACTACAAATCTAGAAGCAGTCTGCCAGGAAAAGGAATAATTTATTTGGGTTATGACAACGTCCCCACTAGCCTGAACACAGGGAAGATGCGTAGCCAAACCCATGCATCTTGTTCCATACAGCCTGCTACAACATGTGTGCTCATTGTATTTAACTTCTATTTTTTTTTTATACCTCTTGACAAAGCAGCACAAGTACTTCCAAAGATGAAGCTCTTGGGGAAGGCAGCTGATGGCTCAAATACTTCCAAGTGCTAAAAAACCCTTCCCTCAGTACTATTACAATGGTAGGTTTAAAATTAGTTTATCTGATCACTGCATAACAGCCAGTTCACATCAGCCAGTCAGATGCAAAAGTTCACATAACACCAGTGAAGAAGCTACTCTGGCATTACCAGTATTTTACTTCCTGTGGTTTTGTTTCACTTGAAAAATTATCACTGCCAAAGCAGTTCTCCCTTTGCCAAGTAAGCACTTCCTAGGACAAGCACTGTGTAATTAAGTTGGACTGACGTCAAGTACAAATAAGCACCTGAGACAGAGATGGAGAAGGAATCAGATAAGACACATTCATCTCTCACTAATTAGTGCTGAAGATTCTCACCAAAAGTCAATGTGGTGAGGAATATTTCCCTCATTGTGAATACAAAAGACCCGGCTGAGCAAGGGGACAATAAGAAATAAGCCCCTGGGAAACATCAGTGGGGGTTCACACACTCAGTCACAGAATCACAGAACAACCAGGTTGGAAGGGACCCATCGGATCTTCTAGTCCAACCATTCCTATCTAACACTAAACCAAGTCCCTCAAGACCTCATCCACCCGTGCCTTAAACACCTCCAGGGAAGGTGAATCAACTCTGTCCCTGGGCAGCCTATTCCAATGCCTAATCACCCTTTCTGTGAAAAACCTCCTCCTAATCTCCAGCCTAAATCTCCCCTGGTGGAGCTTGAGGCCATTCCCTCTCGTCCTGTCCCCTGTCACTTGGGAGAAGAGCCCAGCTCCCTCCTCTCTACAACCTCCTTTCAGGTAGTTGTAGAGAGTAATGAGGTCTCCTCTCAGCCTCCTCTTCTCCAGGCTAAACAACCCCAGCTCTCTCAGCCGCTCCTCATAGGATCTGTTCTCCTCTCCACATCCTTTGTGATACTTTCAATTCTTCCATTCCAGGCGAGTACTTAATGCCATGTGCTTCTTACCTTGCTTGACAGTGGAGGAGAGGCACAGCTTGCCAGCTTTGATCTGCTCTATGGCCATCTGCAACCCCGACGACAGCAGCTCCGCTACCTTCAGGTACAGCACGAGCTGCTCTGCATAGCTGCAAAGAAAGCACACGGCAATGCAAACAGAGCAGAGGGACAGCAGCAAGTGTCCCAGAGGGCTTCTGGTACATGGGGTGGGAGGGAGGGACAGAAGCCCTGGAAGGTAGGCAGCTCTCCCCCTCGTCCTTACCTCCACTCCCGGCTGAGAAGGCTGATCTGGTCGGCCACCACGCTCTCCTGGAGCTGGTACTCGGATGTCACTGAACTGCTCATCTCGCTGGAGCTGCCTTTAAGGGCAGCGATTTCCATCACGTAGTGGACAAAGGCCAGCGTGAAGCGGAGGCTGCGCAGGATGTCAGTGTGCTCTTGCTGTTGAAAGGAAGCCAAGGGTGGGGGGGTTATAGAGAGAAAGCTGGCATGCCAGGGAGGACTGTTCTCCTAGGGCTGTGCCAGCAACTCATCCCGGCTTGCAGAAGTAACATCCCTACACTTCTGCTTTGAGCAGGGACAGCAAATGCATGCCAAGCTCACACACCACACCAGTTCCTCCTCCACTCCAGTAACCTACTCCAGTAACAGCAGCAAGCAACAAGCCCCAGGACAGAAATTTCCAGGCGGCTCCCTGGAGAAGCTGGGGAGACTCGCTCAAAACTACAAACCCCTTTCCCAAGGAGCATCCCAGCCAGGAAGGGGAAGAGACTGTCTGCACTACTGGCCCAGCTCTGGTCCTCACCACAGCACTGCTGGTGCAAGTCTGAAAGCGGGTGTGGAGTTCGTAAGAGTGACAACCTCCTGTGCCACAGACAACTGCAAAGTGTGTCCCACCTGACAGCCTAGTCCCCACTTTACCCTTGCTCTTTCTGTCCTCCCAGTTCAGTGCAGTGACCCTTGGGTGAGATCCTCTGAGAGAACCTTTTATTTGCAACTCCTGTCCAGCTAGTGAGGAAAGAGAGCCCCTCATACTAAGTGCTGTGTTTACTTCAAAGTAGTTTTTCCTCTGCTAATACCGATCAATGCGAATTATCCCATTTCTGGTAAGCTGCATGGCTTAAGTCCTTGCAAGCATTTTTGGGAAGTTATTATTTGTGGAAAAAACAGAATGCTTGTGGGTCTAAAAAATTAACTGGTGCCTGGATCAGATGCAACTCCATTGTTTGTACTCTCTCTGCAGAGAAGTGGCTAACCTGCTTGATGTTCCTATATTCAGGGATTTGGTTCTCTCAAAGAGGACTGGAAAGGATGTTTCCTACATGAATTTAGGAAAAAAAACCACCCATGCTCAAGTCGTGCAAGCTCTTGTTTTTCATTTACTGGCTCAGGCAGCTTTGATTATCTGAAATAAGAATCTTTCCTCCCACTGTATTGCTACCTGGACAGTCCAGTATGGTAAGGAAGCGTTACCTCTGTCTTCCTTTATTTTCTTTAAAAGCAGAGGAGGAACTTTGAGATTAAATAACTGACAAGACATACAGGAAGTCTGTGGCAGAGCAGGAAACTGCTGAGATCTTGCAGGTCTCAGCCTGTTATCTCTAACCAGTGCACTGTCCTTCCTCTCTGCTTATACAGTTGGCTTCTGTTAACTATGCTGGCACACATGCCCTTGTGTGGCATCATGAGTCTTTCCTTCCATACCCACCTCTGTATCTTGTCTTTAAATCGGTGCAAAACACACCAAAACCTGGCCTCAAGTTTGCCTTGTCTGTACAGAGAGAAACTTTTTCAAAGGATGGAAGAACCACCTCTCTGAACACAAGATAAGCACAGGTGCTTAAATAGCAAGTTTTCAACATCCTGAAATAGCTGCAGAAATCAGAAAATCTGCCAGGTTTGCATTCTAGCCAACTCCACAGACCACGAAGGGATCTCAAAATACACTGTAAAGGTCTGGTGCCAGTAAGGTTTTGTGACACGCTGTGCTCAGCAGAAATGATGACTGAACCCAAAGGACTCATTACAGATGCTAGAAGCTGAACTGAGTGGTATCGACAGGATCAAGCTGAACCTTCCTTAGGACACCGCTCCAAAGTGTTGCCAGTTTGCAGTGCCCTGTATTTCTAGGGTCTCACAGAGGTAAGGATGCTCGGTCAAACTCGCTACTGTCATGATCAAATTGATGCTGCAAGTCCTAGCCCCGTGACTTTTCATGTAAATAAGCAAACATATGCAATTCAATGCATAATTGACCAAAAAATTGATCTAAATAAAATCTGAAGTAGGAGAGGAAACCCACATCCTTAAAGTAATGTATGCAAATCTATGTGGGTATCTAGGGTTTTTTAGCAACACCACCAAAATTCAGATACAAAGAGCCTTCCTCAGTCCCAAACAGTCAAAGGAGGTATCACGAACAGAGCTGAAATTGTGACTGAATCTGCCTCCCACCTCTACTGCAAATGGGCAGCATGACCTACTTTTCCAATACATTTCAGCTACAAAGCATTTGCTCTGCTTCAGCCTGCAGAGAAGGGGAGCTTGGCAGCCTTTCAGGCTTACAATCTGGTTCAGCAGCTCTGGTGCAGAACGAGCTGTCCCCCCTCGCCTCATCACTAACAGAATAGTCAGGTTTACTTTTTTCCAGGTATTTCAGGCAGAGGCTATATCAGTGCCTGACTCCCCATGTGTGTGCAGCAGGTAGCTGTTTGATACACTAAGCCACTCACACTCTCAAGTCAGCTATTACGCATATCAAGCCTTTTTAAAGGGAAAAGGCTCAGAGTGCTCACATTTTCCTCAGAAATTGTTAATACGGAATGCATCGGATAACTGATGTTTCCAGTTTGCAATTTCAGCTTTGGAAATGATGAATTTTAATTGTTTCACTGACTGAAACCAGCTTGATAGCAGGTTCAAAAGTTACTGTGCTAAATACACCCTGAACTTTCTGAGCACTGAGCTGGCTTAGCTCTTTTGAAGCCAGTTTACTCCATCTCTGGAAGCAACCCCCTTGCTTCTGACCACTGGATTTCCTTTACTTTTACCCCTCCCGTCCTTTGCCCTAAGTCCCTGGGATATACCCACCTCCATGAGCGTCTCTTCGGGCAACTCTGGTGCCTCAAAAGTAACAGCACCTTCCAGGTTGGCGGTGATGGGATCAGCAAAAGCGTACCGGAGACTTGAGGGACCTTCTGCAGCTTCCCCACCAGCTCCCACTGCCAAGTGCCTGCCGGTGAATGAGCCTCCAGAACTGAGAGAGCTGGAGGACCCCACTGAGAAGAAAAACAGGCAAAGGAATTATTTAAGATATTAACAGCGAGCCAGGTTATTGCTCAGACAGCAGAGGGCAGAATCCTGTGGGAGCCAGGATCCTGGCTGTGATAGGAACCAGCAATAAGTACTTTGGAGGAAGATGCAGGGACTCTTGATTCAGACAGAATAATCACTCCCCAAGACAAGCTCCTTAGCAACTCAGGTAGACCAGCACACAAGCTCAGGCAGATTCAATGCACCTTCCACAATTATCTGTCATTTATGGAGACAATTCAGAAGCACTGCTCTTTTCTTTTTTTTTTGTCCAAACACTTTCTAAATCTTACCATGACAGCTTGGGGTGATCTCCATCATACACCACCTTAGCCAACTTCCCCATTGTGGATCAGTGTGGTTTGAACCCTGGTTCCCTATCTTTTACACCATCCCTGAATGAGCACGTCTGATAAGTGAAGTTTTTATCATGGTTTTAAAGCATCAACCACTTATATGCAAACCAGGAAAGCTTTCCACTACCTACCCTGCATTTCTGCTTCCCTCTCTTTACAAACAAGAAGCTGGGCAGAGAGTAAGTGACTTCAGCTGAATCAAGACCCTAACCACAGGATTCAGGAGATAAGGTAAATACAGTGTCCATCAGACAATCCCCTCACCATCATCTTTTCCCTGAATCTACCCTAGGAGTACATTACATATAAAAGATGGACACTTCAAAAAGAATTTCTGTCTCAGAGAATTAGTAATAAATTCACCACTTCCAGAGGGCTTCATATACCCTGACACACTGCCAGAGGGATGTATTCTGTTTGATGGAGGATGCCAATGCCAGATACGATACTCTGCTAATTCTACCGAGGTGATATTCTCCACTAGCACTGATCTTTTGGAGAGAGATGTTTCTCTTCTACTAATGAATTTAATTTTCTGCCCTACTCTGCCTTCAAAAGGTTCAGTAACATAATGCCCAACTGATCTGCAGAGAGGCACAGCCTCCTCTCTTCCCAAAGCTCTCTCCCTGTTGGCAGCTACACTTCAAAGCTAAGTGGATCATCAAAGACTGGCAGAGCATTTCCAGATCTTTCAGAGAGAGGAAAGGACCAACAATATCAACCTTCTGGATGCCTTGTAATTCCAAGAGGCTGTTTGCAGAAATTGTTACGATGACTCATGAAAAGGCTCTGCCTTTATGTGTGTCAAGCGATCTTACTCATGGCTTGTCCAAGCACTTTGAGGTGCAGAGTTTCAGCTTGCAAAGCTCCCCTTTTCACTCTTCTCTTTGTGCATATATAACATGAGGACTTACTGTACAGACCTAATAAACAAGGCTTGTCAAACAGCACTGCTTTGACTGCCTTGATCCAGCACTATGTATGTGTTGTTGGTCCAGTATCGAACAGCCTTCTCTTCCAGGTATTCCACCTGAGATGATCTTGACTGTTAGGCAGTCCACTAAGCATACAAGTATTGATGCACTAAAAACTAGTCCTTGGATCTGCCTCCAAAATGCTATTTTTCCCCACAAAAGCAATACAGTCTGAATTCTCAATTCATAACATTTCTGAAGTAGCTAGTGGCTGGAGCCAGGGGAGTAACCCCATCCAGCTACAGACCCATCAGATGCTTTGTAAGAGTCTCTGCCCTTATAGAGCTTACCCGCTAAATAGATGAGACAAAGAAAGGATTATGGTCCCAACTTTCCAGACAATCAAGGATGTGTATGGTTTTAGTTACATTGGAAATCCAAGCCATAACCAGGAACCGAGCCCATGTGCCCACCCATCCCAGTCAAGCAGCTTACTCATGGTTACATCCAAACCTTCCCTGCAGTAATTAAGAACAACAGAATTGGCTACATTCAGACGAGGAACGGTCAAGACAAGAACTCAAACAAGCCAAAAATGCAAATAAAAGTGTCCAAATATTTTCTTAAACTGACCACAGACTCCAGCTCCCAGACACACTCCCAAAAGGACCAATTACCACAGCCTCAGCTGCTGGCTGATGAGGCCAGAGTATCAGTGTCTTATAAGCAGCCTATGTCAAGCAGGAGTGCATTTCCACATTTCCTACTGAAGCAGCTCAGAGCATAAGTAACACAACCAATAATTTTACATACAGAGCCATCCTGCCCCTTTCCTAAGGCTACTCATGCACTGAAATTGTTGGGCATGGATGGTCACGCTCGCCTTTTAGAACTCATCCAAAACCCACAAGGAAACCAATCAGAAAAAAACACAGTCTTTACATTTGTTGACCTATAAGCAACAGTGCATCTATGACCAGCTGCAGCATTATTCCTCAAGCAGAGAGAAATGAAGTAAAAGAACAGTTTGCCTCTCTCTTCCAGTACTGGAAAAGCACTAGACGGCATCACTCCTTGTGCCAGTGCAAACAGTTACCAACTGGGGTTGGCAGGAGCCAGTATGAGAACTTCAAAGGCATTTAGACCAGCTGAGCTCTACAGCCTGTGCTCTGAGCAGCCCTCTGCCACCATCAGTGTTCAGCAGCAAGGAATCCAACACGTCGCTCTGCCCTCAGGCATTCCCACTGGAACAGGCAGGTATCAGCCCTTTACCTGAAAACATCCTGGTCCTCGTGGTCTGTGGGGGGGTTGTTCCACTGGGAGGGGATCCGACAGTAAAAATCACTGGGGATGGGCTGGCAGAGCCCCCAGCCCGGGCACCAGAGTGCAGAGTCCCTCCGTAAGCACCTGAGGGAGCTGGGGAGACAGTTGAAAGGTGCAGACTGGCATTACAGGAAAGTTACTCAGAGCACAGTGTGTCTCATCCAGCAGTTTAATGTTCCTCCAGACTCTCTCAGAAGACAGTGGTTACCAGCACAGGCCAGTGCTCCTTCTGGAGGCATCCGCTGAGAAAATGACTGAGCCAGGCTGGCCTGGGCTACAGGACATGAGCCCGGGCAGCATTACGCATTGCTGCAGCTGTTCTCCCCTCCTCGATTCCCAGCCTGCAAAGCCCAGAAGACCCACCCTTGCAGAGCCAGTCGTATCCGAACTGCCTGGCAGACAAGCCCATTTCCATGTTATCACTTTGAGAAGGAGCCAAAAGAGGAAGCCCTGCCTGCAAATATCACACCACTAGCCAGCAATTACACAGCACGCACAGCTCTCAGACTTTTGAGCACTCCACAAAAGAAAGCAAACACTGTTACACTCCTCACATACGGCAGTCATTTCCTTCGCCAAAAGCCATCAGAAACGCAGGAGGCATGCAGACAAACTGCTCGCTCCAACCCAGGACAACCAGTCAGATCTCTCTAGCCTCCCCACCTACCTGCAATTTCCATCGGCTTCTCATTGTTCAGGCTGTCATTGCTGCCAGCTTCCGAGATCTGTGCCCCAAAGGCTGCCTTCAGAAGCAGGTCAGTGAGCCTGCCCGTGCTCAGAGATCTGGAAAAGGATGTACAACATGATGCAGAGGGTCAATAGGTGCAAGGCTTCAGCTAACTTCCACTCCAGTTCGTGCTGTTCCTGGTCCAAACCACTGAACAATACATAGCAAACAGTTCGGAGCTGAAATAACCATTCTCCCTCTTTCAACAGAACTTGTGAAGCACCTCCTGCTACCTACAGAAAGCATATGACTAGCATGATTAACTGCAGTAATGCAAATACTGACTATAGCATTATTACAAGACATTTTTTCTTTGATGGAAGACACAGAAATTAATATTAGAAGACTCCTACAGATCACTGGATAAAGTTGCAGTCTGCAGAGAGGCACGTAAGAAAAACTTAACACTAACACCTGAGTGAATCGTAGCCTGCAATGCTCTTGATTCAGCACATGGATTTCAAACACACCTCTAGTCTGAAGACCTGCACCTGCTGTTTGATGGACACAGAGCATCCATCGCATCCTCTCATTTACAGAAAGGCACAAGCTCCACAAAGAGCAAGGCCTGAATCTGCATAATTGCAGCGAGTCTGGTCTAATAATGAAATCCTGCACCCTCACTTGATGAAACCCTGGACACTAAAGACACTGTGAAGCTGCAGACAAGCTCCCGTTTTATAAAATCCAGGCCACAGCTGACCCGGTAGAGGAAGACTCTAAAATCCATCAGATCTGCTTGCAACCCGTGGGTGCTAGCAGGTGACTACAGAATATTTACAGATGCTACATAACAACTTCAGCGCTAGCTGAGTTTTGAAATTTGCCCCATCCACCTTGTATTAGTGAACGAAGAACCACTGCACAGAGCAGACTGTAGCTCACCTGCCCTTGACCTCTTCCACAGGCCTCAATCCCAAGCCAGTTTGCTGGCAGTGGAAATGACCCATCTCCTTCAGATCTGGCAAGGTCCTGTTCCGTGTCGGAGTCATCATGACCCCCTGATGGGCCAAGAGGGTGAGGAGATTCTGGGAACTTGGGGTTTTGGGAAACTCATATGGGGACACAGCCTAAGAAGGACAGAAAAAAAGCCAGATATGTCTTTAAAATGAAGGAAGAAGGTGCCCCTTCATTTGTTAATCAAAATTAAATCGCATGCTTAACAACCTGCCTGAAAAAAAATGAGGTAGAATCCCACCCCACGCAGTTACTTGTGCCAAATCCCAGAAAGACTAAAACAAAAGGACAACAAACGGCTGAAAATCTGTGGCAGCCTAATACAAGCAGAGAGGAAATGCTGTCACAGTGCCAGCTTCGCATGAGACATCACCTGCTTGACCGTCTGCCGGCTCCACTGGGGATTCCTACCGGACACAAACGTGCGTCATGAGCCGAGTCACTGTGTGCAAACCAGTGCAGGCTCTGCAGTTCGTTAACGCACTTCTGCCTAAGCTGGGCAGCTCCTTTTCATTGCCTGTTTAAAACCCTGGGTTCCACTCAGATGGTGAACAAGTGCTGCCAAGTGAGATCGTTCCACTAACAACTAGGACACTACCCTATTTCACCCAGATCACTAAACACCCCTTGAAGAAACACAAACAGGTAGTGATAAATCCAGGCCACACTTATCTGATCGTGCAGTGGTTCACCCCCAAATAATGCAAAAGATCAAGTCGAGAGCAACACAAAAGCAGACCCCTTGACATACCTTTGTAGGGGAGCCCAGTATAGTTGGCAAAGGGCTTCTCTGCATGAACTCAGACAGCTTCGGCGAGGATCTGAGCTGCCGGCAGTGCTGCAAGCCATGAATCTGTAGAGGCTGGCTGACTGGGCTATGTCCGAAATGAGCAACAAGAGGATCAGAGTGCTGCTTGGTTATCTTCTGCCTGCAGGAATGCAAATCTGACAGGTTGGGAGCACTGTGCAGCCGGGAGCCCATCCCTCGAGGGGAGTGTTCAGGTGCTGAGGAACCTGGAAGGACAAAACAGCAACAAACCACATCATTTTCTGGTTCAAACATGAAAAGCCAGCCTGTTTCCAGGATCCACTGCTAAACCAAAACCTTCTGTGGGTGGCTAAGGATTACACTCTGCTGCAGGAGGAAGAGACAGGCACAACAGGGACAAAGAAGCATAGCCTCTTTCCTTCACTGCAGCCCTTACAGATAAAGGGACCCTGTCAGAGTTTGGCAGCAAGGAAATTACATGTGAAGTGGGCAGAGGGGGAGTTGGGGGTTTTGAGATGCTTTTCCTTCTCTCAATCCTTTGACTTGGAAGTTACAAATGAGTTTCCGCGACACAGGGTCTATCAGCACTGGAAGATGCTGACTGATGGCACGTGTATGGATCAGCACACAGGAATCCTGGCTGGCCAAGCATAAAGAGCTGCTGTTGAAGGAACATACCCAACCTTGAATGCCCTGACACTACAGTTGTGGCCTTATCCATAGGAATAATGAAGGAAGGTAAGGACCAACGTACCAGCCACAGGAATCCGGCTTCTCACTTCTGCTCCAAGAGAAGAGGGGATAATACTCTGGCTGGGCTGCTCTGGGATTGTTCCAACTTTGAGGGAACATAAAAAAAGTTTATTCGGTATTAAGTTTCTATAGGCAACACCAACTCTACACACCAACTATTTTACAGAAAGATGCTGGTTATCTCTTCCCCCTCTGTGTCCTAGCTGCGCAGTGAGAAGATCAAAAACTCCTGCAAAAGCAGGGAAAAAACCCTCTCTGCCTGGTATTAGTCTAGCCATTTTTAGCCTGACTTTGCAGTGATATTAATTCTGAAGAACAGAATATGAATATTCTGCATTTCTCCAGCAGCAGAGACAAATACAGGATCAGAGGCACTAGGTTATAGAACAGCTAGTTACATCAGTCTGTTCCTTTATAGAGGACAGCAAATTGCATCACTTGCACACTAGATTTTTTTTATTCCTTTCCATTTGAATTGTTTGTTATACCTGGATCAGGCTAACAGATGTTCAGGCAGCTACTTTTCTGTTTGGACAGTGAAGTTCAAGCCCTTCCAAAGCTGGTAAGAATTTTGCTTTGACAGCAATTGGCTCACGCTTTTTCTCACCCCAGCCAGAGCCAGTAAAAAGATATTTTGCACTTACAGAAGCCCTGTTCAGAGGGCAACAAAATGTTTGATGCAGCCATCAAAACAAAGCTTGCCTCTCCTGGGGCTAACAGGTATTTTCCTCTCCATTTTACTGAAGCCAAAACACTTGTCAAATAACCTACCGAGAAGAGCCACAGGAGAACAGAATAATCTGAATTCCCTACTCCGTGGCAGCTACAGCTGGTCATAACCTCCCTCTTCAAAGGAAAAAAGGCACATGATTTTATTAGGGTAGAAACATGTCAGTTGACATCTTACCTTGTGGTGATGGCGTAAACGGCTTGGCACCGCCAAAGGAGAGCTTTCTAGAGCCAGGCACAGATCCATGCTCTCCAGGATAAGGAGGGGAAGCACCAGTTTTGGGAAAGCCAAGAGGGCTTGTACTGCTAGACCTCCGGACCGTACCAGACCTTACAGGAAACAACAGCACACATGTTACTCCAGTGGCCAGTAAAGAAAAGAACAGTATCATCATAGATTAAGATGACAAACCTTGTTCTCAAGAGTTTAAATGAAGACAAACGTTTGCAAAACAAATGAAAAGAATGAACAAGATTAGCTTAGGTGTAAGCAGAAAAACCTAACATTGATCAGAAGTCACTTTTGGACACTTTCAGGTGTCTAAATCAATCCTGAAGAAGACAGAGTTTCATATCTTGCCACATCCAGTGTTTATTTTAGGCAGCGTCTTCAGAATGCCCCGAGAGGGCTTTATTGAAGTGTCCCTCCCATGCTGAGACACTCACTCTTTTGTCAAAGTGGTCATTTAGATAGAAAGCTCCACGAGTGTAGGTTGTATGATACAGAGTTAAGCTGCACCAAAGGCATCACTCTGCAATGGAGCTCAGACTCAAATCAGAAGCTATAGAGCAAAGCAGAGCAGTGTGTGGCTGTCAGATCTGAAAGAGTTCAGTACTACCCAGAGGAATTTCCTTCTGGGCTAGACAGTCAGAACTGCGTGGGCTTCAAACTCCTTTAACTCCTCGTGAAGCCTCACCTTAGGGAATTAAAATTAATTTGTACAGCCCACACATGCAGGAACCTTAAGTATTATCCAGCTGCTAAAATGAAACAGAAGAGCAAACTAGCAGGAGAGCATGTACACATCGCTCTGGAGAGATACGGGATTATTGTATATTAATCTATTATTCATCAGTATTTTAATGTTTTCACCATTTATTAAGAACACACAACCTAAACTCTATTTACTTAAATGTCCTTCTGCCTCTGCAGGCTCCTTCTCTGAGGTTCTCATTACACAACTCTATATGAGAAAATAGTCTTTCCATCAAACCCTTCCTTCTACTCTCAATTTGGAAATATCTTTCCCCTTGTTAAAAGAACATCAGTCTCAGTCTGCAGGCTGTCTTCTGGATAGGAATCAATGAACATGCTAAAAAAGCCTCTGTGCTCAAGCCACGGAAAAACACTATCACTGAGGCGTCCTGCCTCCTCTCCCAGTGGCACTGGGATGAACGGAGTGAACAAAGGTATATGGGTTTCAGCAATACAAGCAGGGCTAAAACTAAGTTACCCAGGAGTGACAGTCATCCTGATGAAGTGTCAGTACACCTACTCACCAACACTACTAGGTATATGCTTTACTTTATGCCACATTTCAGGAAGAAAAAAATATTAAATAAATAAATATAACCCTCCCTATATCAGCAGCTGAGATACAAAGGCTTGATCCACCCCCACCCCTATTTTCCATGCATTACTACATGTCTCAGTCAAATGAATCCACCCTATATTAACATGCTTGGAAAAAAAGGAAATCCTTTAGAATTTTAACCCAGAAATCACCTCTCTTTAGGTCACTCTCAATTCAGAGGACTAATGCTCAGCAAGTGCCTGGCCCTGAAGCAAAATGAACAGACAACAAGGAAACGGACACCTGGCAAGGTAAAAGATCCCTAGACAATCAGTGACAGAAAGAAAGTATTGCTGCCCCATGTTTTTAACTCTCCAGAGTATGAGCCATCCACAAGGCGGAATATTATCTATTGGGAATTTGCAGAAAAGAAAAACCACACCAGCTGACTGCAGCTGCTGAAAGATGTGGAATGTCACATGTCACCCTGCAAGACACGGGATAAGCAAGTAAGCAGATGAGCAGGACAGGTGATGTGGCCAAAAGCACGCACACATAATTACCACCTCCACAAGCAATGTATCTATCCACAAACAGGCTACGTCACACCAGCCAGTCAGAAGACAGTGGCTGATTTTTCAGAAACAAAGTCGACGTCAAGGTTTATAGTCAAATGACTTGGCAAACATGACAAGGCACTTGGCTGGTAGGGCCTGTTTGATACACCTGATGGAAAACCGGAATCGCATACTAAATGCCTGATGATGATTTCTTCTTCCATTCCTGAAGGGTGTCTACTAAATTTGCTGATTAGAGGAAGTGATGATGAGAGATAAATATGGCTTCCTGGGGGAGAAAAAAAACATGACGCCAGAGATTTTGAGAAGATGCTAAATGCAGAGCGTGAATCATCCGATTGTGTCCATTCCTCGAGTTCCTCAGTAGGGATGATGCTAATCGCATTGGTACACAGTGCTGACTAAAAGGAGCAAAACGTGACAATTTGATCCCTGACTGGTAGCTGCAGGCTGTGAACCTGAACCCAGCAGCTTGGGTGCACCTTCTCGAGAGCTCTCACTTCATACATCACAAAGATAACCAGGACTCTTCTATGAGTTCCAACACTAACAGGGTCCACAAGCTTCGCCGTAAAAAATATAAGGCACGTAGGAAGCAGGAAGCAGCTTACCACAAAATGTGTCACACACTCAGAGAAGTGAAGATAAAAGAGCATTAAAGCAACACTGGCACAAAACAATCTCTCTGCTGATCCCTGGTTAATATCACTATATCGTGTCTCTACTTCTGAGTTCACTTTGAGTAAGCCTTATCCTGAATTAGGCTGGCTGAAGCCCAAAATCAGGCTGACGTAGATATTACTCTGTTTCTGAAATCTAAACTCAAACTAATCCAGATACTAAAGCAACTAATTCAACGAAAGACATGACACCTCAGAGAAACTCCTGCTTGAATGCCCCTGCTGTATAAACTCTTTAAGATCCTGTATGAGTCTCCTTCCAACCAGTCTATGACCCAGGCTGCTGCTGTCAACCCAGATTCCAAACCTTACGAACCAGAAATTACACATGAGAAGAGAGAGAAGCCTGATGTGTCTTGGATAGAGAAGGTGTTACCACAGAAGGTCAGCTCCACAGTTGAAGCCTGGCATCCGGGTCTTCCTGACGGTCTTCAGAAAACATGCTCTGCCTCAAAGGCATGAATTGCTCATCCCTTAATCAGTCCTGGCTGCATAACCACATTAATATGCAACTTGTGCAAGACACATTATCTATGGTGTGACTAGCTGCAGGAACCCATTAAGGTAAAGTCAAGTAAGTTTTGCAGCCCCATTGTTTTAGTTGTTTATCTCAACTTTTTCCTTTTACAAAGGCATCTGCCAGATGGATGGTTCTCTCTACTTGGACACTCAACCCACAGCTGGCATGGGAAAAGCTGTCAGATTCAAAGCGGTTCAGTCGGCACTGAAAACTGATGGAAGCTGTCTCACACACACACACAGACCAAATTTACAGCCCATGGCAAACAAGTAAGTCTCAATACCATTACAAAAATACCCCAAAACTATATTACTGCATAACAAACACCACATTGGCTCCCTACAGCAAGGAACAGAGCCCATCGTGCAGGGAAATTTTTAGAGGTACAGAGAACAAACTGTAAAGCAGTTTGTTATACAACCTGCAAGCTGAACCACAAGAGCTCCTGCATGAACATTACCCCCTCCTCCCAGCCGCAGCACTTACCGTGGGGAGCTGTACTGACTGGGAGACTGCAGGTTCTGCTCGATTCGCCGGTAGTTATGAATTTGTGTTGGGACCGGAATGGGCACAGAGTGTCCGTACTTGCTGCTAGAAAACTGACCTGTCCGGCTGTTGAAAGAAGGCACACAAAGAAAACCTTTTGTGAGGGACGGGCCTTCAACCAGGTAGCTGGAGGTTTTATCTTCATAAAGCAACTGCACACGGGGAGCGTCCCCTTGGCTGCTCCCAGGCTGTGGGCTGAGATCTGGAGGCAGTTCAAAGCCCTATCAGAGGGAAGTGGCACCACATGTCTCCTGAAAACAGGCACCTTTCTTCCAGCACGTTTCCCACCCACAGCCTGAAGTTAAAACACACACCCAAGTGCACCACTCCCTCCAGGAAAAATGGCAGCCCTGCTATTTCAGGCCTCAACTGGCCTAGTTTCCAGCAGCTCAGATCCACAGCCAAAGAGCACATCACTGAACAGGGGCTAAACATTCGCAGCTCACAAAGATTTTGCTACCAAGAGCTACCTGCAGAGGCACTGCTGCAGCAATGGCACCTCCGTGACAGTCCCAGCATGCCACCAAGAGAATATAAACTTGTGGTGTATAATGACTATTTGCAAGTTAACTTCAGAGCAGAGAAACAAACTCAAGAGAGAACAAATTTGGGAGGCAGGAGCTGGTATCTATATACCCATCAAGGTCAGTTAGAATATCACACACATGAAATGGGGCAAGCTCATTCTCCAAACTTCAGACTTGTGCCCAGCTCCATCTAAGCAGGTTAATCAGCTCGTATTTGCTATCTGTCCCCCCGGGTGACAGCTTCCCCTGTTACTCTCAGCCTGTACACCATGCTATAGACAAACCACGCTACACAAAACCCATGCAAACACCACATTTAACTAAGCAGTTGCCTTAAGTCTTTTCCCAAAGGCTCCAGAATTCTAAGATTAACTGCCACGGTAATGCTATTTACAACTGCCAACACCAATTGCAGAGATGTTGCCCAATTACAGAAAGATCTTATTGGTAATGAAGGCTTCTGCAGTCTTGCTTGTTGTCAGCTGAGGACACAAACCCTGATCTGCCCCGGGAAGCAGGAAGCATCACCTCTTTGGGTCTAATACCCAGAGTGGAAGTGTTTTACATAAGATGAAAGGAGATACTTAATTCAGCAAGAACATACATGCGTGCACAGGGGAAAAGAAAAGAGCTTGTGACTTATTTGGCAGTTCAAAGCATCCCATTACCAGAATTTATTTTCTGGGGAAAGTCAGCAGTGCTCTGTGGTTTCTGGTGACAGAGCTGAACAAGGCTGACCTGCAGGAACATGTCTGCAAATCTCCACACCGTGCACATGAAGACGCTCCTCCATTACAAGATAACAACTGGAAGAGATCTTTTATCAAGACTGAAAGATCAAAAAGTGATTCAGATTTATTCATTCCTCCCTTCATACATCTATTAATTCTTTTAAGTTCTATATTCTTCCTTGTGTACTCTTGTTTCTTAGAGTAAGAGAACCAGCTCTTAATCTGATGGAGCCTCAGTTCTTCATCGACACACAATAAAACAAAGGCATTCAAGGTTTCCGATTGCTCAGAGGAAAGGTGAGGCTTTGGAGTCTCTGCCTTCCATCAATGTAAGACACAATGTCTGACATACAGAGCAAACAGCGCTTCAACCAAGATGTCAAACTTTGTACATATCCTGACTTTCCGCATGCATTTTGAAAGTTATTTTTTCCATCTGATCAAAATCCCTCAAAGTAAAAGAAGTTCTCAAGTGAAAGGATCTTCCCTCTCTCCAAGAGTTATACCGAATCCTTACAGAATCCAGGTTTCTCCACAAGGTGCAAATTGCAAAAGAAAACATCCAAGTGAGCTGACATATACAAAGCCTGCTAATTGGCCTCAAGCATTCAAGAATACAATTAACCATAAATTTGAAAAGACCAAGAGATAAAGCAGGGACAGGGAGTTTAATTACTTGGCGGCAATTAAAAGCTTTTTGAAAATGGTATTAAATCCATTACTGTGGGATATATGCAAGGTAGCTCCTTTTCTAGACTTACTAAGCATTATCAACAAGAAAGTGTTTTCAAGAAAAAGATGGAAAACCAAAGATCAACTGTCAGCATATTTTAATTCTTAGTTCACAACAAGGAGAGCTGCTCTGGAGTGTACTCTGATATCCTGAGGAAAACCCACTGCTGGCCACTCTAAAATAGCCTTTGCTTTTTGTCCTAGTTGGACTGCATCCAGCGCTGCTTGCTTCCCTAGAGCCACACACAAAAAGGAGAACTGCTGCTTCCAAGTGAAGAAGGACGGAGGGAGAGAAAATCAGGAATCCTCGGTGCCAGTGAACGAATGGGCCTCGTGACATCTACAGTGAAGGGCACACCTGGGTGGCACTACTGTAAAGCACTTTCAGGGAAGAGATCAAAAATCATGCCTTACACTCTGGATTCAGAGTGACTGCTTCAATTTTCCAGCGTTTACATCTTATTCCCCAGCCTGGACAGGGTAGGAACTAACTTTCAGTGTTTCTTCAAAGCACACAGAAAAGTGGGAAGTAGCACTAGAGGCATCTGCTCCACAGAAGCTGCTGAGATGGAGCAGAACAGACAGCGAGAGCAGAAATATGCTTAGACTTGACTTGCCACCTTGCGATCTAGTTTGGTGAAGACAGCGGTGAACAGGGAAAAGCAAGCAGCATTTGTAGTGAACTTCCATCAATTTCCATTCACTGCTGTTCAGAAACAAGGCCAAATCCTTTAATAAAGACTGATCCCCAGAATGCACAGGAATCAGTTAAGGAATAAGCTGTTAAAAAGCTTAGCAGGCGATGGAATAAGAAGCCTCATGCAATTAAACTCCACACTGTAGTACGTGCTTGGCAATTAATCTGATCACGTCAGCAAGGCTTTGAGCTTTATTCTTCTTTAAATCTGTATGCTTTGAGGCTACGTTTTGTCATTTTCTGGGCTTTGTTTGTGACAAGTGTGTTCAACACACCCTGGGACTACACAGCCTCCTTAAGAAAGATTTTAGGGTCATCCATCTCTCAGTGTGAAATTCCCTTCAACTCTCCTCCCCCAACAGGTGCCACACTGACAGAACAGAAGATGAAAGCTGTCCTGCTTCCCCAACGGGCAAGAACGAGAAGGAAATCAGCTCCCAATAAGCTAAGCATGTACCCTAAAGCTTCAAGCTCTACAGTCAATGGGATCACCTTCTACAAACCATTAACACCTTCTCAACATAAATGCGCCTGGAGGTAGTGGCTGGGCAGGTGGTGCTGCTGGGTGTGGGCAGCTGTCACCCACGATGTTCCTGAAAACTAAAGTTGAGTTTAAAAGCAATTGGTTTAGTTACAACTGAACCTATGACCGCACCTGTTTGCACTCGCTCCTCCTACTCCTGCCTCCCCTATTACTAACCAAGGCCCATGTAGTGGCATTGCTTTATACATAGTGCGAGGAGATGTTTGGAGCTTCAAGTGAACTACAAACAACTAAGCAGGCTCATTTGCCCTCTTATCCCTTGCCCGGTAATTCAAGTCCATAATAGTTTCAGCACCGGCTGAAGCTGTGTGCTCCAATTCACTGCACTCAAGGGGCTGGAATGCTCGCTGCCTCCACAGGTCGAGCACAGATTATATTTACTTTCTGCTTGAGAATAATTGCTGCGCCCCCGAGAGAACAGAGTAGACAGACTTAACAGAGTGCAGCTCTACTGCACTCTCTCCTAGCCCCTCCTGAGGGCCAGAAGAGGGAGAGACAGGCTCTGCAGATGGGACTGATCAGTGCCTGAGGCTGGGGAGTCTCTCCTGGGTGTTTCTTGTTACTCTTTAATTAAAGGAGAGATGTGGATCTTGCCCAGCACACCAACATCTGTAAAATCCCCTCCGGGAAGTCAATGGGTTTTTGATGAATCAATGCTGCATAGTCACCACTGAACAGTCTTTCTTACCTGGACGGACTAGGAGAACTGCTGTATGGGGGTGAAGGAGATGGTGTCCTTCCCTGGCTTTCCAAGCCTACTGAGGTCACCAGAGAGCTCCTGAAGAATGACAGAAAGAACGAAGCTGTTAGAGCCTGGGAAATGACACTGCTCCCCTGCTACAAAGCACAGCCACAGAGCTGTGTCTGCCCAGCACCCTCCACCAAGTCTCGTTGAAGGAGCCTTGGGGACTGTCACGCTGCCCCACATACACGCTGAGAGGAGAGGCTGAGAGAGCTAGGGGTGTTTAGCCTGGAGAAGAGGAGACTGAGGGGAGACCTCATTGCTCTCTCCAACTACCTGAAAGGAGGTTGTGGAGAGGAGAGTACTGGGCTCTTCTCCCAAGGGACAGGACAAGAGGGAATGGCCTCAAGCTCTGCCAGGGGAGGTTCAGGCTGAATATTAGGAAAAAAATTTTCACAGAAGGGGTTATTGGGCACTAGAACAGGCTGCCCACGGAGGTAATTGAGTCACCTTCCCTGGAGGTGTTTAAGGGACGGGCAGACGAGGTGCTGAGGGACATGGTTTAGTGTTTGATAGGAATGGTTGGATTAGATGATCCAATGGGTCTTTTCCAACCTGGTGATTCTATGATTCTATTCAGGTGCCATTTGCTGACAGCCAAACTGAAAATGGTCACAACCAGGCAGGTGACAGGCATCCCTGAAACAAATGTTAACTCAGCAACATCTCCCCTCCCAAGCACCAGAACCCCAAATGTCCCTAACGCACAGTACACTCTAGCAGTAAAACTATTTTGGTTGCCTTGGTGCTCTTACCCGCTGTACATCAGACTGTCTTGGATTGGTTTCCCTCCTGCAGCCTCAGCAGTTAAATCACCTGAGGAACAAGGAACTGCAAAAAACACATTCATTTGAGATAATTTCCTTAAAAATTTTTACATATTCAGAACAATTGTTATTTTTGGTAGAATGTCCCGTTCCTCCAAGACCTGTCAAGTCGCTTCTGAAGTCAGTTTTTTGCCAAATGCACGTAGGCTGACACTAACGTGGATGCAGATGATCCTCACAGCCTGAAGTTCTGGGAAATTTAGGCTGAAAGGGAGCAACTTGGAATGGGGTAAAACCTGACAGAATCATTTGGGGCAACAGGTATATGCCCACCTGGTACAAGCAATAAGCTGCTTTGTTAAAAGACAGTGGAATATGTGGCATGTAGGGCTTTGAAACACCCATGCCCTAAGTGGCACAAACCCAGGGCAGCCAAATGAGCTGGCAGCTGGATACACAACACAGGGCAGTTTGTGCCTTTGCCAAAACATCTGAGCACTGGGAACATGACTCAAACAAGACAAGTGTATACTGGTTCCATCGTTCTTCTCAGGAAAAATATGAACAACACTGAGCTTTTCCTTATCATAAGGACTGCACAAGAGAGACCCCTCAGGGATTCCAGTTCTATCCCTCCAAACCTTTGTTTTAATACAAGTAGTGCAATTGTGGAAGGAGGAATCACAGCATTTACCACCAAGTTCCAGCTCAGCAACGCATCACACACACGGTTAAAGCTGAACAAAATCCTTCTGCTGGTTAGGTAAGGGCTAATGCATGGAGATACTTAGGCATGTGGCTGAACTGGGGTCTTGGCCTCTACGCACGTATGTATTTTCAAGCAATTCCAAGCAGAAGTACATTAGGGCACTAAAATGAAATTCGACATCTTTGAACTAAAACCAACATCTTTTATTTTTTCTCTGGGATTTTGTCAACTACAAAATCCGTCTTGCTATCTGAAATCCTGTCTTGGATTGTGATGCTAAGTGAAACTAAAGACAGGATGACATGGAAACAGCTCCTGTGAGAGGAAGACATTTCCCTGTGAGCCTGCTTATCTTCTTTTCCATTTGGATTTCAAGGTTCAATCTCTTCTTGAGGTCCCCAAGTAATCTTTACTCTCCAATCCTA
This sequence comes from Coccyzus lansbergi, assembly GCA_033558105.1. Taxonomy (NCBI): domain Eukaryota; kingdom Metazoa; phylum Chordata; class Aves; order Cuculiformes; family Coccyzidae; genus Coccyzus; species Coccyzus lansbergi. The sequence continues at coordinate 1,531,569 of JAUMJK010000549.1, read as the reverse complement.
TCTTTGAAGGTAATTACAAGATATCCTAGGAACCTACCCAGTGAGGCAGATGTCTCCACCAGCCTGAGAACAAAAACATTCCTGCTATTCAGTCAAAACAGACAAGTTTAATCAGTCTTCCAACTTTCTAGTAACTACCCTTATTAACATCCACATCCCCCTCTGCTCAGAATGGCTGCAATTCCAGAAACCAGCTTACTTGAGAACTGGGCTGGGACCATAACGAAGTCGTCTGTATCGCAGGATGAATTCTTACTGCTGCTTCCAGCAGAGTCCTTAGATCCATGCAGAAAGCCGGGGGAATCCTGGGTAGGAGATGCCAGCGCCTTCTCCTGCAGCTGCTGCTGCATCTCTCCAAGGGATTGCTAATTCAAGAAGAAAACAAACACTGGCTTCAGCACAGCTACTTCATCATTCTCCTTGATCCTTTAAACTGAGCCGTACAAGGCTACAAACAACACTTTGCTGATAAACCAGGGCTGCCAGAAGGATCTCTTTAGTTCACTGAAAAGGAACAGCCTTTTATGTCCATGTCAGAACAGCGCATTTTTTGTTACACAAAACATACTATCAGCATGTTTGATGTACCCCAGTAAGAGAAATTCACTTGAGGTATTGCGTCCCGCTGCTGAGGTTTTCTGCATCAACCACGCATTTCCTACCAACTCATTTCAGCAAGGCTGTGAAACAGGGAAGAGTTTTCAGAGATAGTTTGGGTTGTTCTTTTGGAGTTTTTGTTTTGTTTTGTTTTGTTCTTAAACATCACACGTCTGGTCTCTACTCGTGCTTTTGCACTAAGAGGCACTTGGGAAACATGTACATAACGTCTCTGCACTTTCAAGGCCACCCTGTTCTGCTGGAGTGTTGATAAGGACTCAAAGTCCTAAAGGAGGCTAAGCACTAAATATTCAAAAATCTCCCACTAATCAGAGGCAGGACAGACCCTAAAAAGTCCCATTTTTTCCACTCCCTTCAGCCAAATGATGAAAGACTCACAATCCTCACGTTTTGCAGACAGATGGAAGAATCCGGATGGTTTAAGAAAGCTTTAAGACAGCTGAACTGCCCACAGAGGAGATCACAGTCTTTATCCTAATGCACTTTTAGGCTGAGAAAGACCTGAATCAGCTTTTGCTTGGGCCCTGTTAAGACCTTGAGCACCCTCCGCAGACTCCGCTGCTGTACCAGTGGGGACTCTCCCTCCCTGTACATGCAGTACATACAAGCAGAAGGAATTGCCCAGCTGTGCAAGTTGTCTCTTTTTCATCCAATCTGCTAGCTTTGCTCTGCATTCATAGCATTATTCATAGGCCAGCCCAGCCCACCATGGTCAGCAAAACTTCAAAATGCAGAACAGGACCATAGTCGTCCACCTCTAATATGGGATCTCTCCAACTCTGGCAGTGAGTCTGTGCTATTCACAACATCTGCCCACTCCTTGAGTTTTACAATCAGGAGGGCCTCAGCCAACAAGCTTTTACCTCAGGCTACAGCAAGGAATAAGCCTTTGGAGACTGGAGAGAGAATTATGTGGCATTCAGAGGAGAGCAGGCCTCTCCTCTGTTCCATCCACAGCATGAGCACCTACATCACCTCCAGACAGTACCTCTCAGAGCTTCCCAAAGCTCACTGCAGATGCACTCTCTTCCACAAACATCACAAGATTCAGCCATGGCGCTTCCTGAAGGAAGCTGAGAAGCCTTGGCCCAGGAAAACTCAGAGAACAAAGCAAAAAAGCAGCAATTCCAGAGCATAAAAAAATCAGTCCTTCTCTCTTCCCCTAGCCATCACACCACCAGCATTCCTGAGTTCAAAGCCCAAAGGCAGCTTTCACCAAGTCAGCTGGAGGAATGTGACTTCACTGATCAGTTAATAGTCCACCCTCCAGAAAAGTTCTGATCATTTCAGGTGAAAAGCTGCCACTTCAGATCATCTCTCAAGACCACTGGATTGTAGCAGGTCTGGTGTGAGCAAACAACTTTGCTGAAGGTTTCTCTGTGGCACCTGGGAACGTTACTTAGGAGGAGGAAGGTACCTTGCTAAGGAGGGAGGATACACTCAAGCTGCAAAGACAGAAACAGAGAACTTGCAGCCAAGTAAGCAGTGCTATATCCTGAATTAGTGACCATTTTTTGGTACCAAGGAACTTTCCATCTCTGCCAAGACAAACTAGTGTCATTAATACTAACTTCTTTCATAAAGGCTTTTCATATAACAGTCAATGGTAAACCAAAATATTTCTTGTGGAAAGACAACTTTCAGAATCCAAACTCTGAACAGACTGGAGAAGACACTGAATCAAATCCAGGCAAAACTGAAGTGTTCAGTGACTGCACCAGAAGACTGCAAAATCACAGACCTTGATTCAAACAAGCAAGCAGGGAGACCATTAAGAGCAACACTGCATCCTCTGAGCTGTACTTACGGGAGGTGATGCCAGGTGGGAAGTAGAAGAGCTGCTGGAGGAACTACCAGAGCCTGAACTGGGATAAGAAGGCATTGGCACGGAAGCAGCTAAAACCAGCAAAAGACAAAACCGAAAGAAGCTGTCAAATTAAGGTCAATCAATAATAAAAGGTCTTTTTTGTCTTTTCCCATCTAGTTTATCCTATGTATGATCATGTATCTCATGTATCAAACGTGACCAATTAAAGGTGAGGAAAAGAAAAATTAGCATTCTGTTCAGTTATACGATTCACATCCATCCATTCTTCTTGTGCTACTTCACTGTTACTGCTCTTGGGGTGGAAGGTCTCATATCTGATCCAGGTCAGATGTTCACTCGACAGCTGAACTACACAGGTAGTAAAAGAGTTCTGCTCTAAAGAGCCTCCAAAGCATCTTTGCAAATGAAGATAAGCAGAAAAGTGGACTGAGTTACCAGTGGCAGAGGTGAGGAGCTAGCCATACCCTTACAGTTTCTTCACTAGACCTTGTGGCTTAGCACAAATACCTCAAATGCTGGGAGGTCTGTGCTAAGTTAAACACATGCCTAGTCAAGCCCTGTGTGCTTGCTGCCCGATAGGCTTCTATATGCCATTAAAAAACCCTGCAGAATTAATCATTTCATAAGGAAAAAGTTAGTTGTTTCCTATGGCTCAACACATTCTCCCTTGATCACTTCTGCTACTTAAAGCAGTTCTGCTTATTTACCCTCTTTGTACAGAAACTGTTCCACAGCACTGGGTGTTCTTGCATCCCTTCATTTTATGCTTTATTGTTCAGTATCAGAACTGCCCACTTCATTAATTCCATTGTTGAACTGGATTTTGCACCCCTCACAGAGGCATAAAGCTCACACTGAAAGGACTAGTTAGCATTGACCTTCAGGCAGAAAAGATAATTAAGGCATCACAGGAGAAAAGAATATTTAACTTCAATGACTTATACAAGTGAGGTTCAGTAAATAACTCAGAAGAGCTCAGCTCACCCAAGGAGGGAGATGAGTCAAAAGTAACACTGGCTCTTTAATAGACTTTGAAGTATTTAGTGGTTCACGTTCCCCAGCCCACCAGCACAAGACTGAACAGTGCAGAAATTGCCGAAGAGTCCCAAACCCCCACTTCACAGCAGCTTGTAGTCAGATTTTACTCTGCAACCATCTCAGTATAAGATAAAAGATCAGAGGCGATGCTTAAGTGAGGAGAGGAACACTTTGCTTTTCTCCCCTTCCATTGTGCTGGCAGAGAATTAGCACTTTGTATCAGATTTCTCCCTTTAGAGGATCTATGCTAATGACTCTGTGCTTAATACAAGGAGGGTTAATAACACCTGGAAGAAGAATGCTTCTGTTTGAAGTAAAACTACCACTGTCATTAATCACATCAGATATCACAGAGCATTTACTCTGTTCAACTGGCTAGAAACCTAAAAGTACCTCTTTGCAATTCACTGCTGAAATAGTGTTCTAACGACAAAAGAAAGGGAAAAGATGCCTTTTAATGAAAGGCTTTAAGAAGTGTTTCCATGTAGCCTATCAAAGAGGGTTAAAGGATGACTGGCCCACTGTCTCCTAGCTCAAAGAGAGCCAGCATTTAGATGCTGAACTCCTCAGTCTGACAGAGACTTAACAAGACCCGAACCCAGGAAAATGAAACCATAGAAGTGTAGACTTAAAATATATATTTTAACATCAGCAATCAAACACTGTAACAGTTTAACTAGGGTCACAGTGACCTCCACTCACTGCTAATATTAACAAATCCCAAATGTTTTCCTAAAGAGGTTAAGTTACACTGCAAACAGAGATCAATTAAGCAGAGTTCTGGGGCTTTTGCAATAGGAAGTTGTAGCTGGAGGCTGCATGGGGCCACTGTGAAGGGACACTCACACATAGAGACCCTTTCCATCTTGTGTTGGGCCATACTGGCTGCGGTCTCTCTGCTACTGTCATTTTGAGGGTTAGGTACATCATGAACGAATCTTCCCAGAGCTTTGTGAGAGTATTTTTTTAGCCTCCACATCTATTTTGCTGTTGGTTTTGTGCCCTTGATCAACTGCTTCAGTAAAGGAAAGGGGACTGCGGTTCCCTGTTGATGGAGATTCTGGGAGGTCAGTCAGGGGCTTGGCATGGAGAGTTACACTGCCCGCACCCTGTGAACTCTTCCAGCACAGCTGATTCCCCCTCCCCACGCTCAGGGAACACACACCAAGGTTTGAGAACTTCCTTGTAAAACAGAGAGCTCTGTCCTGCCCATCCCACAGTGCATTTGACCTCTGTAATATTCCCACTGAGCAAGTCCTACTATCTTCCCTATATATTTAATATTGGAATACTGAGAGGGGAGAGAGAGAAAAAAAAAAGTCTCCCTATTTCTATTCTGCCATTACAGAACAATTCACCTTTGTACAGATAAACCTTCCTATTATAGAAAGGTGTTTTTAAGAAAAGGTAGATGACTTGTGAACTGTATCCACACATGCTTGTTGCAAGACTTGCATCACCAATACTGATTCCTGGAATCAGTATTTTTATTAGCCTCTTGAGTTCTCTCTCAAGGTCCTCTCCACTACTTTCATTCAGTGTTTATTATTGATATAAACTGTCTGGAATTGAGACTTTTCTATTTTTGTCTATTTGCTTTAGACAGTTTTCCATTAATCTAGGAAGGAAGACAAGCAGGCCAGACTTCTCTATCATTGGAAACTCAAGTTGAAATTCTGTCTGCACGAAGCACATCTTTAGAAATAGCCTTAAAAACCCTGTCAACTCCTCAGACGCTGTGAGGCTCAATGCAAAACGGCTTGATACACAAATAAAAGAGACCTTCATGCATGTAGAACCATGAGGTTTGGCCCCGACAAACCCTCTCTGACCATCATATCCCTGTTGGTACATTTTTCAGCTTTGGCCACAGTAGCCAGCTTGAAAGCAAGACGCTTGCTTCCATCTCCTCCACACACCCAGGCACTCCCTGTTTTAAAATTAAAAAGGGTGCAAACACTTGGCTCATCATATTTTCAGCCCAAGTCTGGATGCGGGGAATGTTAACATGGGTTGTAGGCCCCCACCCAAATCCAAAAATTGCTGGATTGTAATTGTAATGTAAATATCTCTGTTTTCATAGTTGTCCTCTCCAACACGTTCCAGCAACAAAACAGTCGCCCTGTATATTGCATAACCAATGCCAACTGGTTTCAGAACGGGAGAGCTGGGAGCCACAAAGACAAGCCTGTGTTCCAGCTGTATGGATCTTGATACTGGACACCACACCTACGAAAATCACTTCTGACAAACCATCCTACCAGGGGGCTCTGCTCTCCGAAAAATATCTGAGTCTCAAGCTTTATATAAATGCTTTACGTGGAATTGGATTTATATACGTTCTGGAGTAATGCATTTTGTGATTATTTGGATTCAATTAAAACCAGGCATCAAAAAGTAACTTAACTGCAGTCTCTGACAACACAATAGTGCAAAAAATGAAAGTACTTGCTCAAAGAATTAAATGCTCTGTAGAGTTAAAGTTTGCGTCTTTTACATGTATCAGTCATGATGATTTTTTTTGCTAGTTTTTACTTTATTTTATATAAAAGATAATAAAAGTTATGTCAAGTCTGAAAGATATTCCAGACACTGAAGCACCACAACACTGCAGAAAGAACCACAACTGCTCCTGTTTTTCGCTTTAACAGAGTAAGAGGTACCAGGTTACCTTTCATTAAAGGCAGCAGGAAAAACCTCCAAAATATTCTGCACGGGTACCAATTACAGTGTGTTTACTGACATAAGACTTGCACAAGTGTCTAATTATGCCTTCTCATGCATTATTACAGTAACACACTGCCCCATGCCATATGCTGATCAGACCTGGCTACAGACAGACGACAGCCTGACTAGACGCAGCATTTTAAAGACTTTATTAATAACATTTTTACATATCTAAAGCACAGCTTAGTCACAGGTACAAAACCCACAATATAAAATATAAATAAACAAACAAAAAAATAAAGTACAAGCTTTAGTTAACAAAGTCTAAAGCCTACAACCTGCTCTCCAGGCTAAAGCCTGGGGCAAACAGCTTTGTGGTGCAGCCTGGATGGCAGCAGACTTAGATCCTTGCTTCACTAAAGGAGGGAGATGAGAGGAGGGACATGAGAGCAAACAACCCTCAAAGCTACAGTCGAGAGGATGAGCTTGTCAGAAATGTCATACTTAAAGGCTTTTGATAGAAATGTTGATTCTGCTGAAGTGTCTTGAAAAACATGCAAATTTATTTAAATGAGAAGGACCACCTTAGCAACTTCAACATTATCCACCTAGAGAATCACCTACAACTGAGGAATCCCCAACTTTCCAGAATTCCAAAACTATATTATACTAAAAAAATTTCTTCGTGATTCCATGAGATGGTGTACTAACATGTATCTACACAGAATGAGCAGCCGATGGCTCTTACTTTATTTTTCATCATCGTGTGACCTGATTTGGACCAGCCTTGGCATGGTTCAGGTGCCCAGGTGACACACTCAACTCTGCATGTGGGTGGCAGCTCTCCCATTCTGCCCCACCACCCCAGGGCAAGTTTGTCTGCAAGTGTACAGAGACCACTATGCTCTGCTCAGGCTGTAAAACGTTCTCATAAAGACGCGTCCCACTGTAAAATTAGCTGGGGACTTAACTGGGCGCATGGTTGCCTATATCTGCAGTGCAGGCACCTCTGAACTGGAAGGTCCTCCAGACAAAGGCTGCACAGTAGGACCCTGAGCTTAGCTGAGGTCTTGGTGCGTTCATCACGCAGCAGCTACTACTCCAAAACACAGGTGTTGGTACATACCATCCAACAAACTCTAAGAGCAACTTGCACACTTGGATGTGAATGGCTTTGTCCTGCTTCCCTGCAGACCAATTATCAGCTCCCAAACAGAACAAAACTATGTGGGCACACTGTTCCTATTCCAGATCTTTACTGAAGGCCTGAGGATTCAAATTCACTCTCAGCACGACCATCATAATTCAGATGCAGCTGCATCTCTTCTCTTGGAGACCTCCTACTCACACATGCTGAGGCATGCGTTGAGATGAAGTAGTACAATAAACTCCTGGATTCACCCGAGTTCTGCATGCAAAGCCAGGGGAGCCAGCCCCTGAGCAAATGCAATCTCGCTAAGTCTTCGACTCCAGCTAAAACCGTGCATGCTAAGCACGCTACCATATTAGACAGCATTCCATACATCCCAGGTGAATTTTTTTTTTTGAAGAAAAGCACAGGCCTTTGCTGACACCCTGGCTCTTCTCTTGCCTATCAAGAAATCAAAAGGACCGTTCCTGCATGCAGCCTTCTTCATCCAGGCTCTTCACTGCACTTCCCAGGGGCTTCATCCATCGCTGCCATCTGGCAGTAGCAGAGGTGTCCACAGCAGACAGCAAGAACCATCTTCTCGACCACCAGGTTTCTGTCTTCGACAACTTGAAGACCTCCAGCACTGAGGAGAAATTTCTCTCCCCATCTTTTCAAAACCAATATTGGTCTCTCCTGACTGGACATGACTCTGGGCTTTGGACATATTTCCGAAGGTGAGGACCAGCAGGGCAGCAGAGAGGTCTGGAGTTTGTACAGTCCTTGCATGCCTGTAAAGGTGCCCTTTTTATTGGGCCTTGACCCCACACCATTAACTTTGGTGCAGCTGGGGGCAAAGGCTGAGCTACAATCCCCCTGCACCTCTGGTTTCTGCACAGCAAATCTGCAGAAGTTGGAAACTGAGGCCAAATCAGAAGCACCCGCTCCTGTTTGCTGGGGGGGTTCTGCTCCTCTGGCCAATGAGGCAATGGAACCACTGGAGGCAAGAGATGAGTTGGTGGGCATGCAAGACCGTGCTGAGGGAGATCTCCACTGCCCACAGAGGGACGGGGCTTTGAAGGGCTTTTCCCACATGGCAGTGGAATAGCAGGTGCTGAGAGCTGAGCTGGCTTAGGATCAGTCCTACCCAGGCAGAATCCTTTCCTGCCTGAAGAGCAGCCCTGTTTTACAGGACTTGCCCCACATCTTGCCGGTGCAGATGGAGATAGGGGCTTGGCTGGCTTGCAAGCTCTCCTAAACCAGAAGCGTCTTTTCCTGCCCGCAGGACGGTCACCTAAGTACACAGTTAAAATCTGCATCAGGAACAAGTGAAGTCCTGCTGGGGCACCAGAAAAGCAAGAGACTGTCAGGAGTGACGTGGCCATCAGATGAGGGGTGTCCACCTACGATACACATCCAAGAGGGGCTCTGTGTTGGAACGCATCAGACATGCCTCCTCTGAAGCCTCCAGCCCTTGCACTGGGCACCCCCAATCAGTCACTGATGAAAGTCTTGGCCCCATCATTTACTCAGGAGATTAAATGCCCAGGAGAATCCTTCCAGAAGAAGAGCATACACAATTCCACTATGCAAGTCTCTTGGCCAGAGGACTGTTAAATTCCATACACTAGAAGCACTTCTGAACTGTTTTCCACTGAAAACAAATCTCTGAATCATAGCACATGTGGCTGGAAACGTTCAAATTTTTCAATCAAAAAGAGGAAAGAAAGAGTTTTTGATGGAAATCTTCATTGTGGCCAGTTCTCACCCAAATCTAACCCCTCTACAACAAGATTTATCAAGAATATGGAGAAAGATTTATCTTGGTAACCAGGGCCTGCCCACTGGCACAGCCAGCCAAGGGTTCTGCCTGGCAAGCAGGGAACAGAGCACCAGTTTCCACCATTGACTATCCCCAATTGTCCAATGGATATCAATAAAAAGAAGATTGTGCTGCATAATCCTGTTTACCTACGAAAATCCCCATTGGCCAAGCACTTGATACAAAGCAGCTAAATACATTTCAAAGACACATTTATTTCTTACTTTAGGTTTCTGAATAGCCCCCCTAATCATCCCTTTGAAGACAGCTGAGTAAAATCAAACACATTTTGATGGTAAAATCTGGACATGACAGAAACAAACACTGCATCCCTGCCTAAGTAACTAAGAAAATGTAAAGCAGTCTTTTCCTTTCCTTTTGAACTAACAACAAAGGCAGTCATGTCATCGTTCAAAAAGAGTTGTAATCAAAAATGCAACACTTACATTTTTTCATAGAGGCACTTGCATCCAGGAACGGGTGATGGAAAAACTCATCTGAAAAAAACAAAACAAAACAAAACAAGAGACTCAGTGACAGGAAATGACTGTAAGAAGTTTACAAAGCAGTTAAAGCATAGCAAGTTATCGGTACTTTATAGATTTTTTCAATGCAATCTAGTCAGCCATGGAAGTTGACTGAGAGCAGTCACATATCTTAGAGGTCGACAACGCAGGCTGGGGACTGGATGCAGGACCTACTCTCAAAAACTGGATGAGAAGTTGTATGGATCCAGGGGTTCCTATGTAAGCATGAGAAAAAAAAAAGTGGCTCCTCTGCTACCAGCCATCTCTGCAAAAGCAGCTGGGGGTGGGAGAAGGGAATTCAATTGGACTAATTACATGAATGAAGAAAGGGAGGAAAAAAATCCTCGCTAATAGCACGGTCAAAGGACGTGAGGGTTTGTACTGTGGGACTCGCCAAATGGATTTTCCTTTCCCACGGGGCATTAAAGAACTTAGGAAGATTTTCCTGCAAGCTACAACCCTGGGCAGCTGGGGAGAATACACGAAATTAATTGTTAATGCTCCTCTGTCTTGTAACAGTTCTTTCACTTGTAGGAAGAGGAATCAGTTATTGAGGGCCAGATGGGATGACTATGTCAAGACCTGGCACATCCACGTTTGTGTACGTGCACCAAAAGCTCCTCTCAGCAAGGAAAAGAAAATCTGCTGCTTTCTTTACTCATTAAGAAGGCTATTCTAGAGATCCAGGCCAAGAAAAGCTTCTGTCCTAGCTTGCTGGAGATCCTTTACATATTTGCCTGTCCTCACAAGTAGCCACCCCTCCTGACACCATCCCTGATCCACTGCAACACTACTCTGAGTCCTAGCCTCTATCACAATCAGCAACTCAGCCTTTCAGGATTGTTAGTCATGAATCAACACTGATTATTTGTCTAATTGCAGGCAGTTCAACTTGTTTTCCCAGCATGAATTTCCTGTTGCAACACTCAAGGTTTACAAACTTCTGTTTTCTGCAAACAGCTCCTCTTTAGCCACTGAGCATTCCACAAAGGAACACATGGGGTTTTTTTTTGCATCTGCTTTCTAAACTTAAACAATCTCCCTTTCCCCATCCCCTCCTTACCACTGCTATGCTACAGCCAGGGTCCTGCAGCCAGAACACGCTGCTCGGGAACTCAGCACAACAGAAGTGATAGAAATCTCTGGCAGGGAATGCTGGAATCGCACAGATTAGATCTGCTGTGGATGTAGAACATCCCTATCCTGCTGGAGCTGCTCAGCAGCTGGAGTATCCTGCTTCTCCTTCAGCCTGTTCCTCTAGAGGCTACCATCCCTCAGCTGAGCTGATTCAACTAAAGGGGTGGAAATGATAGTTTCTTTTACTCTTCCCCCCCTCCAAACTGCTTATTAGTTGTGCTTGCAAAGCAAAACTTAACAACCCTGCCTGTAATCATCAGCAGGAAACATCCAACTTCAAATACTCCTGGCTTCCCTCTAGATAATCTTAAGATTGTGAAGACCATCAGTTCCTGGTAGAAGAGCAGCTGAGATACAAAACAAGTAAATGAAGTTTCAAGCATATGTGCTGCTGTTGTGTGACTCAACTGAACTCCAGGAGAACTCTGAGGAGGGCATTGCACACATTTCTAAGCAGACTACAGGCTTCAGGTAACAAGGAGCAGCAGGATACCTCACTTCTCTGGGGAAGGTGGCTCAGGAATCATTTCTGACCCAGCAGGACACACGAACCTTCACCTCACAGAGTAGGAGGATAAAGAAATGCTGAACAAAAGCATCAACCATCAGCCAAAGCAGTTTGTTTGCCAGTAGCAGGAAAAAGCACCTGTCTGCTGGGAGCCATCTGAGGGAAGGGGAGGCATCCTCAGACAGGATCTGGAGCTGTGGGACATTAGCAGTTTGTGAATGAAAACATGACAGTAGTTTGGCACAGGGAAATGCTCTCATTTAAGTATTGCTACTATTTCAGCAAGGGGCATCTTATAGAGACATCCTGGGGAGAGACTCCAAGTAAAGAAGGGCCTGTTCAGTAGGTGTAAGTGAGGCCATCTCCTAGCCCTCAGGAATGCAAAGGAGATGGAAACCAAGCACCAGCAGAAAGTGGGAAAAGGAAGTCAGCTGTGCCACAAGCAGGGACAAAGCTCAGATGCTTCAGAGCTGGAGGACAGGAGGAGACCAAGATTGCAACTGGATACTGAGGAAGTGTTTTAGTCTGAATAAATCATGGCTCTGGTACTTGTTTGCCTCTTAACTGCCAGCAGATATTGGAATATGCCATGGGATGCCACACAGCCATCGAGATCTGTCTTCTATAAAGCACTAGGAATCCATCAAATATAGGCTTCTGTTTCCTAAACCCTCCCTGAGAAACAATTACATCTTACAAGGACTTGCCAACTAATAGAAAAAAGGATACCACATGTGATTAAGGGCTGGCAACAATCTCATTGCAGCAAGATGTGCTGTAACTATTGCCCTGAGTGAAATCAAAGTCTATTATCTCAAATTTCCAAGTGCTAGACACTGACTCATGCCGTCTACTCCCTTAAGGTACAAAACCAGCTTATAGGGGGGCTAAAAAGGTTCAGACTCAATTTCAAAGATATTTTCTTTTGAAATGCACAGCACCATAATAGAAGAGGTAGAGAGTCACAGTCCAGAGAGAAGATCTGCAGGGAATAATACTGAGAGGTGCTTATATCCAAGTCAGCCTGTCAGTATCTTCAACTCTCTTTTGAAAAGGCTTGTTTTCTCACTTCTACACTCCAGTAATCAGTCGTCCTTTACATTCAGAACTGGATAATTATGAGTAGCCTCAGTTAATCCACACATTTGCCTCACGCAGGTGACATTGTCCCTGGGATGGCTTTCCCAGTATCTCTAATTCTAAAGAGCAACAAAGGCTGCAAAACAAGGCTTCATCAACTAGTACAGGCTAGAAAACTAACTGCCAGAAGACAGAAATATCACACTCTTGTAACAGAAGTGTGACTAAAAAGCAATATCCCCAAACTACCCTGCAGAATATTTTATTCTCAGATAAAAAAGGTAACATCTGTGCAAAAAGCATAATACGATATGACTTGCTGCAATACTGCTCACCTGATACTTAACAGAGATCTGTGGGCTGTGGCTCCAAACCTTGCTTCAGGAAAACCACCTGAACAGGCTCGCCCAGCACCAAATCATATTTGAACACATAGGCTAGGGGGAAAACTTACCCTTTTCACCAGCAGCACAGGCCCATGGAAGCAAGGCTACAGACCTTGAGAATGGGACAGTATTGACTGAATTCTCCATTAAATGGGTGCAGTTGGTAGCTTTGGAAGGACTGGTGAGACCGCTCCTTGAATCCTGGGCCCCTCACCACAAGAAGGATGTTGAGGTTCTAGATTGAGTCCAGAGAAGAGCAACAAAGCTCGTGAAGGGTCTGGAGAACAGGCCTTATGAGGAACGGCTGAGAGAGCTGGGGTCGTTTAGCCTGGAGAAGAGGAGGCTGAGGGGAGACCTCATTGCTCTCTCCAACTACCTGAAAGGAGGTTGTGGAGAGGAGGGAGCTGGGCTCCTCTCCCAAGTGAGAGGGGACAGGACAAGAGCAAATGGCCTCAAGCTCAAGCAGGGGAGGTTCAGGCTGGACATTAGGAAAACATTTTTCACAGAAAGAGTCACTGGGCACTGGCAGAGACTGCCCAGGGTGAGGGTTGAGTCACCTTCCCTGGAGCTGTTTAAGGGACAGGCAGACAAGGTGCTGAGGGACATGGTTTAGTGTTTGATAGGAATGGTTGGACTCGATGATTTGGTGGGTCTCTTCCAACCTGGTGATTCTATGATACACGTTTCACCTGGTAGCATACTTGATATGACAGAAGTTCAGATTACGAAAGCAGAAGCCAGGAGAGGGAACGAAAATAAGAAACATCTGCTGAAAGCGTGCCAGATCCTTGGGTTTACAAAAGCGTTCTAGAATCAGCACTGACCATTCCAGTACATGGAAAAAAACCCCAAGATTACACAATCGTCCAGGCACAGGTGTAACCCAAGTCTCTGGATGCTTCTTTGAGCATCACCCTAAGGTACAGAGTGCAGAAGTGCAGTGCCATGGCACCAGAGACAACACAGAAGATCAGCTGAACTAAAACTGGTAGGAGGTCTTACCAAAGTCCATGCGGTCCTTGTAATTACGCTGCAGAAGGCCCAGCAGCAGCTGCCTCAGGTGGCTTGATGTCTCCCTGGGGATGCTAAGATTGAAAACAAAAGCGAAATAAGAGTGACTTGCAGTCTACTTAAACCTGCTTTTACATAATCAGAAAGGCAACCTGCAAATGCAAACTCACTTTGTGCCTGCTGGGCTAAGAATGTAAGAGCTCACTGGAGGCAGACAGAGACAAAACATCTCTATTTGCATCTCTGTTTAGCTTTTGCTTCCCATTGTCATTGTTAAGGCTACAGCTAATATAGCTTTAGTGACCTCTCCCTCCGGTTCTCAGCTAAGGCCATTCACCATGCAATAGTTTGCATGTGATAAATAAAATCTCTCCTACTTACTTTACTGGGAATAAGGAGGTCATTAAAATGAAGCAGTCACCAAGGGGAAGCTTCCAATTAAGACATTGGTGGTGAAACGACCACCAATTACTTCCATCTTATTAAAATATTTCTTTTTCAATGCAGCTTATGTAATACTAGCAAGTAACCTTCGGCTCTTTGCTTCCTTGATATACAGTATTTATTAATCAAAGGCTACGGAGATTCAAGCAGCCGCCACCAGAGTAATTTCAAATTAGTGCAGCTATTATTCCACTTCTCAGTACAGCTAGGAAGAAAACATTCTTTTCAATGACCATTGCAGCACAAAAGAGCTAATAAATCATTGCACTTTCCCTCACCCCACAAACAGAGATGGGGGAGAGGCCAGAGCAGCTCTTCACAACCTCAGTGGATTGCATGAAGCAAGGAATAAATGAACGGATTAAAGCAGGGAAAGCAGAGTCCAGCTCTTGCATAAGTGGATTCGGCTCGACTGACTTTCCTCTCTAACCAGCAGCAGCACTGGGGGCTGTAGCAGCCAGGCCCTGCCTGCACCCAGAGCAGAGCTCTCTAAATTAAGCGTAGGCAGCTCCAACTCCTTTCAGTATCGACTCTTTATCACGTCTGCATCCAAGCATGGCCCGCAAGGTCTGCCAGGCTTTCCCCTCACCCCATGCTTGGGTCAGCTGAGGTGACAGCACGAGTACTGCGATTCCAACTGCGTGGAGACCAAGCCTACTTGGTAGCGGAGCATGGCTCCCTTGGGCAGGGCTCCACTTGGCTGGGCTGGCATCACTCACCACCCTGGAGCCAAGCCCAGCTCATGCCGGGAGAAACAACCCTTCCTACACCATTCCCACCAACTCTACCTGCCACAGATTAATAAAAGAGAAGCTAGGACAAAAGTAGTGGTGGAAAGGAGGTGGTAGGTAGCACTAACAGAATCCTGTTCAGTGGAACTACGTAAAAGAGGCAAGTTATGTATTTATAGGTTTCTACACCACCCAGTTATTTTTCTGTGAAGCCCTAGGTCTTGCTGGTGCAGGAATCTGAGTTCAGCAATTCCTAAAACAGAGAACGATGGCAAGCACCCATCATCCTTATTTGTACTGGAGGTGTTGCTTTTCTGTTGCTGACCCTAGAATGGATTTGTGTGCCTTCCCAGCTTGACACAGGAGGCCACCAGGTCTCTGGAAGAGATGCAGTTAACTGAGACTCAGTTTGAGCCAAGAAAAAACACCCTTTTGTCAAATGAAGGTGTGCCTGAAACACACCACCCAACAGAAAAACCCAAGCTACTACAGCTAGCAGTCTCCTGAAAAATACATTAGTGCTGGAGACCTGTCATAATTTATTTACCCATGACACATAAAGCTCTCATCCAAAATGGGTCCATTTCCCAGAAATGGCATTAGCTTTTGTATGGTTTTAAAGCCAAGAAACAGCAGGCCAAGCAGCAGACCTCAGATGTCACAACACAGGCTGAAGACTGTGCAGACGAACAGCCCGTTTTGCCTCCCCTTCTCTCACATCTAAAACATCAAGCTCTGCTATCCTACTGTATTATTCTCCAAGGCCATCTTTTTAAACATAAGCAACAAAACTTCCTCCTTCCCTGCATGATTTAGAATGTACTTTGCCATGCAAATCAGCACAATGAATGTTAGCTATTTAGATTAGTGCTATCAAAATCACGAGGCTCTTGGGCTTCTCCTGCTGACATGGGCTCCCCACCTGAGCACGGCGCTTCACCTGTCAGCAACAGCACCAGCCTGGCAGGCAGGCACCACAGATGAGCATTTAACGAGCTTTTCTCCCCCACATCACTCCCAAGCCAAAACACAGCACTTTCCATGGTGATGCTGGAGAGGTGGGTGCCAGCCTGCCAAGCCCCAAGGAGAAGCAAACCAAATCCTGGCACTGCTGCAGTCTGAGAAGGAGGTCTCCAGAGTGGTTTTGTGTTTCATTCTGTGTTGGCAGGGCCAGGGGAGGCAGTTTATTCATGTTTACTCAGGGAATAGCACAGATTGCGGTTCATGTTAAAAAGACAAACTGACTTTGGAAAGCGGGGAATTGGCACTTACACAAAACCCACTTCAGATCCAACTTCTATGGTGAAATAAAATGGGCCTGGATCAAAATTCTGGAGGAATTTGGTAGTCTTAAAAGAGGAGATAAGTGAAACTGTAAAGGCAAACTGTATAAAGGATTCACAACAAAGGAGAAGGACTAATCCCTGCAAGAACAGACATGCTCTCTTCTTACAGCCCAGTTGCATTTCTCCCCTTGCCTGCCTCCTACTGCACGCACCACAAGCCAAAGCAGCAGCAGGGCAGCGTGACCAACACAAGGAAGCTTATTAATTGTAGGGATTATTTTCTCTCTTCGTAAGAGGGACCACCTCAAAGGTGAGCAGCCATGTTTTTAGGCTGTGCAGGGGAAACAGAAGATCTACTTTCTGCTCACACAGATTACCTGGCTCCAACTATGCAGCAGTGCTTTTGCTTTGAATTGTTCTGTTTGAGTGTCTTACTGCATCGCATTCTCTGGTTCAATCCAGTAGAAAATAGAGACACCCCACATTTAATCCTGATGGAAATGTGACCCTTCTCCCCAAATGAAAATGGGGAGTACTTAAGTGGAAATTATTAAATGCACAGCACAAGTCATTGATAGGAGCTTTAGTTTCTTGACAGATCCTTCTGCTACCCTGTATAAACTGAAGAGGCAAAAAAAAAAAATCTATATACAGCAACTCAATGAACTTCTTGCATATGTGGCTGCATAAGCAGTTCTGCTAAATGGAAGCTAACTTTCTAGGTAAAAGAGGGCTTAATTTTTGGATGTATGGATGGAACTTCAGCCCTGTCTCTATATGAGGTTCAGTTTTTCGACACAGTCATGAGGTTCTTCTTTAAGAGCTCAGAGACCAAAAGGAAGAACTGCAGCAACAAAACCAAAATACCCTGACAAATCACAGCGCTGAGCAGCGAGGTAACATACACCCCGGTGGGACGAAAGCAGTTATCTTCCCCTTGGAAACTGCAGCAGTGTCCATTTCCACTGAGGTTATAATATTTCCTCCTATTAGCAGGATGGACACAAGCAGTTGCTGCCCTGACACGTGAGAAATGGGAATGTGATCTGCAGTCAGGTATGGCAGGTTACAGGAGAGACTGGCTGCTCGAAGGATTCAAGAATTGCCTTGATTTCTTCCCAGCCTCAGGGAATCCATAGAGAGGAAGGGGCCATCAGTCAGCTCTTTGAAATCACTATTGACCCAGATTTTTTGCAATGGGGGATAGTATCTGCACAAAGAGAGAACATGGCAATCCACTGCTGTCTGACTTTCTCTGGGACACATCACTCCTGGTTTAAGGAACAGGGGAAGGCAGACAGCCAAATATTTCTATCGCCTCCCTGAGTGACAAGCCAGGAGCATGCAAGGACAGGTGTAAACACAGAGTAAACAAGTGTGTACAAACAGCAACACTGGAAGAATGCTTACTTCGGCATCAGCATCTTGTTTTTCTCATAGAAGAGACGAAGATCCTGTGGGCTACTGGCCTGTAGAAGAGAGAAAAAAAAAAAACCAGCGCATGAAGCAGTTGACGATGAAGGAAATGGATTAGCACTTTGATTTTACAGTTACCCTGAAGAGCAGAGAGACACATTTAAATTGCTGAACCAGCACAGATAATGAGAACTCGCTGCTTGCTTTAGACTGAAACCCCAGCACTGTGCCAGAGTGAAAATACAGCATTTCAGCCTGCTGCCTTTTTGTCCCTGACCTGGTTCTGTCCTGCTCTCCCCTTCCAGGGACTGAGCTTCACTGCAGTGGGCTCTGAAGCTCAGGCCTAAGCTGGCCTAATAGCATCACTCAGGAGGCTAAATAATTGCAGACTTGAGGAGTCCCAAATCATGAATGGCGGCGCCTGCTGAGAACATGGATTAGTGCTGCAGGGCATTTAGAAAAAGGGGCAGGGAGCCTGCTGATGGGCAAGAGATCTGCGAGGAGACCAGGAATATGGGGAAACAGCAACTGAATTAAGATTTTCTACTTTAATTCCAGGAAGCCAGAAGGTCTCAAGCCACAGCTCCTATTTGCGTAGTAATATACACAACTGCTGGCAACGCTGATGACAAGATCCTGAATTCTGAGAGATGGGATTAAAAAAAAGGGGGGGGGGGGGCAGCTAGGCACAATATGAGGTTTACAGCTGAGGTTAAAAATAAAATCTCCCAGTAGAGAAGCGCAGACACATAAAAATCTCCTAACGTCATTTCTCCATTTGTTTTTATGCAATGAATAATACAGGCCAGTAAGTTAACCCTGGTGTGTCAAGGCTTTCTGCTTTGGCAAAATCTCTTTATTAAAGGCAGAGTAGGCTGGTTGGCATGACACAGACATGAAGGCACATATAAAGAGGAGAGGAAGATCAGAGATTCATCTGCAATTAGCTATCACTGCAGCAGAGTATGTACATAAGTGTGAACTGGGAAGCATCAGGTAACTTCTGCTGATGTTCAGGGCATGCTCAAAAACCCTCAAGCCTTCCACCTACTTCCATTTCTAAATTAGAAGCATTTAAGGTCAATTAAGATGCTTAAAATGGCCAATCAGACAAGCCAATCTGCAGATGGCCATCAAAATACCACTAACACAGCATGGCTGGAAAAGCAGCCACATAACATGTTGTTTCAACATCACCTCTTCCCTCTGGCTGAAGATGAAAATTAAGGATAACTATGAAAGCTCAGTACAAAACCTCAACAGAAAGGAGAGTCTCAAAAGCTGCCAGTATCAAAAGACTCATGTAATACTGATCAGGACAGTACTTCTTGCATAGTCTTTGCAACCCAAGCTTCATAGCTCTCCTACCAGGTTGTACCAATAAGAGCTATTGGATTCCTAAAAGAGGGAATAAGAAAGATATCCTCTTTTGCTTTTCTACAATAGCGTATCCTTTGCTGTTCAGACAGTGCAGGGACACAAACAGGACATGCAAAAATACTTTATTCACAAACGATTAAAATTAATGTTGTCCAGCAAAGCAACTTGTTACACACACGGAAAACTGCACCATGATCAGTGCTACTCAAAAATCCATTTTACACCTCTCCCCTTGCAGATCTTGTTCTGTAATTAGATTCCTCGTACTTGTAAAATTCTGCAAGTCAAGTTGTACACACGACAGCAAATGGCTTGGCCACGATGCTGTGTGATGGAAAAATATTGCCGATAGCCACAGCTTACAAGGAGGAGCAGAACTCCACTGAAGGGAAGCAAAGTGCTTGCTCACATCAGAGAGATACAAGCCTTGGCTCTTTGCTCTGTTCATTTCCTGCTGCAACAACTCAATTGTTTCACAAACACAATGAAGCTCTGATCTATTTCAAACACTGTTTTGTCAGAAATTTTCCTGGCAATAAAGACAAGAGTTTATTAAAAGCAGCACACAGGCAAAGCCCAGTTCATTAGAGAGGGCTTCTAAGCACTAGCTTGGATAGAAACAAAATCCTTAGTAAAAGTTCCCCTCGTCTTTGTAACAAATTAAAAAGATATCCCTGCAGAGATGTTGTTTCTCCACATTCTGCTGTCTCAGTACAATTCACACTTGTTCCGCAAGGCCCAGAGCCAAGATGTCAGGCTCCTACCCACTTAGACCTTGCTTCCACACCAGGACTGTTCCTAAGAGTCCAGCATTCGAGGCTGGTCTCTGTAGATCACCATTAATTCAGTAAAACCAACTGCATCTTCAGGTTAACTTCATCATTAATCAACTGTGTCTCACAGTTCCGCTCCTAGAAGCAAGCTGCCAGTAACGTACCCACTGCTCTCCTGCTGTTAGTGTCCATTTCATAAAGTACTGATACCTTCAGCCACTTAGCTCACCTCTTCTTTCAAGAAATAGTGCTTCTCTGAGCATCATGGGAAAGAAAACACAGAAATGTCTGCAAGACACTAAAAATGACATTTAAACTCCTTCTTCTAGGAAACTAAGGACTTGAGATCTACCTTCCAGGGTTACACTCTACACAAGAAAAACATCAGAAAAGCACATTTTAGGCATCTAACAACTAGACCATTCAAGACACACAGAGCCAAATGCTACCTGTAGCACAGCATCCATCTGTCAGACACAGGGATGCTGAACAGACAGCTCAGCTTTCCCCAGGAACAGGAGACAGCAGCAGGCCAATTCATGCCCTTGCTCCCCCTCTCACGTTACTATGGAGCAGCTGCATTACTGTAACTGGCTCTGGTTTTGTCTGTCCTTTCTATGTATAAAGACAATTGAGCAAATTCAACCCTGCCACTCTGTTACTTTGTCCTGAGCAGCAGTAGAAATATGTTGAGCCAACAAAGGCATTCAGCGTAACCCTGCCAAATCCCACTCGGTACTGGCTGTGAATTGCACATGAAAAGCAGGCAGGGTGGTGTTTCCAAAAGCACTCAGCACTGGATTTGTTCTCTTTGGGAAGGGTTGGATGCAAAAGCCCAGCACTCAGTCAAAAGAAGGCCAGAGACATTTACACCCTCAGTGAGCAGCACTGTCTGGTCGCTGCTTCATAGTAGGTGTATGGTTTCTGGTCTTCTGTCTGAATCCTTTCCTTTGGGATTCCTGCTGATTGGGAGGTGCAGAGAAGGGATTCAGACACGCTAGAATGAAAGAAATACGTAAGGACATTTCTAGCTCAGCAGTTCTAGGGAAAAGCTTGAAACTCTGCTGCAAATACCTTCTTCTAGTGCAGTTGTAACAGTTGATAACATTCGTAACAGGCTCCCACAAAGTGGGACGCTGAAAGCACACAGATCAGAAAACAAATGACCTCCCCCAAATTACCTTTTTCTTCAGCTGTCCATGGATTATTTTCCTCTTTACTCCCAACAGAGCAGGATGAGACATACAAACACTGAGACAAAAGCCAACAACTCATTGCCTACAGCAACAAGTCAATCACGGGGCCTAGTTTCAGAGCAACCTATCACCACCATGAATACTTGTCCCCACTGACACAGGACAGTCTAGAGGAACAGTTTTGGGTACAGAAGGCCAGTCTGCCTAACAAATAAACCAGGAGTTCAAATTCTGGGTATATAATACTCCCCTTCCCTAGTCTTCCTCAAGGCCTATTTCACAACACAGCAGTTGTTGCAAGTGATGCATAATCCTAGTACTTACGCAGGCAGAATTAACCCAGAAATAAAGCAGTGGACTTGGTACACCAGGCTTAGAAATCAATTTTTCACCTAGCAGCTAGCTGGGATGAGAACCAATGCAGGCAGGTTAACTCCTTCAGAGCTGTAAGACCACACAGCAATGCTTGCACTACCTCTCTTGCCACTTCTTGCTTGGCTGTGTGTCTGCTTACCAAGAGCTGCCCACCTGTCATAGGAGTCACACAACAGAAACTACCAGGAACATCAGTGAGATTCTTCCTCCACCCCCCAAAAAAAAAGAGTGAGACATCATTTAACTGTCATCATATTTAAAACATCAGGTGACAAGGGCCAAATTGCTTTTGAAAGTTATTTTGGACCTTGTGTAAATCTTTCTTCTCCGCCTCCAGTTCTACTTCTGGTTGTGTCACTTGTCTACACAGTTTACATCATATCAAGGTGGGCACCAGGTACCGACCTTTTCAGCTCAGGTAAGGACAAGAGACAACCACTGTGCTCTCGAGGCACTCCTTGGTTCTTGTCAGCAAGACCAGGAAGGGCACTGTCCAAGTAATCTCCTCACCGACAGAAATGAAGAGATGCAAGTGCAGACCACTTATCAGGCAAGGAAAATTAACAATTCCACATTAATACAGCACTCAACAAATCTGTTTATAGGGATTATGAATCCTATTAATCTCATCCCTATGGCGGTCTCACTGTTTTGTTTATGGGCATGTTTAATACAAAAAGCTCCTTAAGACAGCTTCACCAGCCATCCTACCAACTGTTCACATCTGAGCATCAGCAGATTCTTTCTTGTCTGCATGCAAGGAGGCAGGGAAGGGACAGGAACAGCTCTGGGAAGTTGCCTTGGGTGACCCAGCTTAGTAAATTTTAACTTTGATTCAGATAGAAATCACATTCACACACAAACACATCTCTGTGCTGATTTAGAAGCACTTTCTAGATTGACAGCTGCCTCAGACTTTCCATATATTTGATCTTTTCTTCATCTAACCCAGACCCCAAAGCCTTGTTTTATTTTTAGACAGCTCATTCCTCCTTGCTACAGATAACACTGGAGTCCTTTTGGTTCACATCCCCGTGAAGGTGCCCAATTGGCTCATGCACTGAATAGCTAGAGTGCCCAAACGCAGCACATTTCATGCTGCCATGCTCCCGATTCCCATGGGAATTTCAGCCAAAGAGAAATGATGGGCTTTCTTTGGCAGTCTGTGAGGGAAGGCATGGTGAGGATTTAGCCTGAAGAGGTCAACATCAGAAATCCAGTTTCTGGCTGGCTGTACCAGGTCTGCTGGAGGAACCATGTAGAAGCAGCCTGTTACCTCCTCACTCATTTGTAGATGTGCCTCCCCAAAGTGCTCATTCCTATTCATGCTCTCCCCATCACTTCCATCAACTATCCTTCCCTCCTACTGAAATCCCTGTAAACAATAGCTTCTCACCAGCTCAGTGACCATCAGCAAATTCTTACAACACAGTCATGCCAACAAAGAAATAAAGCCAGTTAATCTTTAACTAGCTTCCCACATCTGCCCTAGACTGGCTTCTTTCACCTGAAACTCGCTGCTAGGAGATGGCAATTTGTGACACACATGGTCAAAACAAATAGATAGTGCACAGAGAACCATCTGGGTCAAGCTTTTCTTTCTCCCTAATCAAACAAATTCACAGCTGTCACTGCAGTAACAAAGTGGGTCTGGCATTTTGCTTCAAAATACAAACCCCAAGTAAGGAAAGGGTGTTGAGAAAAATTAAAATTTGAGAAACAAACGACCCCCATCTCCAGCCCAATGGATGTTTGATATATGTGAGAAAGAGTGAAATTATCCAGTCAAGCAAACACAAAGTGAGGATCCAGACCTGCAGGGCAGGGATGCAAGGTGCCTTCAGTGCCCACCGCAAGTGCCATGTCACAGCAGAGGGAGGAAGGCACACAGGACAGCGAGCACCCCTGCGTGAGCCTGAGCCCTTTCAAAACCTATCCTGAAGAGCTGAACAAAGCTGACTGGTATTCAACTTTATTTCCTGTGAAAAGCCTTCAATGTAAGAACAAATGTTTTCAGAACAACACTTCTGTGACACGCTCCAACGACCAACGATAAAAGCCACCTAATTCTTTTCAAAGAAATCAGATGCCCCAAGGTTGCATATGAGCTCCTAAGCTATCAACAGTCAACATAAAGTCACCACATTAAATAACTAAATCATTTGAATGAACACAGTACCAAGGTGCCTTTAGAGACTAAAAGGTAGTAAAAGTTACAAGACTGAATGAGTGCAAGGCTCTCCTATGCATGTAGGAGTCAAAGCTTGCTTTCTCCACTCCCACACTTTTTTTCTTAATGCACAAATATTTATTTTCTTTCATCCCAACAGTTATTTTCTCCTCTCAAAAATACAATCAAAACCCACCACTGACTAGTGGATGCAGCCAGGAAATGGGAGTCATTCAGAAGTTTCAGTGAACTTCATAGGGGCGTTTATAAAAAAGAAGCATGCAAAGGAAATGAAGTCTTGCTCTAAATACAGAGCAAGCTGGTGGACAGAATATAAAGCCCTGGAGTGGAAGATTTTTAGAGTAGCAGGGAAAAAGTTACTGCGAAGGAGAAAAGTGTTCTTGGCTCTAGACAAAACCAAAACATACCATTAGTTTACTGCTCTATTTGCCCACTCTTTCCTGCAACAGGTTCAGAACTCACTTTATCCTTCCTGATGATGTAACTGCATAAACATTCACAGTCCTGTGTGAAATGCTGTGGAACTAAAAGCTCAGAAAGTCCTGCAGTTCACAAAGTTTGCCCCACTTCATGAGCATAGATTTCACCCCAAAACTGATTTCTTTTTTGCTGGGTTGTTTGGTTTTCATTGTTGGTTTTTTGCTTTTTGTTAGGGATTTTCAGGATAAAGGACAGGAGAGAAGAGGGCCACAGTTTACATTTGCCCTAACTGACCCAGGAAGCTGAAGAGTAGGCATCAGCTGACACATCAGTATGTAAATTTGTGGCTTGGTCTTTTTCCATGGATTAGAGACAGCCCTACAGAGCTCACACATTAGAAAAACAAAGAAGTATCAGCAAGTCAAGTATCTCTTCGCTATGCTATAAGATAACATGGAAAAAACCCCTGACAAGTACAGTACTTCATAAAATAGAGTCTGCGGATCTTATTCAGCATGGAAGAAAAGTAACACACAGTGCAGCACAGTAATGATTGGGAACAAGAAACATGCACTGACAGATACATATAAGCTTAAAAGAATACATGAAGCAATTCCGAAGCAATTTGCGTAAGAATTCTCCATAACCTGAAAACTTAAAGTCAGAGAACACCTTTCACAAAAGATATCCTCCAGCTCATCCAGAAGTTATGGCGTAAATTACAGGGCGGAGTTTTACTGGATTATGTTATATTTGGAGGGGTTTGGACTTGATGAACATAAACATTTCAGGCTGGAAGGGATTGCCTGAGATGACAGATTAGATCCTTTTGATAAGATCCTACTTAGCTGCTCTAAAAACAAAGTCAATTTAGCTGCAATTCACCAGTTACCACCCAATCATCCCAAACATTAACTTGCAATTATAATCTTTCTTATTTTCCTTCTATACCCAACAGAATTATAATTATAAACAGAATTATAAATTATACATTGAGTACAGTTATAAAGAGAAACTGATTTTTTTTCAGTGCTGGCCCGAAAAATAAAAACAAACCCAGTGCTTTAACTGATTCATGTTACTTTTCTGAAGAGATGACCCTTTCTAAGGATTTATAATCAGGAGATAAATTGCATTGAGATAGAGCCCAGAGACGGAGAGTCATATTCTAGTAACATATCCAGCATTAATACAAAGCACCATATTGTCAAGGTGTTGGACAGCCAGATCTCCATGAAGCTGGATCTATGGGAATTCATATTATAGATGACAGAAGCCGTAAGAGTAAGCAGATTAAAAGGAAAAAAAAAAAAAAAAAGAAAAAAAATCAAGAGAGACTTAGAAACATTAGATGTACGTGACTCACCTGAAAAGGAGCTTTTCCTGTCAGACACTGATAAATGATGGTTCCTATACTCCAGAGGTCAGCTTTGGCATCATAGTGTTGAGACATAATGACTTCTGGTGCCTTTTTGGGGATACAAGACAAATTTGTTTTACAAAAAGATGTAGCTTTTTTTTATTTAACAGCTGCAAGAAAGAAATAGAAGTAAATATTACACTTCAAAACCCTTTGATGTGGATTTCCCAATAGCCATTAAAGATTTGCTCCCATGAAGACTGCAACATTACCTTGAAGGGTCGATTCCCTATCTAAGTGGGGAAAGCAGAGACTCCCATTCAGGCAGACAAACCCAGCACCCTATGTAGTTTGTGCAAAAGCAGGACTTGCCCTCTCAGGGTATCATTTTCTGCTGAATCCATCCATGCTCAGAAGCACCCCTCACCGAAATCACACAGACAGATCTTCTAAATCACAGCAAGAAAGAGTTCGATGCTCAAGAAAAGCCAAGGCTCACAGTGCACAGGTAAGCTTCAGCCTCCATCTGGTCTGCAACCCCTTATGCGCTTTCCTCATTTAGCCCAAGACAGCAGTATGTTAATCATGCTCCGGAGCCTGCTGCCAAGGTCACAGTTTGGGTTCAAAGACAGATCTGCACATTGCAGCCCAGCAGCCCGAGCTCTGCTGTGCCTCAGACTCTGGTTTCTAATCTCACACCATGCCCTTGGCTGCTCCCTCCCAGGCTTGTTCCAGAAGCTGGTGCAAGTCCACAAAGCCCCGTGGCTCTGGAGGGACGGAAGGGCAGGCTTGCTAACCCCACGATTTCATCGTGGTGCTGCCAGCATGGAACAGGATCGATTTTATTGCTCTGCTACGTAATAAAAAAAATGGCAGCAAACAAGCTGTGGGGCAGGAGCTGGGTCTGTCCCAAAGGAAAGCAGGTGTGACACCAAACAATGCCAGGGAAGCAGGACAAGAACTGCACAGGGAAGTTTTAAGTCTCCCATGACATGGATCATATTGGGGGTCAGACCAATCTCATTCTGATATGGGTATAACACCTCTCTTCTTAAAAGAGCAAAATTAATAAAGCAGTGATGGGCTATAAACAGAATAAGAAGTACACAGGGCTACTGCACAGCATCCACAACTGCAGTGGGGACAGTTCAGACACCCCCAAAATCCCATTTGAACCCTCCCTCCCATCTTTCTTCAAACCCACCAGTAAAGAGAGAACAATACAAAACATTCTGAGGTCCCTTGTA
This sequence comes from Coccyzus lansbergi, assembly GCA_033558105.1. Classification (NCBI taxonomy): domain Eukaryota; kingdom Metazoa; phylum Chordata; class Aves; order Cuculiformes; family Coccyzidae; genus Coccyzus; species Coccyzus lansbergi. The sequence goes on along the minus strand of JAUMJK010000549.1, from coordinate 1,504,999 downwards.
ATGCCCAGACTTGTTCAAAGTAAATAAATAAATAAAATTTAAAAAGGTCATTGCTAGCTTCCTCCAGCCCTTTCAAAACCTAATCTGAGTGTTTTCACTTAATTTCACTGGAGACTCCAAAAGAAAAAGTATTGCTAAAAATAGGCAATTCAGGAAACTCTCACAGCAGAAAAAAAAAAATAAATGACATCATCTTCACATATAGCACAGTTCAAATAAACATCAGGTTTCAAAAAAAAGGGAGAAAGGAAGTCCGTTTTGCTTGAATTAGTCCTGTGGAACAGATTACAAACTTGTGGTCCCTATGCAGGGCAGCACAATCCAGCCAAACTGCCCACAGTCCAGACAAAAAAACTTAGAGCTCATTAGATCATGTTCAAAATCAGGTGCCTACTGCCACAGGGCACTTGTAAAATTTAAACCTAGATTGATCCACATCACCTTTTTACTTTGAGCTCAGACACCCACGTCTCCAGGAACTACAACACGGCTGGCTTTGACATTTTCATTTTTGGCCTGCTTTGTCATTTTTAATTTCAGACTTGATGTGACACAGAGATCTTGACTGTTGCCATGAGCACAGGCAAGAGATCACCTCCTCACAGCCTGCTTCCAGAGTGGAAAGCAAAGGGACTGAAGTTTAGGTTTTTAAACACATCTGTTTCACAAGCTAAGAAGTCATCCTGGAAGCAGCTGGTTTGGTGAAAGAATTAGTTAGGGTGGGGAGGATTAGGGAGCATGAATGTACAAAACATAAACTGCAAATAGAAGCAGATGAGATTCATTTACACTTAACTGTTGAGCTGCACAGCTAGGCACACTTAGGAGTAAAACTTACTCTGCCCGCACAGGTCGACAGATCTGACAAGATTTTGCAAGACCAAAAAGCTCAAAAGAGCTGGGGATTTTACAAAACTGCTGTTAAACAGGGGCCTTCCTGCTGATGCTGTGGCTTTAGCAAAAACAACTGCAAAGCCCAAGGTGACAGCAAGCTTGTGGAACCACTGTCTCAAAAGGGCCTGCTGAAGTAGTGATTTACTGAGGTTCTTCTCCAAGGAAGCAACACCTCAAATATAGCCAGAAGTGTGAAGTATCACCCCAGCCCTACTCTTTTGTTGTTGCTTTGCTTGCAGCACAGAAATTAGATTTTGTTTCCCAATGTCTTGATCCCCCCTCTGGAAGATGCAGTTTCTGGGAGGTGATGGGGATCAATATCCTGTTTTATTTAATTTTATTTACTCAAAGCTCACCTGAAAGTTAGGTAACAACTTGGTTTTGCAACCTGGTTTGGTACCTGGCTTCCAACATTACCAGCAGCTAGATCTTTATGAAGTCTCCCTGTTTAATAGCTTCCAAAAAGCAAATAAAATTTCACCTTGGGGGCAGACTAGGAAAAAAAACCTCAGCCTTGCTTTTGTGGGGCAAAAGCAAGAACAACACAGAAAAACCTCTGGCAAAACACACTTACCATGTACATTGGTGAACCACACAATGTTGCTGCCATCATATTATTCTGTAGATATCGGGCAAACCCAAAGTCAGCTACAAAGAGAAACAGAGAGGTAGGTTGGGATCAGACACCAGTTCTGGAGAGCCTGCACCTTCCTCAGTTGATTCCTCTTACTTTCCTTTCACTTCCCATAAATCTGCACAGCAAGTGGAACACCCCATCTTACAAGGCTGACAACTCTCTTCTCAAGCAGTAAAATCCTTGTGCTGGTCATTAATGCACACTACAGACACTAGAAAAGGACTGACCAAGCCACAAAAAAACCCCCAAACATTCAGAAGAACAGACTCCCACCCATTTTTCAGAGGTCACTCCTTCCTGTACCCACCTGCCTGCACTCCAAAATATCAGCAGCTGGAAGCTGATAAAGCTCTCCTGACTTTAGTAAGAGTGCCAGTTCACACTAGCTAGTTCCTCTGCTGCTATCTCAACTTTTAATTTGGGGAACTATAAGTTCCTGTCCATTGAAAAGGCTGCAATCTAGCAAACACCCAAGAGAAACCACTAGTCATCACCACCAATTTCTCTAGACCAGCCCTACTGAATGCAGCCTTGCTCTGCTCCTTTAGAAGAGTTGCAGCAGTGCCAACCCCAGTACAAAGACAGAAAACTGAGCCCCAGTTCTCCTGGTGGCTAGAAAAGCCAGGGACAAGGAATACCGAGACGAATTATCTCTCCAGGTTATTCAGCATCTGATCATATGACACCTAAAGGGTCTCTCAAGGTGACAGATATTTCAAGCCAGGAGACTGACACAGCTGTGTACACCATCATCTGTCACAAATGATATGGAATGGCCAGCTATTCCCTGGACCACGTACTTTGCAAGAAGCAGGATGGAGGGACTGCAGGGTACATCACACCCAAGAGCAGCCATGTCTACAATTCTCACGCCTGTGGCTGTGGCTCCCAGTCACCTCTACCTTCCAGGTAACTCTGCATTTCACAAAAATCACTTCAGCCAAACAGGCAGCAATGTTTCAAACTTTTCCATTGGATCTCATTTCTCACCTGAACGAACGCATTATCACTCTCCCCACAGCACACAGTTCAGGTGAGGAGCAGTGTTATCTAATTTGTGTCAGCTTCAGTTCACAAACTGTAACACAATCAGAAGTCCATGTGTTGAGGGTGATATCATCCCACACTCATTTCTGAGGGACCACAGGGAATACATGTGCTCTGTAACCGGATTACTGGAGCATTTGTCCCAGCTACTGGTCTATTTGTGCTGCTTGCCTAACGTGCAAAAAGTGAGTTGCTTCAAGGTGCAGTTGAGAAGACCCTGGAAAAGCCTGCTTTCAGATGTCCCAGTCTCACTGTGGCTGGTCTCTGAAAGCCAGCCAGGAGAGTAGCTAGTTTTAGCCCTTAAGACACCAACATAAACTCAATTCTATTAAAAACTGAAGACAAAAGTCACATATCTGATCATTTTTCAGTAAACCTGGAGATTACAAGCCAGTTAGGGCAGCCTGGTATTTGTTTTACCCAAGGGAGGCACCGTTCAGCTTGGAAGTGGAGCAGGGCCTGCCCAGTTTCTTTTGCATTAGTCTGTGTCCTCATTCCCACTGCTCAGAGCCAACTAATGGTTATTGTCTAGCAGAAGAACTAAATAAGGAAGATGAAAAACTTTAGGGCATTTCAAAATGTGTAGCAATTCTTTCCTCCCCCTAGACGTCTTCCCAAAGACAGATTGATGCTTAACTGTCACCAAACTCTACTGAGAGTGCTTAGGGTGACACCTGTAACAGGGTCTTACCGATCTTTATGCGAATGTTGTTGGGGTTTGATTTCCTGCCTCCCGCGTAGGAAAGGAGGATGTTCTGTGGTTTCAGGTCCCGATGGATGATGCCTTTGCTGTGTAGCATTTTCATGGCACCTGCTATCTGCTGGAGAAAGAGCCTGATGGTGTCTTCACTAAGTGTCCGCATAGCTAGGGAGGAGGGAAAAATATAACCACAGATGAAAAAAATCACAATGCCAGTTCTCTGAAGAGTCCAGAGGGCAGATTCTCCACAGCAGTTAGCCATAGCTTGGGATTTTCCTTCCACATATGACCTTTTTTTTCTCCCCACATACTTATTTCCAAATGATTCCTACAGGGAACAGGAGACCATTTGCACTCCCAGCTTATTCAGTGGTCAGGGCTCTTTTCAGTCCCAAGTCTCTCATGGTGAACTCGGGCCAGTGGTGAGAGCTAAATCTGGATGTGGGTCCAAAAAAGTGACATTTGGTGAGGCTCAGGGCTTCCTTCAACAACAGCTGCTGACCAGCTTGTATTTTGCATCTGCAGGAACCATTAAGTACCAGGCAGGACCTGGAAAATGTTGGTAGGTTGAATTCAGACAGAGTCTGTTAAGGATCTGTAACTTTGATATATGAGGTCAGAGTCTAGCTCTGACCTTGTGCACCATCACCTTCTACCCCAAACCATAACTCTAATCCTACACCCGGTGTTAGGATGAACCACAGTCTCATGCGTAACAACATACTCCTACCAAACTAGCCTGTAAAATGTCATCTGACAGCCTCTACCTTGCACCCATAGGTAGGAAAAAGCATCAAGATCACCTCAGAATGCTTTTATAAGCAAATAAAAAAAAATGGTAATCAAAATCTGCAAGTATGAAAGCTCTGAACTGCATTCTTGAGATATGGGCTTCCTAAGAACTGTGGTATGAAAATAAACTTTGAAGGTATTAAAACAATGTTCAACTGGCTTTTCTAATCAGAGCAATGTGACATTAGCTCTCATTATTTTAAGAGCCATAGGTATGAGCCTCTTGCCAAAGCTGGGAGCAGCCTGCCGAACAAACCCCAGGATCAACAGTGCTACCAGGCTGCCTCCTTGTCAGTCACTGAGCAAGTCAGGCTTAAAGAAAGCACCATTCCACTTGAATCAAACAGTTCCTTTTGTAAAAGGTCTCTGTAAATTACTTGCAACTTCATTAGTGTTTTTGCAGCTGTTCTCTAGTAAGACATTAAAACAAGCTGGCAGGAACTTCAAAATGCTACTCTACCTAGTCAGCTAGAAGGGAGGAATCCTTATGAAAACACAAGATGAGGTTGCACACAGCTCTAACATAACACAGGAAATTAAAAGTCTAACTTTTAAAATATGTGCATGGGAAACAGCAAGGGACACAGATAAGTTAAACAGCACTTAGAATGGAAAATAAACTCCCAGTGCTCCCAAACCTCACTGGGTCTAGAAGGAGGCACAAGCTGAGCTGAAATGTCACCACAGCTATCAGCTGGTCCCGGACTCATACACGTGAGATCTGTGCACATGTATACAGAGTTTCTCTCCCCTCACTGGGCCTTTTTCCTCATGAACTGGAACTCATCTGGAATTCAAGAGGCTCCTCTGCAAGAAGGGGAGATTTAAGGGGATATTAAGGATATTAAGAGGCAGCTCAAGTCTACTAAGCTCACTGGAATCTTCTGAAAAAAAGCATTGCCTCACCTGTAACAAGGCTTTCCCTGACCCTCTGCTGAACCATATCAGTGCACTCAATTCCGTGCCATTTTCTGACTATTAAAGGTTCAGCATTTCAGCTGTGCTCAACTCTCTCCAACAAACGATCTCTGCAATATTTCTGTGATTCCTTTTTAAGGAAATCTATTTAGGAATGCTTAAAACACCATCTTTAAACAAAACAGAATGAATTTCGAAGCTATTTTGCCCAATTCAGCTCAGCCTCAGGAAAGGACAGGCTGTCTCATCTTGCCCCAAACATGAAGCAAGACTTGAAATTTGGCAGTTCTTAACATCATTGAGGCAATTACAAACTCCTGGCTAAACAGACTCTGCCTCTAGCAGAGAAATCATGTCGCTGAGAGCCTTGTTCTGACCTGCAGCCCAACAGCATGCCACATCTTTAAGGCGTTACCCTCTCCTTTATATAATTTGGTGGCTGTAAGGCTAACACAGCGCTAGTCACCATCCCTCAGCAAGCCAGTTATGCCTCCCTAATGTGAATCTGAAGTCTTTATACTGAAACAAAACACTACTGCCAAGCTCAGAAAAATCCGTTTGCCCAAAGAAAAGAGGGCCTCTAAGCTACTAACTTCTGTAGAATTGAAGCTCTTCCACTTCACAGAAGTCTGTACAAAGCTCTCAGCCCTGCAAAGATGCTGTGTTCCAGACACGTGCAGAATCTAAGCTAGTGTCTTGAGCCTGCAGATAGATTCCCCGTGTGTATCTGCTGCGGTATAATGTTGCAGTGCAGCAAAATTAGGCAGAGGTCTGGTTGGACCCTCTGGCAGCATTAAATAACACAAATCCAGGTAGCAGTCAGGTAGGATTGTGAAACTGAGATGTTGCCATCAACAGAAGAGAAGAGACAGTCAATTACTTGGGGATTTAGGGTCATGCTCTTTTACTTCCCTCCATTAACAGACACTCTGTAACAGAGTACCAGGAGTCCTAATGTCGCGTGCTCAGCCCTTCAGCCTACAGAATGATAGCAGCAATCTCCAAATGAAGGGCAGAGACACAAATACACTTTCAGCGACTTCAGGATATTGGTCCACAAATCATCTCCTAGACCAGTTACCACTGACAGAAAGAGGAAGAAGATATAGAAGACTCATTCAATTTCTGTGACACCAAACCAAAGTGTGGAGAACAAAAAAAGCTTACACTGCTACACCCTAAATAGAGAACTTTCACTTCTGTCCTTCTAAAAAGGGGACATTCTCATCTATACCAGAACACTGCTGGCAAAACACTAAGCCCACACTGAAGTCTGAGCATCCCTGTGTATGTCTGTGGTGAGCAACACGTTCTTGCAGAGAATGCTGTTTCACAACTCTTACTTTGCCTTTTGCCAGAAGTAATAATATCTCTGTGTTTATTTTCATGGGCTTCACTTCAGTGACGAGGCACTCAGCTTACTGCCTTGGGAACAGCAGCTACCCAGGTCAGTAAATCAGAGCAAATATTTACTGCAGGTCAGTGTGAGGCCTGTGTGCCTCTCAGCTCTTGAAGTGTAGGAAAAGGATGAAACCACTTAAAAAGTGCCCTGGTCAGCCTGTGCCGAGATGCTCAACCTGCCAGGTAAACTAGTAACCAACCCTCACCAGCTGATCCAAGGGCGGATGCACTGGAGTACACCCGCTGATGTGACAACACCTATTTGGAAAAGTTATTTAGGAAAAAGAACTTCTCCTCTTACCCACAGGTGTCACAAGTATCTCTAACAGTCCAAATCCAAGTCATGCTGAAGTTAGAGAGCCCAAGCTGATTTATTTGGTGCCTGTCTTGTAACTCCTCCAGCTCAACTCATGAAGAACACAGCCAATGAGACCCCTGTGAAGTCTTCTGCAAAAGTCAGAAGACTCATTCCAGACAGGTCTAGTCTTATCATATACATTCTTAACTATGTAGCTGTAGAGGGTAAAAAGTTACGCCGCAGTACCTCACATCTCTTGTACTAGAAGATCACAACTCCTTGCGTGTTTGAACCAAGAAATGCCCTGCTCTGACAAAATTTTTTTCAGAGATGTGCCCTCCAAGAAGCAGCTTTAAGGAAGGTCATGATGGTCACTCGTGAACCATCCATAACACCCTGTGCCAATGCCCACACGCAGAATTTAAGAATAAATTTTATATCCTGCTCTGACATCCTGAGTAGAATCACAGAATCATCGAACAACCAGGCTGGAAGGGACTCATCGGATCTTCTAGTCCAACCATTCCTATCTAACACTAAACCAAGTCCCTCAAGACCTCATCCACCCGTGCCTTAAACTCCTCCAGGGAAGGTGAATCAACCACCTCCCTGGGCAGCCGATTCCAATGCCCAATGACCCTCTGTGTGAAGAATTTCCTCCTAATCTCCAGCCTAAATCTCCCCTGGTGGAGCTTGAGGCCATTCCCTCTTGTCCTGTCCCGTCACTTAGGAGAAGAGCCCAGCTCCCTCCTCTCTACAACCTCCCTTCAGGTAGTTGGAGAGAGTAATGAGGTCTCCTCTCAGCCTCCTCTTCTCCAGGCTAAACACCCCCAGCTCTCCCATACTGAGTACGGTCACATCTGCAAAGCTTCCCACAGCTCTATCACACACAGCAGCCACCTGTCACACTCAGCTCAAACCACACCCTACATTGGGCTTCAAATGAAAGCAACATCCACAGAGATCTATCAGAAGGGAAATCGCATTGTACCACTAGAGAACACCACCACAGAAGTTACGTTCAGCAGAACACACATGGCCTTGGGGTGTTTCAAAGAGATGGGGCTGACCAACAGCACAACCCCAGCCGAAACATACATTGCATTGAAACGTGCACATGTCCATGTCTTCCAGTTGTGAAGACAAGGAGAATTAGAGTGCCTTTGGATTCAACACAATTACCATCTTGCCTAATGCTTGTAATTAGAGGGCAGAATGGATTGGGAAGCTTACAAGCATCTCATTCAATGAGAAGCAGAGGATTAGCATGCACAGCTTGCATAAATGTTACAGGAACTACCAGTAACAACGTCTGAGGAGTCAGTGGGAAAGTAGATGTTGTGTGATGCTGTTGTAATTGCAATTATTAAAATAACTGAAGCAGCACAAGAACTGCTCAATACAGATGAGCTTCCTGCCTACCAGTGAAATACCCTGGAAGAAATCTCAACTTTCCAAGATGTTTTCAGGAAAAGATCATTATCATCAGAAGTACCCCAAGCACCTACAGAAGCTGGGAGAGAAAATGCCCCAAAGTAGCAAGTGGTGTTATACAGAAAGCCATGAGACGCAAAAGCTTATGCTTCTTTCTAGGCTCTGTGACCTGAAAGATCCAGGTCTCGGTTGCAGTGACGGGATTAAGGAACTTCCTTGCTGTAGACCCTCACCAACTGCTCCCCCTGGAAACCTGTGCCTGCGTTTTCTTTACTGGCAACTGGCACACAGGTATTGAGAGTTAAAGTAAAAGTAAGCACCGATTTCCCAATCACAACAGCTGTTCTTTACAGCTGTCAGGGTAAAATATTTTCTTGGTAAAAACAGAGCTAAAGGTTACTTTTTCAAATTAACTGAGGCAAAGAAAGATCAAACCTTACCTCAGGCAACACTCAAACAAACCAAACTGGGGTAGAACTGAATTTTATTTGGAAAATACAATTCACTGTCACTTTCTCAAACCACCCATCAGTTTCTTGAGCAGTCCCGATTTGACAAACAAGGAAATGAGCTGTATTATGAGCCTAGCTAATTGTAGAGCATGCCTCAATTTTTATTTTTGGGGGAGTGGTGGAAGGGAGAAGATGATAATGGACACAGAGGCAGTAGGATGAACAGTAAGATTTTCTATAAACCCATGTTTCTATAAATCATTCAGCCAGAAGCTGTGTTCTTGTTCACAGACTCAAGTTTGCCAACCAGGGGGTACAGCCCTGTGGTTCTGATATCAAGGTTCATATCCTGTGCATGAAAGCTCAAAACTTCAGCTTTCAAAGCCCATGCACTGATAAAACTGATGTTTGACTATCTTTTAAAAGCACTTAATTATTTAAATTTGTATGTGTGTTCAAGGAGAAAAAGAAGGTATCAAGTACAAAACCATTTTCACTTGGTATTTATAACATCATTCCACCACTACCACCAAAGATGCTCCTTTGTGTACAGCAATATCCAACAGATGTAAAACATCATTGCTTATTTAGGACAAACCACAATAAACCTGTAAAACACAAATGCCTGTCACTTCTATCTTGCCCACATTTTAAACAAAACACATGAAAGGCAGAATATTCCTTTACCTCCCTTCAAGTACTAAGTCCTTTCTGAAAATTAAAGCCCATGCACATAATTTATTACCTTGTATGAATAGAGTGCCAGAAACTACCATCAAGCCCCAAATAATCATTCTAGGGATACCAGCACTAGCCGTAGGGCAAATGTAAATTAAGCTTTTAATCCTTCAATTTTTGCCATTTCCAGGCACTGTGTATCTCAAATAAGGAGCCTGAAGTATTATCCAGTCGACTAGCTTTTAATTTGAACAATGTGAACAAACTTTGTTTAACCACGACCCAGAGGCACACAAGAAATGAGATTAAATTTGTCTCTTCACATTTAGTAATCTTCTAGTTAACATGCAAACCAACAAGAAAGCTACTTTGAAGAAAAAAAAATAGAATCAGGCCAACAGAAAATAAAGGCTGTGTGCAACCGCAGCTAAGGAACTCGTTACACATGTGATGCTCCTACTGCATATGTACTCCAGTCACTGTGATCCCCGGTCACTGTGATCCCGTACCTGTGCAGTGGGCTGCCCCAAAAAAACCTGGGGAGATTGCAGCCCAAGTCCCAGCAAAACTGCTGCAAAGCGCCTTTCATTCGGTTTGGTGGCAGAGACAAGCTTCAGCCTCATCAAAAGGTTCTTCAAGGCACCACAGCCACAGAAACCTGTGCTATACTCTCCAGAAGACCCTGAAGTCGATAGTTTCCATTAACCTCAAAGCTACTGGTTACACTACAGTCACTCTTAATAAACTGAAGCAAGAAATGTGTTCTGACATAGGTGTGGAGACACCCTTAGGGGAAAACTTAAAGATGATGAAATATACTCTTGGGGTCTTATTTTAATCCAACCCTACAGAACTGCAAGACTTTGGTATTAATAGCTTTTTTTTTTTTCCAGTGACCAAGAAAGAGACAAATCGTGTCCCTAGCAGTATTAAAACATGTTTAATCTATCAGGCCATTGTAACTAAAATAAGTAACTGCTGACAACAGTCACCACTGACCTACATAGCAAAAGACTACAAGGCCAGCTTTTATTGCCATGGATTCTCAGTTTTCAAGTGATTATCAAGGGTGAAGCTCTTAGAAGAGGAGCAGTGATGCTCTGCTTATTTTGCAAGAATAATAAAAAAAAACCGATATACCATCTGCTTCCTTAGACATTCCACAAACCCCAGCAACTTTAATAAGCTAAACCAGTCAGTGTTTTCTTCTGAATAGAGAGGATATTCTCCAGTGTTCTACTTACTGTGAAGATAGTCTGCCAGGTCACCACCATTACAGTACTGAAAACAGAAAAGAATGCTCAGTTAATCAAAGATTATAAACAGTAAACTTCACCAGAATGGCAAGCTCAGTAGTATTTAAACATAAATAATCACACATATGCCAAAATGTATTCAGAAGTTGGCAGGAAGAAAAATATTCCAGTAGGTTCCTCTTCTGTCCTATTTCTCCTACATGTTCTGTTGCATTACGATCCACCAGCATTATCTATAACAGTTTCAATGCTCATGCACATACACCCATCTGCAGGCACGCTAGAGGAAGACAGACCCAGAACAAAGCAGAAGGGTCACCACCGAAGGCACCACCAGAAAAGCTGCTTGAGGAAAGCCTGGGAGCAGTCACAGCTGAAAAGTCAAATTCCCCACATCACATTCCATATCGCGAAGGAAAGTCAACAAGACCTCAGAGTGGACTGCAGAGGGAAGAAAATGTTCAAAAGCAGCCAAGCTATGTGAAGAAAATTTACTTTGCATGTGTCTTTCAAGCAGATACTACCCAGGAACATCCACTTGACCCTTGAGGTAAAACACCTGGCAGATTAAAAGCACGCCAGCATGACCTCCTGACAGGAGCAATATGAAAAGTCCTCCTGGCTGCTGTCTTCCCCCACACTGCCCCAGTTCTCAAAAGCAGGCAGCTGCAGATTAGATTAGCAAAAGCATCACAGGTAAGACTCTGAGCAGAAAGCACTATTTGTACTATGAGCTGGTCTTATTTTAAACCAAGTTAATTTAGGAAAGAGAAAGAGGGGGAGGAAAAGAAGGAGAAAAAATAAAACCCACAACCCCGAGACATACTCACCTCCATAACCAAGTAGACAGAGTTTGCCAGTTCCTGGAGAAAGAAAAAAAAAAAGAAAAAAAGATTTAGACTCTGAAATGTTTCACATGCATTACAGTTGCTGCCTTTCTTTTCATACAGGTAAACTGTGCTCTGTATGGTTCAGACTGAAGAGCAGGGGGAAAACTTCATTATAGATTAGTTCCCTGAGGTTTGCTTGCTTTGAAAGTATCAGGTATTTAAGCATTTTATTCCTTTCTGTGTGCACCTATATAGCCAAGCAAATCTCCTCTATTGCGGCTTGGGTGTTCATCTTCCTTTCTGGCGTTTAGGATTAACAGCAGCGTGCAACGCAGATGCTGGCATGCTAAAATCTTAGAGCCTTAATCATTTCCACATTTAACTTGTCCGTTTATAGCAACTGTGCCCACAAGAGCAGCACTAGTCTGAACAGAATGATAAGAGCAACAGCTTTGGGACCTGCAACTCAACCCCACGGCTGAAAAGCCCCCAAGAGATGCACCTTTGATTTGAGGGTAAAAAGGAAAGATCTCAGGTCACACTGGCCAATCGATTTCTACACACGCATTAACCGAGTGCTATTATCAGGTGGCTAAAGCTTTCTGGATTATCACGGGGTTCAACATCAGCAAAGCCCAGGCTAAATGCTCATCTTCCTATGCTTGCTACAGATGCTGCACTGTGATGCCTCTTACAATCTCAAGAGGCTACCTGCAGCCTTCGCTGACCACCTCCGCTGGCTCCCCGGCCTTAAGAAGCACGGACAAAGCAGAATAGACACTGCACAAGCGCAGAACACTTAGAAGAAATGTGCCCCAGCACAAGCCAGCACCAGAGCCACGGCATGCACAGTGGTGGTTGTGCAGAACACACCCGTTACCAGCAGCTGCTTGGCACTTGTTCAGCAGAGCTGCCATCCCCTAGCAGAGAACAAACACGAAAACAACCAGATGTTTCAGCCCCGGGGCAGATTCACAAGGGCAAAGGACTCTAAATCCTCCTGTTAAGGCAAATGCAGACAGAAGCAGACCTGCTACACAAAAGCCTGCACGTGTCATCAGTCACTCTAAAAGCGAAGGCCCAGTCCTGGATGAGCAGGAAAGAATGACCTGGGTGAGTGGAAAAGCTCTGGAAGCAGGACAGGGCAAGAGACTGCACTCCATTTCCATGGTTCCAGGGCAGCCTTCACTTACAGGCTGCTTAGACACCTGCCTGCCCGATTCCTCTTCCAAGCCTGACTACAATTTCAAAAACCCCAGCATCCACCCTACCAGTCTTAGATTCCAAGCAGGCTTCATTGTCTGCCCTCTGCCCTTTTCAACTTGGTCTTCCCACAGCATTCTGCTTCCCATCAAGCCCATATCAAACTGAATCACAGAATCAATAGATTGGAAAGGACTCACTGGATCGAGTCCAACCATTCCTACCAATCACTAAACCATGACCCTCAGCACCTCTTTTAAACACCTCCAGGGAAGGTGACTCAAGCACCTCACTGGGCAGCCTCTGCCAGTGACCAATGACCCTTTCCATAAAATATTTTTTCCTAACGTCCAGCCTGAACCTCCCCTGGCAGAGCTTGAGGCTATTCCCTCTCATCCTGTCCCCTGTCACTTGGGAGAAGAGCTCAGCTCCCTCCTTTCCACAACCTCCTTTCAGGTAGTTGTAGAGAGCCATGAGGTCTCCCCTCAGCCTCCTCTTCTCCAGGCTAAACACGCCCAGCTCTCTCAGCCGTTCCTCATAAGGCCTGTTCTCCAGCCCCTTCACCAGCGTCATCACTCTTCTCTGGACTCGCTCCAGAGCCTCAACCGACTGCCTCTGTCAACACCTCAAGCCCTCAGCATCTCCCATCACTTCTCCTGCAGCACTCTTTCAACCTCACAATGCAAAATCAGAGTTTCCAACGTTGCTGGAGGACCGGATAAGGAAGAGCAATAGAGGGAAGCTGAGCTATCGGCTGCATGAGAGACACCAGCTATCGGCTGCACTCAGGAATGACCACCTTCCCCCAGCACAGCACAAGGCACCAGCAGCCTCCTCTCACTCATCTCTCTGCTTCAAAGTGCTCACCAGACCCCTGGGCTGGCCCTTCCTCACTGCCAAGCTCAGCTGAGCTTCTGGAAGGTCCCCTTGTTTGTCCAAAAAGCAATTTTCTGTGCTCCTTCAAGGCAGCACTTGTTGCATTTCCTTGCATGACAAGCTCTGCTTTCGATGAGCATTGATTTCCAACCTCTGCATTTAAAAGCAGCACAAAGTCATCCACTTTCACACGTGGTTCAGATGAAGTGGGACACCAGTCCATGGCTAAAAGCACCCCCAGAGGGAAGTCCCACAAGAAAGAAACCCCAGGCACCTCACAAGCTTTGCAGGTGACAAAGTGCTGGGGGAAAACTTTCAGAATCATTCAAAGCCCACCAGCTCCAGCTGTCCTTAGCAGGAACAGTGGAAAGTTAAGGTTTATGAAAGACACCAAGGCCTCACGCTTCTCCAGGAACTCCAGCCATGGATCTACCAGAAGAATCAAGGATGCACCAGCACAACTGCTGAGGCACAGAGAAACCCTACGGAGTGGCTTTTGCAGCCCACACTGATCACAACTACAGCAACAATTTTCACAGATATTTCTCTAAACATGCTTTGACCATTGCAGCTCAGTAACTCTACACGTTAATGCATACAGTGCCAGCAAGATTTGGGGAAGCTTAATATATTACTACTTACAGAGAAAGCGAAGAGGAAGTTTAGTTTACACAAACTAAGTCCAAAAGCTATTTGTAACAAGTTATTAGTCAATAGCTAATGTACAATGTACAGTTTGGCTGTTTTCCCACTGTATGTTATTTAAAGGCTCTGCAAATAAACATCATCAAGCAAGGCATTGACTTTTGGCAGCCAGTGTGTGCAGAGAGCAGGGTTAAATAAGGACCCGTGCCGGCAGGGGAGATGCTCTGCTCGACTTCCCCAGCAACAAGGTGACCTCAGTGGTTGGTGGTTTGATCCGACCAACACAGGGTAAAGAGATAAGAGAGCAGTGCCTGAAAGGTTTCCAGGAGAGAAGTAAGTGGCTCCTCCAACCCTTCAGTGGCAACAGTACCCTCTGAACATTGAAGCTTTCCTGGGACACACTCCCCACCCTGCTGCACACAGCTCCGCAGCACAGGAACATGTGGCAAGCGTGTCTGCAGATCGCAGGCACCTGTAGCAGGGACGACAACTTCAACTTTTGCAACTTCAGCGTTTCAAGACTCACTAACCAGAGAGAGATTTGTAGGAATTTTGCCAACTAAACTAAACATTTCTTTCAGGAAGGGCCTTGGAAACAAGCTTTCGTTTGGAAAACGCCTTCAGCCAGCAGCTTTCTGTGGTCACCGTCTAAAGAGACTTCTGGTTTCTCTGATGGGCTGACGGGCTTCACTCACGCTGATTCGGCAGCAGAAGTATTTCTTTCCCATTTTTAGCCTACCACAGTGTTTATCATTTGTTCATTAACAAAATAAGAAATACTGCAAGCCAAATTTTGCAGGCGACCAGTCTCCCTGAAAAGAAACAAAACGCCCAACCCACTCATTTCCACATCAGTAACAATATTAGTTTGTTGTATTGCTGCAGAGGCTTATGTCCAAGAAGTACTACAGATAATTTACTCTGGACCTTACTCACATGTGCCAGTCCCCACAGCCAAGGCTAATCCTGTCGCTAACCAGGCTTGATGAAGGGAACAGCACAGAGGCAACCCCCAACTTTTCCTCCCATCACAAAGAGCAACAGTGCCCTGACTGGCACCAAAAGGCTTCTGCCAAAGACACTAAGCTGATAATTAATCAGTCTGGATCACTGCCTCATAGTTCTTGCAGCAGAGGCCCCAGCGATGAAGTTACAGTTTAATTGAGTGTAAAAATAGGCAACAGCCTCTACTGTCTACAAATAAGGCACATCTGCTGACAGAGGACAAAGAAATGAAGAAACTTCATTTAGCAGAACAACATTAATCACCCCACGACAGAGCTGTGTTAAAACTCCTCACTGGGACATTTGGAGGGATGGTGCTACCGACATCAAAACCAAGTAGTCCTGTCTCCCTTTAAATTTTCTCTCCGCCCATCCTGGAAGGTGGCATGATGCTCTTCTTGGAAAGTGTGTGTTTAGGTGTGTCCAAAGGGAAATGTCTGGGTGTACCAGCAGTTAGTCATCCTCCTACCACAGCTTAAAAAGGCTGCAAGAGGAAACTTCCATACAGAATTCCTCCTCTGCGCTCTACCCCACCACCCTGCTTGCCACCAAATTTAGAAAGACTTTTAGGAAGGGAAAAAAGTTGCTGTTTAATGACACAACACTCCAAAAGTCTCAGCAGTGCATCATTCTCACCCATCTGTGCAGGACCAGTCCTGTAATAGACACTGGGGTACAAGCAGCGAAGAACAGCTTCCACCGCACGCAAAACCTCTTTTCTACTAAGACTGGGGGATGCAGCAGGAACATTTTGAAGATGAATGTAGCTCCCATGCTAAGTTCGTGTGCTGAGCACTGCATGGCTGACGAGGCTCCTACTGCCTACGTGAGAGGAGCCATATGGATGCAAGCCTTCCAAACTGGTATTATTACTCTCCTGAAGAGCAGTGTCCTATCACTCCTTGCTGGCCTCCCTCTGATGGCAAAGGCTGCTGGTTTGTACCTCTCAAAAGATACCCACTGCTCTCAAACAGTACCCGCAGCAGCTGCCAAGCAAAGATAATTGCCACGTGTACATCTCTGAAACTGGGGGTAGGACTCATCAGTTGTACCAACACAACAGAAGCATAAAACAAAGCTGAAGGGTCTGACAGGGGAAGATAAAACTCAACACCGGCTGAAAGCTAAGCTTTTCTGTTCTGTTGTTTTGTTTCTTAGAATGCTACCTCCCCCACCCACTGCAGAACCACCACACACTGCATCCTCCAGTTTTGCCAATATGATCTCAGAGTCAGTGCCCTTTTTGTCTATAGCCTCTTGTCATCGCCCTTCTGACAGTGGTTCAGACTGCAACAAACAATTTTGCTTTACAGAAACCAGTTCCTAGGCCGAAGGCACCTGGAAAGCCTTTAGCTAAGCCTGCGGCTCCCAAGCCAGCTGGGCTCAGGAAACAGTTCACCGTCCTCAAGAGAGAGCAGAAACTTCCCAAACAGTTAAATCTCTTGGTATTATTTCACTCTGGCTCACAGCATGGTTTGAGCAGGCTAACCTCTGCAGACAGAAAGGAAAGCCATCATGCTATGCTAGGATTATCTCTTGACACAACTATTTGAACGGAAGCAAGATAAAATACAATAGTAACATCAATCTGAGTTGTGAGAGCACCTACCAACCCTCACCCTTTGGAAAACAGATCTAAAGCAAATAGCTAGAAGATATTCATAGGCTTTTGACCTCAGGTGGAAAGAAAAACAAGTCTCAGTCTATTGTGTTTCTCTGTTCTCTGGCCCTGGTCCCTCTCTTCTCTTCTCTTCTTCTGAACGTCACCAATAAGGAACTTGGAAACATTTCAAGCAGGTTCCCAATTCAAGAGTCAACAATTAACTTAAATGAAGGAAGAAAAGGAGGGAAGAGGAAAGACCTAAGTACTCATTCACAGCAGTATAATCTCCGCTTTGCACGCTCACACAATACCACAAAATGTTTCTCAAAGCCAGACACAGCTTCACAGTCAGAAAAAAAGTACATTTGAGGACAGACTTATAAGACTCAAGTTATGCAGGTGTTAAGGTCCTGCAACAAGAGAGCTAGCATATTACAAGGAACCAGCAGGCACTTTCCTCTTCAAAGTGATGTCTTGGGCTACAGTAGCAGTGACACATAAGCAGAGCCCAGGAAAAAAAAAGCAAACAACAAATACCATCATCCAACAGCCTACCTGACACATCTGCCCCTTTTGGCATATCTGGGTACAGCAATAAAACCTGCTGTTACAGACTGGGAATTGTTATTACCATTGTCAGTAGATCTTTGACTTCCAAAAAGAATGAGGGGTCCTAATATCTTGAGGCATATCCCATGGAATAAGCATAAGAAGCAAGACCCAGAGACGCCCACAGACTTCCGCACTGGCTCTTCTCTGCATTCTGCTTCCTACAGACCTGTCAGTTGGCTCCAGGACGTGGAGCACCAGCAGAGGCACAGGGCGAAAAAAAGGAGATCCTGCAGCAGCGAAGTGGCTTATGGCCAGCCTTGCAGCAGGTAGGTTTCTGCAGGACCAGAAGAACAGTGATGCCAAGGGCCAGTGTTACCAGGCACTGCGGTATTCTCTGTGTATAAAACAGATGAGTTGTCTGAGGACAGGTCGTACTTTAGGGCTGATTAAAAACAGCAGGAAAGCTATCCTCTGTTTCTACATGGGCTTCAGGAAGGGAGAGAAAGTACTTCCCATCCCCCTGGCAACAGTCCTAAAGTCTGAGTGCATGTCATTAATAAAACAAACCAGACAATGTCAAGTCTGCGAAGCTACCATTTGCCAGGCAGTGAATAGCACCACAAACGGCTGGTAAGACAGCTCTATCTTCAAGTGACCTGAAAAGACTTCACCATCTCCTCCACTGGACACAAGCTTTCTGCAGCTTCATGCAAAGCAGTCCCAGCTCTCTCCTCCTCTCCAGCTCTACTCCAGGTAGTGGCAGGATGCAGTGTCCATCGCAGCCAGGCTGGTGGCTTCACACAAGTCCACTGCATTCCTCGATCAAAGCCCTGAGATTCAACACACTTGCTGGGCGATGGAAGCTATGGCACTTGCAGGAAAATGTGACTCTCCTTGTGAGGCAGACTGGGCCTCTGCAGAGCAACACATCATGGCAAGTCAAAGCTGAGAGCTTTATCTAAGCCTAACCACAGCAACCAAAATACAGGGTCAACATCATAATAAGAGTATAAGAGACAAAGCAGCAGGTTCCACAAGTCACAGAGCTTCAAGGCGAGACCAAAAGCACATATCAGAGCAAACTTTAGACTCCTGCTACGGGGACACTGAAAAACAAGCGCTTGATATTGCAGTCATGTTCTTCTGGGTATAGAAGACCATCTACACCCCTTTGTGCCCACAGCTGGCCAGCTGTGCAGGAGGCATTCCTGCCTGAGACCATGCAGCGCAGGACCATCTGCAGCAGACCAGCAGGGATAAGAGACTATAGAGGGGAAAAACGGCACAATCCTGAAAAGTTTGAGCTTTCTAACGTGAAGTGGAAAAACCTCTTTGCCGACAGGCAGAATAAGGCCTAAAATCTTCTTTAAACAAAAGCAAGGTCCTTTTTGCAAATGTCAACACAATATGATAATGCTATCGAGAGAGGAAACTTCAGAATTCCATGAATAGTGAGAAAAATAGTGAAGATCAACTTGCTTTTCTATAGTGATTTCTCATCTCCTTTTTGTATCACAGTCTCATTACTATGAAAGGAACATTTAAGGTTGAATTCCCCATTACCTTAAGCTTGGTCACATGTACTGGAATGAAATCCTCGCATACCATGAAGTTGCATTTTACGAGCCTGCCCAAAGGAGTCGTGGGGGGAGTGCTGTGAGCCGAGGCAGACAATGAGACACGCTACAAGAGCAATTTTAATCACACACTCACCTATTCACCTACAAGACATGTTCCGATAAAAACAAAACCACCCAATCTGGAAGTTTGATTTTAGAACCAATTAATGTAATTCTACTAAAAGTTGAGAATGGCTTTTTTTTTTTTTTTTTTAGGGTATATCCCAAATACAATCTGACATCCTGCAGGAGATTGGTTTTATGCAGCTCTGGAAATCAGAGGCCAAGTCCCAACAGCGTTTTCTATAGCAGCTGCACGACTGACCGGCATTTGCAATTCATTTCTTCTTCATCCACGTATTTCATCCTTCATTTGCCAGATTTAAGAAAACAAACAGCCGCTGCCACAACACAGAAGTGCTATAACAAGGAGTTTAAAAAAAAGAATAATTTCCAAATAAAAACTGTCTTAATTTAAAAAGTGGGAAAAAATGTCCAATTCCCAGAAGCCAGAGTAACATGGGCTTCTGCGATATTTAAAAAACAAAGAGAACTGGATATTTTTTTAACAAATTTAACAGACTGGCTAAGTAGGTGAAAAAGAAAAAAAAAGTCAAACCCAAATGAAAAATCCTGCAAAGATAAAGCCGCCTAGCTTTGTGCATGGTACCATAAAGCAGCACACACAGAGAAAACATCTGGTCCATGTGCTCCAAAGCCATCCCACAGCCCTGCCTGACTGTACCTGCAAGCCCTGGGGTTTCCCATCACACTAGCAGCTCTCACACCCCACGCCCTCCCCTGTGTACCTAGCCAGCTAGGAGGCCTTCCCTTCCCACAGACGGAAGACACTTTCCTCAACAGATTCTCCAATGACTTAAAATTCTACATCTTTCATTCCCCCCACCCGAACCACATTGTCTGGCTGATCTCTAGCATGCCAGCTCAGTTGACCTAATTCCTCCTGTTATTCTGATGCTAGGAGACAAGCCAGGTGCTCCTGCAGACAGACTGAACATTATTGCCCTAAGCAACCAGTGATGCAGAATTTGCTTCATTTCCATCAGCGCCCCTTGAAACAACCTTGCTTGATAAACAAATGCGGCTTTGGGATCCTCCTTTTGCATTTTGAGAGCATCTCTGTTTACAGTGGTATTTAAGGCTTGCACATCATAAAGCAGGAGATATCACACAGTTAAAGTACCTCTTTGCTATACACTAAATGCAAAAGAGGCTCTACAGCTAGTTGTTGGCAGGGCTCTCCCTGGATTCTGCTGTGGACATTTGTTATTAAATTTCTCAGAGAGGAACCATAACATCTGAAGGCATTTAAGAAGGCTCTTCTTAAGCAAAGTATGTTTAGCTTTGTGCCTGAGAGACATTGCCTTGGAAGACCACATCACTCATATCCACTTTCCATGGAGCTGGCCATTTAATATTGCTACAGGAACACAAGTAAGAGCAGAAAAACCCCAAACCACCTAAGAAACCACTCAACCAACAGAAAACAAGCAAAAAAGTACATACTTATTTTGACAACAAAACCAAACCAAACTGCTCTCCTTGACTTTGCAGGTCAAAGACCACCACCTCTGCTTAGCTTCTCGTTTCCCACTGTAACTCACTGTGTGCCATGGGATGAAGGCAGTCTGCCTCATGGAAGGCACGTACCCGCTTCAGAGGACCACACCTTCTCCAGGAGTTTTTCCAAAGCAAACCAGAGCCATCCAGCTCAGATTCCTACCACCAATACCAAATTTATCTTTGCTGTTTGTTAACCCATCTGTTGTGCAATGGCTTTTCAGCTGGTGTCAAAGGGTGGTTAAAAGAAGACTCATGAAAGTGAGCCATATACTCAGTTCTCTACGCATGCTTGAGCATTAAGATCAGCTTTTGAGACACAGTTTTATCGCAGTTTCACAAGTTAGGATCAAATCCAGTCCAGCCACAAAACTACCTTTTTTAATCAGGCTTTGGTTTGGTCCTATAGGTATTCAAACAGTGGTTCTCTACCTGAATCCAGTCCTACACAGGCACTGACTAGGAGGCACCACTTCCCATCCATCTTCCAAGTCTCTACCTCCTTGCTTTGCTCACTCCAATCAAATGCATTCAATCATCACAAGGACTTAAATCGTGGAAATTTTCTTAACAGATACACTGATGGAACGTGAAGAAAAGCAGCATGAACAGCACCTCAGCCATTGCCAGAGCTTTGCTGTCAACCTGTGAACACAACAGCCTATCAGTTTCCAGTTACTCCTGGGAAACATTCCTTAATCTCTCACTGTAGTCTGAGTAATGCTACCTTCCATGGGAGCTTTAGAGACTATTAACTTCCACGTCGGTGGCTCTTTCATGACATCTTAGTCACGTGAGAGGAAGACAGGTAAGTGTTTTACACAAGGGATGAGTGCAATGGTGACCATAATTTCAAAAATGCAATAAGACTGCTCCCTCTAAAAAAAACCCATGACTCCTCCGAGGTCTATATTTAGTGGTCAGCATTTGCTAGATGTTTCTGTGACCTGCACAGTGGAGCACTCAGCTAGCGAAGCCAATATTAAATAGAAGTTCAAGACTATAAAATTCTCTGCTCTCCATAAACATAGCCATTTTGGTCCAGTAAACGCTCAAGCCTCATCCTACAAAACTACTGGCAAAGGGTGGCTGAGTTTCTGTCCTTTTCCCCTCCTAGGTCTAAATAAAGCCAGATGGAGTCTTCAGTGGCTCCCTTCAACAGATGCGAGGATGCTGACAGAGCAGGACAGCAGACACCCCATTCTTGCCCACAGTGCAAACAGAAAGAGGATTGCTTGGCAGTTCAGAGAAGTCTGCACTTTACACCCACTCACCAGGCAGCTTGCCAGCTTCGCTCGGGGATGGAATTAAAAGAGGATTTAACCAAGCAGGCAGCCTGACCTCAGGAGCGTGATCTCCCAGACACAGAGTGTCTCCTTAGTCACTCCAAGTGTCACAGTGGAGCTCTGTCTCCCAAGATGGGGCACCTGAACAGCAGTGCCTGAGGAACAGAAGATCCTGCATTAGGTGGCACGAGAGGTGGCGAGGAGGTGACACTGCCGCAGCACTGATTCATCCGACATCACACTCCTCAGTGAAGCGCTGCAGCAGAAGCGAGCGGTGCTGGAGGGCACGCCAAAGGACACTGCCGTGCTCGGAGCTCCAGGCGTCCCTGGGGACAGCAGAAGGCACGCACACAAGGCGTGGACTAGCAGCTAAAGGCTCAGTGTTGGAAAAGGATGATGGTGCAAACAGCACAACAGAACATCACAGCCCAGCAGCCACAATCCTATTGATCACAGGGCTTTCTATACAGCAACAAATAGAACACGCTTGTTATTTGATAGGAATGGTTGAACTCGATGATGCGGTGGGTCTCTTCCAACCTGCTGATTCTATGATCTCTTGTGTCTCAAGATCAGCCCAGGGTGACTGATCGTTAAGCTGAGGAATGTTTGTTCTGCCACCCATGCCTTAATCCACGTGTACAAGAAAAACTGCACTGCAAGGACCCCGTGTTCTCTGTCTCCTCTTCAGGAGCCCCAGGTGACACAGTCACCCCAGCAGACATTTTCGGTGAGTCTGTGCTGCACGAGTGACTTAAGCATCACTCTCAGCTCATTCCAAGCTGATGAGTACAACAAGCCAACTCGACATAAAATTACGGAAGGCAGACCCTAAGGTAACTCAGGCTTAACCAGAAACTCAGGAGCGCAGTGCCCTGCGTGGTGCTAACAGCTCCATTCCTTCAGCCAGTCCGTCCCATCTATGTGAAGTTAAAATGAAACAAATATACAATCACAAATAATACCCACACCAGCACAGTCGTAGCTAGGCTGCATTAAAAAGCTCAGATCACAGCAAGCAACTAAGGAAAATATGCCAGTTAAGTAATCCTCCTTCCCATTTCATGCAGGAAAATGCTTTCTAACATCCAAAGCATGATTTCTGTCCAGGAATAGCAGATTTTCTGCAGGCATTGGGCAGCTGGGTTAAGGTTGCTTTGCTCTGCAGTGCTAAACAAAGCCTGCCCCAGCCTCAAACACAGCCACATGCGAGTTCCTCAGCTGACACCTATTCAACCAACCTTCCTGTGGCAGGTGGCCCAGAACAGGGAAGGAAAAATACCCAGGATCTCCCACTGTCCCAGAGATCTTAGTTACCCATAAGAACCTACTTCTGAGTAGTGCTGGAAGCAGCTGTCTAGCATACAGTGCTCCAAGGATCCAACAAGTTCAAGACTTACCTTCCCACCACGGAATCCCCTGAGCTAATCAAGCAGTCTCTGATCAGAGATTCAGATTTGACAGTCTGAGTCACAAAAAAACCCAAAACAAGTCCCATACACCAGGCCACATGTGGCTTAGGTCTCAGCAGCAACATTACTGAAGAGCTGAGCTGATCCTCAGTGTTTTAAAAATCCCTTTTCTAAGTAATCTCATTTCCAAACCCAATCCTCATGTGCTGGAAACCGTCATTTCTATCCTTGTTGTCACAAATTTCTACTGTAAGGAAGAAGAGCTCATTCAGCTGTCATTAGAGTGAAAATCTTCTGCTATCCAGACATCCCTCCAGGCTGCTGTACTGCCCCTCCATTGCTGCTGTCTGGAGATCCCAACTCCAGACCCTCTGCGAGCCAGGGCCAGGGATTGTTCAGCAGCACCTCACACACTCCACGTTCGGCAGAACACAGTTTCACTTTATGCCAAACGTCTCCTGTGCCTCGGGAATATCTGCACCACAACTCCATACAGACACTAACTAGACTTTGGGAAACACGATGCGATATGATTTATCCACTTTTTGAGCAGCGGTTCTTGCATTAGGCTTCTAGACTATTCATAGCACCTCTCATTAATATATGAGCACATAATAATGGGAATATGCATATTTCATTTTGTGAGCCATTTTTACGTAATGATGCTGGTCTTAGGACTCCAGTGAGGAGATCTATAAAAGTCCAGACACTGCACTTCCATGAATTAAACATTCACCAGTATCGTTTATTCCTAGGAAGCTTCTTATTTTGTCATTATTTATGAACTAATATCACAAAGACCTATGAAACAAGAAGGAACACACCAATTTTTGCTGCATTTGAAGGATAAAATAAGTGTGCCAGGGTGAGACCTGCTGTCAGTATTAAATATCAGCACTACAAGCGTCTATCTGGATCTTGATTAGTATGAGGCCTGGTTAGCGTTAGCTTTCAACCATGAAAATGCAAACGAAAGCATCATTGGGTGTAATCACTTGCTTACAGCCACTGTGGTTTTGGCAACCATTTCCTTGTGTGCAAGGAACACACGAGTCAAAGTTGACAAGAGGTGCAGAGGAAGAGGCAACACAAGATGCAACAGGCAAAGCCACCCTGCAACAGTAAGATTCACAGGAAATATTTTTTCCTTTTTGGTTATGATGTCGTAATACAAGAAAGAAACCCTTTCAGCTTCAGAAAGCCTCAAATTAATTGCAACTATTTTCAAGTGTAAATATATACACACACCTATGAATGAAACAACTGATCTTGTATCACAGGAGCAAGGTGAGGAACAAGTAGTCTTTTCCACAAGGTAAGGGAAGGGTAGTCATAAACCAGCTTTCCACAGAACTGCACTTTTACCTCTGCAGATAATTTATTCTCACAGAGCAAGGCCAAACACTCAGGCACATCACACACACACATCCTACGTGGGTGGACTGCACTAGCCTGTATCTAGTGACCCCATCACCTTATACCAGAGGAGACTCCACAGCCTGGCAGTGCTGTGAAGCATCCACCACCACCTAAGTCATCTAATTTTGTCTAAGAGATCAAGTTACCCAGGTCATATAAGGACTCTGACAAAGCTGGTAACTAAACATATACCTGGCCATGCCCTTCAGCCCAGGACCATTCTCAGCTTGTTGTTCTCTGGTATATTACACAGCTTCTTGCTGATATCCCACTAGGCTATACTGCTATACACCAGAACTTAACTAAAGCTCATTTGCCACCACATAAAGAAAAAATAAGCATTGCTGCCGTTGTATAGTGATGAAAACATTCTTTTTACAGGAAATGTCTTTGAGCTGCTTCCTACCTGGCACTTATTTGAACCTGGGCAGGTACAGAACACGAACAAAGGTTTTGAAAGATCTGCAATAAGCAAATGAGCAGCATAATGCTCCACACA
Source organism: Coccyzus lansbergi (assembly GCA_033558105.1). Classification (NCBI taxonomy): domain Eukaryota; kingdom Metazoa; phylum Chordata; class Aves; order Cuculiformes; family Coccyzidae; genus Coccyzus; species Coccyzus lansbergi. Next base: position 1,479,962 of record JAUMJK010000549.1, on the reverse strand, counting down.
AATGCAAACTATAGAGGAAACGCAGACACAGCCATGCACCTCCTCAACTGAAAAGTTATCAAGTAAATTTAGAAGGGACAGAGGAGACTGTTAATACAGGAGATCTACTGCCCCAGTGGCCTGTACCCAGAGGAAACTCTGCAGCACCTACGAGGTCAAAAGCAGCCTCTGTTTAGCAAGGCCAGCAATCAAGGGTGGCTCGGGAGCAATGCACAACCAGCCTCTTGCCCAAACGGTATTTCCAAGAAGCAATCCCATTCCCAGCAGCTGTGCCTCCCTCCCAGAGTCACATGAAATCTCCCACGTTCAGCTCTCGTAAAACCACCACCAGGCATCGAATGCTTCCCAAGGAGCTGGCTCCCTGCAGAATCAGACCGTAACATCCTAATCCTGCAGAGAGGGACACGGTGGGCGACGCAGCCCCGGGACTGGGGTGATGCGGGCAAACTACAGCACCCAGAAGGCACTGCAAACAGGCTGTTTCCAACCAGCTGGGACTCCTGCTCGGGGTGACGCGGAGGCCACCCGAGCCAATCCACGGGAGAAGGAGGAATGTCAACAAACAACGGCGGCCTGCGGGACATGTGATATCAGGGACAGGGACGGACGCCTGCGATAAGCCACCTCAGGGCCAGCCAGGGGCCCGGCGTAGCCAGTGGTCAAGCAGCCACCACTCACAAGTGCCAGACCTTAGGGTGATGCGGACTGTAGGGACGTATCGCACAGCAGCCTCGCCACCCAAGGCAGGAGGGTTCCATCTTAGGCTGTCAGATCCTGCTGCATTTTGCTTTAAAAGGCATCACAAACGTCAGAGAAAACTTGCCCCACCACTCTGCAGGATTTTTTAACTAAAAACTCAATGGGAAAAAAAAAAATGATGCAACTGGATGGCGTGGGTTGCAGATCAGATCAGTTTTAGCCCCTTAGATTAGATCTTCAGAGCTGACTTTGAAGGAAAAAGCAACTGTGGGAAACCACAATAATCTAAAAATGCCTGCTGCAATTTTTAACACTTAGTGATTGCCACAAGGACAACAGAAAAATGCAAATTAGAATCCTCTGGAGCTGAAGACAATCATATGCTACAAAGTCACACGCTATTTTTGCCTTGCTTAGGAAAAAAATAAGTTTTCTTAGGGAGTATATCCAGACCGGAGAAAGAAAATAAAAGGTAGGCGTGCCAAGAATAAAATCACAGTAGTTATTTCTAACGTTTTGAGAACTTACAAGCTGCCAACACAGACATATTTCACCGCATAACACCCTGGGAGCTGGGGCTCCCTCCCCAGCTCCCAACTGCACAGGAGTTCCGTGGTCCAGACAACAAACACGCAATCTGCTCAACCCTGTTTGTTTATCTTTCCTTTGCTTATCAGAAGACTTTCTCCACCAGCACCACCCCCCCCTCCAACCCAGAACAAGCATTTGATTATAAAACATCTGTTCCAAACTGGAATTCCATAAACATCATTAAACCTCTCCCAAATCCAGAATTGAATGTATTTACCTGGAAGTCATACAAGGCAACGATGTTTTCATGCTTCAGTTCCTAGAAAAAGTAAAACAAAGACCATAAGCTGGGAGCAACAAAGGGCATACAGAACAAAGAGTGAAGAAAACAAGGCAGCCTACTTTTACCTTAAGTATTTTTATCTCCTTGCCCAGCAGAGTTTGAGATTTTGCAAGGTTCTTCTTGTTAATGCATTTCACAGCTACTTCCAGCTCGGGTTTCTGAAAGAGTGAAGGTGTAATCCAATAATAAATGTAAATTTTGGCATCAATTTCCATTAGGATAAGCAGCCTCCTAACAGATTTCAAACAGAAGCGAAAGCAGCTCCAATAAAGGCCTCTCCCTGCATCCTACTGCCTGTCCCTCTCTTGTTCAGACTTGTCCTCTCCCAGCTCAGCCCAAGGAGAAAAGCCCAAGGTTGAGGTTTTTGCTACTGCTTTATACAGCGATTATCCTCTTATTTAATCACTAGAAATAAACGCACTGTGGGAGCCGCAGCTTATCCCCAGCCCTGATGATGGAAAATCCACTGCTCGATTGGTTTCCTTTTTATTTACCAGTAAGCGATTTCCCCTCCTCTTGGAAAAAAATGAAGTGGGGAAGGAGAAAACTTCACAGACACACAAAAAAACCCAACAAAGCAGAGCCCTGTACACGCTTCACAGTCAGTGGGAGGTGGTTTAGGGCTTTTTTCCCCCCTTGTTCCCCAGGGAAGGGGCAATTTGGGGAGCCGGCTCTGCTCTGGGAGGGCACAGGGAATAACAGCAATAAATAATAATATATGTACCAGCACCAGAGCTGCCCCAGAGTCTGGGGAGGGTAGTGGGGGAAGGATGAGTCGAGGCAGGAGCAGAGGGGATGCTCAGCTCGGCTGGGATGGGGAACCCCAACAGGGGATGGGGGAAGCCGACCAGGGGATGGGGGTGCGGGATGCTCAGCCCGGCTGGGATGCGGGGAGCCCAGACCCAATAATGAATCAGTTAATAAAAAGAAAGAGCAGGAGAAAGGAGGTTGGGGGGGCTGGGGGGGGGGGAAGAAAAGTGTCTGCGGCTGACCTCTTTGTGGCGGCCCTTGAAGACGACGGCGAAGGCTCCGTGGCCGATCAGGTCCTTCCTGCTGAACTCAAACTTTCCCACCGTCTCCATGGCTCTGCGGCCGGGGTCCCCGCGGCCGGCGAGGCTGCGGCCGGGGCGGCTTCACCGCTGCGAAGGGACGGGGAGGAGGAGGAGGAGGAGGAGGATGAGGGCGGTGAGGAAGGAGCCGGGCATGGTGCGAGGCGGCCGCTCAGCAGCGCTCTGCGCCCACCTCCTCCTCCCCGGGCCGGAGCGGAGCGGCTCCCCCGCGGCAGGCGGAGCTCCCCCGGGCCGAGCCCCATCCTCCCTCCCTCCCTTCCCCGCCTCTCAGGCGCGGCTTGACCGGCGGTCCACCTTAACACGGGGCCACCTTAAGAGGAGCGAGTCCACCTTAACCCGGCGGCGCCTCCACCTTAACGGCCGCCTGCCTGCGCGCAGCGGGGTCACCGCCCGGGTCCTAGCGCCCGCCCGCCTCCTAAGCACCGCCCAGGTCCTAGCGCCCGCCCGCAGACGAAGCCGCGCGGAGCGGCGCAAGCGCAGCCGCGAGGTCGGTGACGGCGACGGTGACAGCGGCGGCGACGGTGGCGAGTTGGGGCGGAACGGGCCGAGCCACACGCATTTAAAGACGCCGCGGCCTGAGTCACGGCTCGGTCCCGCGCCGCCGTCGGCCCCCGCCCCCGCAAACGTGAAATTGCAATCCAGTAATTAAAGGAGGGGGTCCGTGCGGGGGAAACTTGTAAAAACTCACCCCAAAAGCACCTAACGGGACGCAAGGGGAACCGGCTCCCACCGCCCCCAGCGCCCCTTCTTCGCCCAGGGTGGACCGTGGGCTCCACGTGCTCCCGTGCTGGGGCTGGAGCTGCTCCATCCCTTCTTCCCCCCCATCCCCTCTTCCCCCCATCCCTTCTTTTCCCCCATCCCTTCTTTTCCCTCATCCTTTCTTTTCTCCCATCCCTTCTTTTCCTGCATCCCCCCTTTCCCCATCCCTTCTTTCTCCCATCCCTGCTTCTCCCCATCCCCTCTTTCCCCCATCCCTTCCTTCCTCATCTCTTCCTTCCCCATCTCTTCCTTCCCCATCCCTCCTTCCCCATCTCTTCCTTCCCCATCCCTCCTTCCCCATCTCTTCCTTCCCCATCCCTCCTTCCCCCATCCCTTCTCTCTCCCATCCCTTCTCTCTCCCATCCCTTCTCTCCCCCATCCCTTCTCTCCCCATCCCTTCTTCCTCCCATCCCTTCTTCCTCCCATCCCTCCTTCCCCCATCCCTTCTTCCTCCCATCCTTTCTCTCCTCATCCTGGACTCGATGATCCAGTGGGTCTTTTCCAACCTGGTGATTCTGTGATTCTATGATCCCTTCTTCCCCCCATCCCTTCTTCCCCCCATCCCTTCTTCCCCCCATCCCTTCTTCCCCCCATCCCTTCTTCCCCCATCCCCTTTTCCCCATCCCTTCTTCCCCCCATCCCCTTTTCCCCCATCCCCTTTTCCCCCATCCCCTCTTCCCCCATCCCTTCTTCCCCCATCCCCTCTTCCCCCCATCCCTTCTTCCCCCATCCCTTCTTCCCCATCCCTTCTTCCTCCCATCCCTTCTCTTCCCCATCCCTTCTCTTCCCCATCCCTTCTCTTCCCCATCCCTTCTCTTCCCCATCCCTTCTTCCTCCCATCCCTTCTCTCCTCATCCCTCCTTCCCCCCCATCCCTTCTTCCCCCATCCCTCCTTCCTCCCCCCATCCTTGTCTGAGAACCACTTATTCACTGCTAAAGGACAAAACCGTCAAAGCAAAGACAATAAAAATTTTATTTTTACAATTCAGCCCTTCTAAATGAGGCACCTCACAAAAGCAGTAGGTATATATGTACCAGCTTTAGACAAAGAACCATGAAAGTCCTCAAAGAATGTTTATTTTCTTAGGTTATCCAGCCATGTCTGGAGACTCTAAGTTATCACTTGACCTAAACCAGCTACATCTTACAGGACAATGAATTCTTGCACCTCTACGAGAGTTTATTCTTTCAGGTTATTTATCCATGTCTGGTGATTGTCTGCATGTTATCTCTTGATGCAAGGCAGATTTATATTACAAGATAATTAAACACACAAACCAGCTGCAGCAAAACTTATCAATTATTTCTCACAGGAGGAAGGGAACAGGACAACCTGTCTCAGAGCCTGGGCTCGGGGATGGAAGTGGGGCTGAGTTATAGCTGCGAGTTCAAAGGCACTTTGAGTGGAGGCTTTCTTCCTCCCAAAAGCCTGGTGGGCACCTGCACCAAGGTTCCCTCAGCAGCCTTTGCAGACACCCCACTCCGGAGCTCAGCGTGGATCCCCGTCGCAATGAGAAGCCACTGCCAGCCTCAGGCTGGTGCTCGGCTTTGGTCATAGGATCATAGAATTGCTTGGTTGGAAAAGACCCTTGAGATCATCATCCTCAAATCTCTTGCTGTGCAGTAACCCACAAGCTTTGCAGGAGCCCCTTGCATTGGACCCATCCCCTGCTCCAGGTTGCCCAAACCCGCTCCCACCAGCCCAGGGGTCTCCAGACCGCTTGTGCTCTCCGTTTCCTTACAGCTTGTCCCGAGAAATCAATACCCCATATCTGGAGGTGTTCAGGGCCAGGCTGGACGGGGCTTGGAGCAGCCTGGTCCAGTGGAAAGTGCTTAAGAACTGGATGTTCTTAGAGATCCCTTCTATGATTCTTATCAAAATGTCCAAAGCAGAACATCCTGTTCCAGCTGCAGAGAAAACAAGGTGCCCCACGGCCAGCAGCCCTGCTCACGCAGCCCAGTCTAAAGTTTGCTTTTTACACAGCATCAACACATTTGTTGACCTGTATCAGCACTGCAATACCAAACATTCGCTGCTACTTGTTTTCTTTCTCACTTCTACCCTTGTGTTGCCCGTGAGGTCTACAATTTCAGGCTTTTGTCGATGATCATAAGAGGTTAATTCAGAATTTAATACAGCAACCGGTAAAAACCAGCAAACACCATTAACTTGCAGAAAGAGAATCCATCTATTTCGTAAAGACAGGCATGGGAATTTATTTACCAGCTCTTAAAAGCCGCTCTCTTAACACAGGACATAAAAAGTTGCAAAAGTTTAAATAGGCAGGAAGTGAAAAAGATGTTTTGAAACTTCTTAGAGAGTTTGTAGGCAGGAGCAATCTCGTATCCCCCCACACTGGAAACCAGCCAGGGCACCGTGGTTAGCAATGCACTCTTGCAAGGACTGCGGTCAAATCTCTAGTGGCCACAGGTGTTTCTGCCTTTACTTTCCTAGCGCAGCAGATACACAGTCCTAGTGTTAGAAGGAGGAAGTCGCTATGAGTGCTATTCAATTAGAGACCAAAATACGACAGTGATGAATGCTCTTTGTTCTGTACTCTGTGTGCTAATTTGTTCCTTCGCTATGCTGATAGTCTTGAAAAATAAAAAATGTTTAACTTAAATTGGGTTTGATTAAACGTGGGTTCTAAGGTAGCTTTCTGCATGCAGCTACATACAGAGCAGGGCTGTAATGTCAGCTTCCTCTGCCCATGTCTTATTTTTATTCTAAGCATAGTGGGTTTGTTTTTAAGCAAGCCTGGAGATGCATTGAGCAGCTTTCTAGTAAGTGAAACTTCAAAGTAGCATAAGAATTGTGAAGACACTCGAGTCTCTACAAGAATCTGAACCAAATTGTACTGGATGCCGTATACACACCCTCAGAACTAGACTTTCTTTGAACCGACAGTTTAACATTTGTAGCAGTTAAATGTCTCTCAAACCCACCTTCCAAAAATAGGCCAGTGCAAATATTTCAGACTTCTACAGAGATTTAAAAACTTACCCAAGGACAACTAATACAAGTTATGCTGCTTGACAGCAAACACAGTTTTGAGATATTTGGAGTGTACTTTGCAGACACGTGGTACTAGCAAAACTTCTGTTTGTTTTGGAACAAACGCAGCTGAAAAGCTTTTAATTTAAGAGTAGTGTTCTTCAATTGTTTTTCCTGTGATTTGCTGATGGAATGCTTATGCTCTATCAGTTCTTCCCCGATGTCCAGAATTCAGTGAGTATGTTTAGGCCAACATCCAATGCATGCAAATTCTGTTCTCCTCCCACAGTCTCCCATTTGCTAATGATGCAAGTCCTCCAACCAGCACGTATTCAACTGCTTCCTCAGACGGAGGCATTAATCTTTGAGAGGACAGAGTATATAGTTCAATTTACTAATGCAAAACATGAGTGGGGGAAGATCTACTGCTGTGATTTACGATGGGTGGAGAAAAATATAAGCATACACCCAACTGTGGGAAACCTTTAGACTGTTTTCTTGGAATTATTTTTTTTTTCGTTTAATGAAACTTTGTTCTTTTTTTTTTCCTAATTCACACATGAAGGAAAGCAACAGACAACTAATATCCCAATGACTCAGATGATACTCTTTTCCAATACTGTGTTTTAATTCGTAGTCATAAACACAGCTACTGGAATCCAAGAGTGACATGCGTGTGTCTGGGCTGCAGAGGTATAGTATAATTAGCTCCAACACTGCCTTTACGCCATGTAATTGGTTAAAGACTGTACTCTAGGACAAGTGAAGTTTACATTTGTTCCTATATAGCAAAGACCTGCATTCACATATACCAAACCACCAGTGCCAGATGTGTGATTTGCCTCTTATTGCCATTTTACACAGTTCTGGCTACCACAGGTGTCTGTTGTGGGCCAGACAGCTGTCTTTTCTGAGGTCCTAATGGTTTTGCATTTCTAGTTTAATTACTCTGCCCCAGTATTGCCCACACTGTCCCACAGGACACCAGAAGAAATGCAGTGGCCACTCACAGAGCTGAACTGCTGCACCTCGAATCCTGTGTTCAGTTGTGGGCCCCTCACCACAAGGAGGATGTTGAGGCTCTGGAGTGAGTCCAGAGAAGAGCAACGAAGCTGGTGAAGGGGCTGGAGAACAGGCCTTATGAGGACTGGCTGAGAGAGCTGGGGGTGTTTAGCCTGGAGAAGAGGAGGCTGAGAGGAGACCTCATTGCTCTCTCCAACTACCTGAAAGAAGGTTGTGGAGAGGAGGGAGCTGGGCTCTTCTCCCAAGGGACAGGGGACAGGACAAGAGGGAATGGCCTCAAGCTCAAGCAGGAGAGGTTCAGGATGGACATTAGGAAAAAATTTTTCACTGAAAGGGTCATTAGGCGCTGGCAGAGGCTGCCCAGGTAGTTGGTGGAGTCACCTTCCCTGGAGGTGTTTAAGGGACGGTTGGACAAGGTGCTGAGGGACATGGTTTAGTGTTTGATAGGAATGGTTGGACTCGATGATCCAATGGGTCTTTTCCAACCTGGTGATTCTATGATTCTATGATCTATAAGGTGTGAGAGAAACCTTGGCCAGGTAAAACAGTGAAGAACAGGTTCTTTCCCTCACTGTGTACGTGTGTTTTGAAATCAATGCTCTGCTAGATGCGAAGGGAATCTCCAAGACGCTCCTGTGTAACCTAAACAAATCACTGTTTCTGTAGGAAGGGAAATGCCAAACTATGAGGCTTGGGCACATGAACAAGATGTGACTGAACAAGCTACAGCACATGGACTGAGCCTGTTAATTGGTCACACACCCCCTCTTTGTATGCAATGAAAGCTTCAGCCAGAAGATGAGCTTTAACAAGAGCTGTGTAACACAGTCATAATCATAGACACAGATGATGCTGCTGCTGAGCAATTAACTTTCCTCACAGAAATGGGTGCCTGAAACTTATTCTGGGTATTTTGTAGCCAAAAGAGCATGTTCAGAGTGGCACAAGAGGAAAGATCAAGTACAGCTGAGTTTCAGAGTACATCTAGGTGAAAAGTAGACACTGTATTCATGCCAATTCAAAGTCTCGTTCAAATTCAGACATGTTAAGACAGTTACATGTTCACTTTCCACAAACATTCTAATAGCTGAGCATAATTGTCAGTATCTGGGCAGAACCAACACTAACCTGAATGCTGGATTTTTTTGCCAGATTCATCAGGAGGGAGTGAAGGAATTAATTATGCAGTGCTTGGCTGAAAATCAGTCTGGTGGAAGAAATATGTGGAAGCTCCACGAATATCTGTAAATGGTAAAAGTCAATATTAGCCTAGCATTAATGGAATAGAGCTGCAGGCTGATTTTAATGAAAAATTAAAAGGACATCTTTAACTGGCATCCCTTTCAGATGTCTATTATTGGATTAGATTCAGGCTCTGTTACAGTAAGGCTACAACACAGACTACGGCAGAATCGCACCAAAGCCACACCAGGACAAATCAGTTTTGACCTCTGCGATGTGGTGTGGCATTCCAGGAGAGGCTGAATGAGTAGAGTAATGTGGAGCTTGGAAAACATCACTAAATTTACAGCAGTGGTGTTATGTGAACAGTATTTTGTTATATAGCTGCAGACACAACACTCCAACTCCAGTAAAATGCTTTTATCCTAGAAAGGGAGTGATTCCCCCTCTCACAACATCAGCTCTTGGTCAGTGAAGCTGGAGACAGTTAAGTGACAGAGTTTACACTCTGCTCCCTACCTTTCACAACCAACTGATCCTTCCATCACGTGCACAGCTGAAGCGAAAAATTCAGGTGATATCTAAGCATGGGGCAACACAGCTGGAAAGACTGGACGTTTGAACTATCAGAGCATTGAGTTTATTCGAATACCACTTGCTGGAGCAGTATAGCACCTAGCATCACATGCAGGAGGTGAAGAATTGCTTTCCTTGCACTTCCATACCCCTGTCATATTGAGTGCTGGATTTATTTATGCTCTGGGCTCCTTTGTTGATTAATACTGTTGAGAGATTTAACTAGCCACTCAATTATCCTGGCAGGCCAGGTCTGAGATGTTTTATTACCCCTCTCCCCACACATATACACCAGCTCATTGAACAGAATTTATGAATTATTGAAGGCGGCGTTTTAATGTACTCAGCAAGGTTCTCTGGCAAGGGTCTTCCTAGGTTCCCCTTGTGTTTTAATATCAGATGCATTTCAGCTACTGGCAGAGGGCTCTGGGCACTAAAAGCTATACTTGGTGTTCAAATCTGTTAGTGCTCACATCAAGGACCATTACCTAACCTGCCTGTCAAATGGCTGATTATATTAAAATGAGGTTTGCCAATAAGTAAGAGAGAGTCTGCAAGTCCTCCGCCCAGAGCAGTCTGTTTTCAGGCTAATTGGAAGCCATTGCTTGCCAAAGCAGGCAATGCTTGCCCATAAATCAGCAGGTATCATCATACAGTTCCTTATGAGATGTCACCTCTGTCCTGGATGACAACATATACACCTTCACCACCCTCAGCCTCCCTCTGTATCCACATTTTGGTCAGTGCTATTTGTGGGACCCTTCAAGTCAGACGTGGAAGCCAAGGTTTGCTGGGAGGGGACACAGGCCATTCTTCAGCCAGCACCCTGATCCTCTTGGACCTTCTCCAGCGCTCAGTCAAGTCAACAGGATCATCCCCAGCAGGTCCAGTAGTAACCTCTGCTTTGGTGACCTCAGTGTTAAAAATAGCTGCTCACCTCATGGTGGGAGGATGAGTATCACATCCCTTATCTTTCACATCTACTGAGTCATATGTTTATGCAGGTAGAAGGTGGTTGCTCAGCATTCAGCCTGGGCTTCTCTTCACAAAGGACAAGCCCAACGTGGGGTGAGGAGGGAGCATGACTCACACAGGGGGAACCTACAGGTTTAAGGACCACCTCCTTCTCCAGGAGAGAGCTAAAAATCATGGTCACAAAGAACCTCTTGGCCCAGGAAAGTCTTTCCAAATCAATTAAAGTGGACAGTGAACTCAAATTTATCACCTTATCTGTCTTTGACCTTCTTAAAAGTGGCCTTAGGACAAAAATCACCTATGAAAGCTAAAATATTAGAAGCCAGAAGTGACTTCCTACAGCAACCTCTGTCCATCCTGTTATGAATCAGAGGCCTCCTTCTTTTTTCTACTCCAAAAGCTGCTCCCCTGAATACAGGTTTAACATCCTTTCCCTGCTGTCTTAAGGCAAAGAGGCACAGAAGCATGAATGTTAAGCAAAAGCCACCTCCTCCTCCCTGGCGTGAACCTGGTAAGTGCTGAGACCTGTAACAGCTGAAATGTGAAATTCTCGGGCTTTTTTTTTTTTTATTTTTTTGGCAGCTGGGCTCTTCCCAGGTATCCAGGCATCAGCACTGCTGCCCCTGGGACCAGCTCACTCAGGAGAGCTAACTGCTTCCAGCAAGCTTCCAGCTTTGTCTCGGTAAAGGACTGTTCATGAAACTTTCCTCTTTATGACTAGCTGGCTTGGAAGTGTCTGTTTTCAAGTAGAGCAGCAGCATAACATTGCTCCAGCCAAAACCTTACTCATCCCATGTAAAGCTGGGGCAGATGTGGCAGCTTCCTTTGTTTATAGACATGCATGAATAACAGCTGTAACAGTAACACAGGTCTGTTAGAGATGGAACAAGACATCACAAGCTTCAGAAGCAATAAAGAATCTCTCCTTGCCCTCCAGACAGTTCAGGAGGGGAACAGGCTATGGGCAGCAGAGTATTGTTACTGCTGGAGCCTTTCTGGGACTGGCACACCCTGGCATACATCCCAGGCAAGGTCAAACTGCGGCCTCGGGCAAGCAAGCTATATCATGCCCAGCTCTCTGCCCCTTTCTGGTTCACAGCAAAGGCTGAGAACTCTCTCCCTAAAAGCCTAAGATGAGCTGTTACTCCTAACTTGGGCCCTGGGAATTGCGATCCTGGTCCCACTCCTATGCATACAAAGAAAAAGTACTTGTGATCTTCCTCTGGAGCAGTTGTCAACCAACTTTTTCAACTGATAAGGACAGGCTGCCTCACAGAAATGCAAAGTTTGGCACAGATGCTACCTGCAGAGAGCCTGGACGCTGCTGATGCAGTAGTGGGGAGCTGGGATCTGTACCCGTGCTGCAACACTCCAAAGCAACGATGCTTTGTCTCTACACGTTTCTAGAAAGCCAGAGGGACAATTCTCCATCAAGGGAGCCTGAGGCAATGAGTCGTAGGGCAGAAAAGTTTCCAGTGGAGCATCAGAAAAGTTTCTTTAGTTTTTAGTGTTTTCAAACTCATTTTATTATAAAAACTATTATTATTATATTAAATTATTCCTGCCAGTACCCCAGCACCTACTGTCCCACAGCAAAAAGGAAGACGTAAGGGCAACGAGATAATGAGATAAGTTATTTTTAACCTGATTTTTTAATTACTTTTCCTCTGGTTTTTTTTTTTTTTTTTTTTTTTTTGACATCTGAGCAATCAGCTCCATGAATTCATATAGCAGTTGCCCAGAAATGCAGTTTATCTGCAGCACTTGACTGGGGCTGAAGAGCTGTAGCTGCTGACTTCCTGCCTGGCAAATCAGAGATGCATTTGTAAGAGGCATTTGGGTGTGTAACTCTCCTAGATTGCTGTCTGTTCCTTTCCCTCATTTCTGTAAATGGCAACATCTATGAAGACCTGATTTCCCATAGTTATTTCTGTGCTACTTTGACTTTGGCTGTAGTACAGTTCTGTCCAGTTAGAGATCACAAATATACACCTCGCAGCAAAGCAGACATGTTATAATTTGCCCTTTGCCAAACAGAACAAGGTACAGTCACTAATAAAAACAAATCATGAAATGAAAATAAAGAGGAAAAGGCTAACCCTAATCTAGGAATTCTCTGTCCACAGCTAATGCTCTCCCAGGGCTAGGTACAAACTGTGGGAGTCATTCTGCTAATACACCAGATTAACCCTGATATTAATTAGGATTTTTTATTTTTTATTAACACTCTGAAGTGTTGCAGGATGCATTTACGAGGCACTGGAAAGGTTGAGTCACCTTCCCTGGAGGTGTTTAAGGGACGGGTGGACGAGGTGCTGGGGACATGGTTTAGTGATTGATGGGAATGGTTGGACTCAATGATCTGGTGGTTCTCTTCCAACCTGGTGATTCTGTGATTCTATGAAAGACACCTGACCTAGCAGTACTGGACAGCAAGATCATCCAGGACTACGAGGGCTATGGAGCTTTCCCATGACTCATGAAATCATAGTCAAATATTCCATGACTCATGGATTAACCTAACAAAACTCGGAGGGAAGAAAAGCCACCGGGCTCCTGGCTGACAAGAGCCTTTTAAAATTAACGCAGCATATTAAGCAGGATACCAACAGCTTCTCTCTAACAGCTGAGAAAATCCTAAGGAAGAGTTTTATTCACTCACTTATTACCAAGGGACTGAGCTGAGGCTGTGTAATTAGGATGGGACACTTCTTGCAGCTTCAAGGCTTGCATAGAAATATTAATATAACCCCGTTCCAGAAAGCATAACCGCATGCAACAAGCTATTAATATTTGCTTATATTTAAATGCAGTTCCCTTCCATTCTACTGCAAATAAACTAGTTTTATCAGACAGACACCAGAATGTGACCTTAAATGAACCACATGATAAAATACAGTAAATAAGGTTAACTGTTCCCCCTTCTGTGACAATGTTATGCACTTGCTTAACACTAACACGAGTGGTCTGACCCCACGGACAGGGCACAGGAGGGGAGTCTGCACACACATTTCCAGAGTCCTGGGTGCATTTAAGCTCCCTGCTTTGTCATGAATTTCCTGGAAGGTTCAGTCTGGGCACCTCTGCTATTATAATAAGATAATTATGCTGGTAAATGATATAGTGCAGACACTAACCCCACTCTACATCTCTAACCCCGCTATACCCCTCTTCTCTCTGTAAAATAGCTAGTGGAATTGCAGAGCAGAGAAGGTGAAAGACATAAAATATCATAGAGCCAGTGACCAACGGCAGTAACAGGTGTCATAAGAAAGGCCTGGGATGCTTCTGCTTGAACAGGTAGATATTCCAGAGGGAATTGACAGCGGAAAGTTTGTCCACTCTGGGACTTATAGGGGACAGAAGGACCTCCATTATATTTAATTTGCCATTCAATCTTGGCCTGACACTTGTCATAGCTGGGATCCTTCTGGCTCATTTGAATTCTCTGGTATGGATATAGCACAAGAGACCTAAGCCTAGGAAGCAGTACAGTACATTTTGCATTTAAAACATCACAGTCAGTTTGGTTTAAATAACACATATTGTATCATTCCAACAATGCTGATTACAAGAATAGAGATTCTCCCTCAGAAGCTACATATGATGGATAAAGAAAAAAATAGGCAGAAGAGTAAAAGTTAAATAGTATCAAGGGGAGAGGAACACTGGAACTATTTGTTTTAAGATTACTTGTTTATTTTTTTATGACATCCTGTAGTTTCTAAGAGTAGGATTTGTGCTGTGTAACTTCCTTCAGATCTCAGAGTTTACACTGAGAGTCAGATTTTTTGTCAACAGCCTTAATCTTTCAAACTAATATTGCATCTTTCTTTGGAGCCTAAAGCCTCGGACAGATGAAACCGTTCTAATTAGATTTGACTTGTTCCAGCAGGGGACTTGGTTATTGCCAGCCAACATGCTTAGGAAGACCATCAGGTTGAAATACTTGTGTAACCAGTGTGACATCAGTTTGATGCGTCACAGGAGACCAAATTAAGGTCATGATTAAAAAAATATAATCTGCTGATATACCTGTATGGGTAGTGACCGTTGTGTCACACCAAAGAGCTGCCCCTGTGACTCTGACACAGAAAAAGCCAAGGTGCACAAGTAGGAAGAAGAGTCATAGCAAGATGCACACTCATTTTTTTCCTCATGTGTGCATATTCATTGTGATCATTGCACATGAGCGAGAGCTGGAAGGATTATGTCTTTGTAGATGGAGGTTTAGTTTTTCTTACAGTGAGCTTCAGAGGAAGGCTCCCCCCAATTTCAAGCAGGGCATCTCAACAGCAGTTAAAGAAATATGTGTGTGTATGCATGGGAGACCTCATTGCTCTCTACAACTGCATAAAAGGAAGTTGTGGAGAGGAGGGAGCTGGGCTCTTCTCCCAAGTGACAGGGGACAGGATGAGAGGGAATAGCCTCAAGCTGTGCCAGGGGAGGTTTAGGCTGAACATTAGGAAAAAAAATTCACGGAAAGGGTCATTGGGCACTGGAACAGGCTGCCCTCCTGCCCAGGGAAGGGGTTAAGTCACCTTCCCTGGAGGGATTTATGGGACGAGGAGCTGAGGGACATGGTTTAGTATTTGATAGGAATGGTTGGACTCCATGATCTGGTGGGTCTTTTCCAACCTGGCGATTCTATGATATACACCAGAAACAAAACACAAACATCACGCGCAGCAAGTCAGCACTGTCACTGAGGATGATCCATGCATGTCAAACCTACCTGCCTGATCTCATCAGGGAAATTTTTTGTGGATGGGTTCAGGTAGAAAGCCCACGCACAAATAGGTCCTGGAGCAAATTATATCATTTCAGCAGCGTAACCATAGTCCGATCTGAATCGTAGAGGATCTGTTGTTACACAATGAATCAAGTGTCCTCCTTATAGCCACTTAGCCAGTTCCCTCAGGATCCAGAGGTGGCACATGCCATCTGCATCACACAGGAAACGTCCTGCATGTCCCTGGTGATCAGCACGTCATGAGCTGTGTGAAACCCTCACCACGCATCACAGCATTTATTTCACACTGCTGACAGGTCCTGAGCAGCACACTGTTTCCTGGATTTAGGTTAAACATTACTTGCTTTTCTTCAGAAAAGCTCTTCATGACTCTTGAGTTTTTGAAGGACAGACTAGCCAATGTTAGGCTATTTCAATACAAATGCCTCCTTATTGGAGTGCCAGAGAGGGAATGGAGAAACCTTGGGCTGCTAGACTACAAAGCAGCCAAAATAGCTGCCCAATTACTTCCAGCAGGTGAGGAGAGGTGAAAAATTTCAGGACAGCATAAGTAATGAAGGTGTTTCAGGTTCACAGTGTGTGATAATTAAAGCCAGCACTAAACCTATACTGTTAACTATGGAAAATGACTGACCTACACATTGCTAACTTACGTATCTGCTTTTTTTCTTTCCTTCTGTTATCCAAGAAACCAAGGTCCCTTTGCCCTTTACCCACTAACATCACTGAAATGTAATACCTCTTATCATGCAGCATATTGTAGCACGTTCGCTGAGTATGTCTGTTTTCCAGGAAGTTCCCAACATCCTTGTCTTAATTGCAAGAACTGTTATCAATCAACTGTTTTTAAGTAGACAATGATGCATATGTAGCCTTTACAAAGGGTTTGTTATAAACCTACATTTCATTTACCTGGAAAGAGTAAGTATGTTGACAGACAGAGAGAGTTGTCGTTGTTCAGTCTGGAGAAGAAAAGGCTCCGAGGAGACCTCAAGAGACCTTCCAGCACTTGTAGGGCCTACAAGAAATCTGGGGAGGGATTGTTTGCAAAAGTTTGTAGTAATACGATGAGGGACAATGGGTATAAACTTGGAGAAACAGGCTACTGGGAAATTCCTCCGTTCTTACATGATCTCAGAAGTGGCCTAAGTAAGGAAGAACGGAGCTCATTTATCCTGCCAAAACAGATCCTCATTGGAAATACAAACAGCAGTTGAAGCAGACTCAGACAGTGCTTCTTCTCTCCATTCTGTACAATGAATGGGACAAAAAAGGAAAACAAAAATCTTCATCTGATCATAGAATCACCAAGTTGGAGGAGACCCACTGGATCATCGAATCCAATCATTCCTATCAAACACTAAACCATGTCCCTCAGCGCCTCGTCCACCCATCCCTTAAACCCCTCCAGGGAAGGTGACTCAAACATCTCCCTGGGCAGCCTCTGCCAGTGCCCAAATAACCCTTTCTGTGAAAATTTTTTTCCTAATGTGTAGCCTAAATGCTAGGTTTTTCTCTGAAGCTCTTGATATTTGATAGGTTCTTGGTTACCTGAAGTAGAGATAGTTTAACTTCTTGTTAGAATATTAGAGAAGAACTGCCTGCTGTGTAGAACAAAACACTAGAGATACCTTCACACACAGCACGAAGAGAAGGCAATTATAAATAGTATTTAAGCCTGAAGAGCCAGTTCTTTAAGTTTCTGGGATAATGAATTCCTGATAAGAAATTTCTGAGTCAGAAAACTCACGGTAGGACTAATGGAAAATACCAAATTAATCTGAGAAGACACTCACAATTTGTCAAGCACACGAAGGAACTGAATCCAGGCTGATGTTAGGAAAGGCTGGTAGCACTGCGACTTTCTAGTGTGAGGTAGGATCCAAAGTAACATCAAGAAAAACACCAAAGTATGAGTGTGTGACAGAGAGATGGGGAGAAGGAAAAAAAGTAGAATGCACAAAGAAGAGTAAAAACCAAGCAAATCCAAACCACCTCTTCTATCCCTCTGAACAGAGGCAGTTGGAACGTGAGCTCTGGGCAGGGCAGAAATATCTGCTATCACTTGCCATGCTGTGGAGCCCTGTCCTTGAACTAACAGAGCTCCGCAGAGGCAAAGAGATCGCAAAAGACAGAGCAGCGTAGGCTTCCTTGGAATTATTTTTGAAATGGCTTTGAGCTTGGGACTTTCCAAAGAAAGTCAGCTCCAAAATATTTGTGTGCGGACTGACAGTTTATATCCCAGGCACTAGGACAGAAACCAGTAACAGAGCTCCAGAGTTCATGGTGAAAATTCTCTTCTGTGGGAAACTTCTCACAAAGACCAGGCGCTTTGCCTTTGACATTGAGAAGGTCTGAACATTTTCTTTCTTTATTTTTTTAAGGCCACATTTCAATCACTCTCAGTCATTCCCTCCCCCAGTTAAAACCCAGCTGTTAATTTGTAGGTGTTTCACCTTGGTGAGGCTGCAAAGCCGTTGCCAGCATGGTGGAAATGCTGCACTCAGCACCACAAGACTCTGCTGAAGCCTGTCATTTATCGCCTGAATGGAAAGAGCAACAACCCAGGGCAAATATTTGAATCTCTCTTTGTTCCTGACAGGGCTCGCGCAGCATGCACACGAGAAGATCACATTTGTTTTTGCTAGAATAGGAGCAGCAATGGAGACAAAACTGGGTTTGAGCCAATTCCAGTATACAGGAGAGGCAGATGCTGTTCCCAGGACTGTGCCCACGTGTGAAGGGCTGGAGCACCAGCACGGGTAGTTTTATCGATGCAGGGTGAGTTGGTTCCTGGAGCCTTATCAGGTTATGCATCAAGGATGGTTGTTGATCATAAAGAACAGCACAGGGCAGAAACTCCAGTGGGTAAGATCCAAAAAAAGATCTCTGCCTGTGAGGGTGTGAGCAGAACTGAATCAACCACCTAAAGACTCCAGATCCGAGTAGAAATCAGGTGGTCCAAACCTGGACCTTCCTCAAAAGTACTCCAGCCTGGTCACATCTCAATAGCACAGAGCAAAGAGTTAATCAGACAAACACCATCCTTCCACATTATGGCATTTTTCTGTATTTCAGAGTGAGGACAGGACCACTGGTAAGCACTGTAATCCCAGCTGCACGACCACAGAGTTGTTCCCCCTATTTTACATCTGCTACAAGTCCAAATAGACAGCACTGTTGTTGTAGGGCTAGTTTGCCTTTAGAAGTAGTTTCACTGTGGTCATCTTGTACTGGGTGCTGTGGAAACTCATGCAAGGTCTTCCCCCCATCCTCCAAAAGCACTGAAGCAGGAGATCCAAAACTTCCACCACCCACCGACCAAGATGCCACGAGCAGGCTTGGTTTCACCGATAGCATTGGCACTGTTTAAACAGCCTGTGGAAAACCAAACAGCCCATGGACTGATAGGCCAAATTCCCTGGCTCACAGCCCAAACAGGGACGCTTGAGAGCACTGAGCAAAGGATTCTGAAGACAATCCTTGAGTTAAACACCCACCACAAAAATTGTGACCTGCACTTGCACATGGGATGAGGACCGAGCTGGGATGAAGGCGCTTTCTGCCCAGCCGGTTGGCACTCCGCTCTTCCTCTCAGTGCTGGATTTCACCAGCCATGGCATAGGGCTCCTTGTCTCAAGTTTGGAATACAAGCCCTGAATGACCAAACTTGTGATCAATATAAAAAAAAGGGAAGATTAGAATTAACTTATGTTTCTTCTACTGCTCACCCTGCTCTAATTCAGCAGGGTTTGCTAAATACTGCACTTATGCCTTTGTTCTGTCATAGAATCATAGAACAACCAGGTTGGAAGGGACCCATTGGATCTTCTAGTCCAACCATTCCTATCTAACACTAAACCAAGTCCCTCAAGACCTCATCCACCCGTGTCTTAAACACCTCCAGGGAAGGGGAATCAACCACCTCCCTGGGCAGCCTATTCCAATGCCCAATGACCCTTTCTGTGAAAAACTTCCTCCTAATCTCCAGTCTAATTCTCCCCTGGTGGAGCTTGAGGCCATTCCCTCTTGTCCTGTCCCCTGTCACTTGGGAAAAGAGCCCAGCTGCCTCCTCTCTACAACCTCCTTTCAGGTAGTTGTAGAGAGTAATGAGGTCTCCTCTCAGCCTCCTCTTCTCCAGGCTAAACAACCCCAGCTCTCTCAGCCGCTCCTCATAGGTTCTGTTCTCCAGCCCCTTCACCAGCCTCGTCGCTCTTTTCTGGACTTGCTCCAGAGCCAGTCTGCTCTGCACTAATGCCTTCAAGAGGAAAGAAGTGAAGATATCTTTGCTGCTCTGCCTATCAAGGTGGGCCCAACTAGGCACAGCAGCTGCACAAAGTGGACTTCTACTGCAGCTGAGCTGCTTTTGCTGTGCTGGGAACAGCAACCTGAAATAGCCTCCTTCAAAAGTTCGGTGGTATGATGAATATCCACTAATACGCGTTTGAATTATTTCTTAACATTTATCAGAGCTCTCTGCATCCATCTACGCCAACACGCTTCAGAAGCCAGGTTCAAGTGAGGTGAGAGCCCTGACACCAGGCAGAGAACAATACTGCACTTTCCCTCTGTTATCTGCTATGCGATTACACCCCAGGAGCTCCCTTGGAACACCTGCCCAGTCCAGCCCAGTCCAAACAAAGCTGGAGATAGCGGGTGCACAAACACACACTTCACAAGGCCAGGCAGGCACTCATACAGCTCTGCCTTTTGGTGGAGTCTGTTAGCAAGTATTTATTTGCTTGCCCTTAGCGACAAAGACAAGCAAGTAGGAAGCAGAGTTGAATTAAAACTCAGAGTCTTGATTGTGTTTACAAGGTTCAGGATATCATTAAGCACTTCCTATGCTTTGGGAGCACAGCAGAGAGGCATAATCCTTAGGAGCTGGTAGAGTAGCCCCATCAGGTGTTTGTCAAGCCCCTTTCTCTTGGCAGCCTCCTCTTGGGATCCAAGGAGACAGGAATTATGAAGGGATCAATATCTCCTGATAAGCACCTGCAGAGTCAGCCCGTATCAGTCTTCAGATACTCATGGAAGGACAGACGTCATCCTTGCATGGGTTGGGTGAGGATTCATAGAGATGCCAGCTTCACACAGCTACAGTCATCCCATCCTGCACATGCCAAAGAACAGGTAGGATGACAAAGCACAAAACCTCACACCTATGGTAACACGATTACAAGAAACCTGTGAGTGGACAGAGTGGACAACAGTAAATGAGCAGATTGCCTTTGGCAGCATAGAGAAGAGCTGATGAGGAAGGGCTGATACCAGTAGAAAACTAATGGAACAGAAGCACAGGGCCCACCCTTCTTTGTAGCAACAAAAAGAACGGTGGACGATTCGATGCAGTTGATGGATGAGCCATATTTTGTAGCTGCTGTAACAGAGCGTGCGGAACAAAGTTCTTCCATTATGTCACTGCTACCTTGCTTGACCCAAGGGTTAAGAATAACAAGCAGGCTGCGCTGCCTGACGCTGCCAGACAGAAACTATTTAGAGGCAGCCTTCCTAGGGCAGCTGGGAGCCTGCTACTTTGGCCAGCTTGCAAGGAGAAGAGCTTTGAGAGGTAGAGCCCATCAGGATCCCCAGAGGAGATGGAGGCCAGTAGGAACATGACTTCATTCCTATGAATGCAAGGGGTGCCAAGCGTTTGGCACGCGATTTGTAGAAAAGGATTAGCATGGGCCCTGCAAAGCTCTACTCGTCTGAGCACGGCTTTTGCTCAGGGGGGCTCTGACCTCACTTGTTTATCCTGATTGTATATGATCAGGAAATCCTCCCAGAGCCAACATAGAGGGAAGCAGTACATTCCCGATGAGCTGCTCCCTCCCAAGTCAGTCTCCTCTCTTTCAGGGGAAGACACAGCAGCCTACACAAGGCATTGTGGGTTTTGAGACTAGAATAGGATTCACAAGACCTACCTTGAGGTGCATGGATGTGACAGGGACACAGCCCCCCCACTCACATCCCACAGAAGAAGGGAGGATATGAGGGACATTGTGCACGGAATCGCTGTGCAACCTCTTGCTGAGCCCTAGAAATGCTCTCTCCTCCCTGAGAAGTCCAACATCTGCACTCCTGTGAGGTGTGGGGCTGGGAAAAGCAGGAATTCACTTGCTGACAGAGGTACCTCAGGAGAAACAGCCAGCTGAGCATCCAGAGATACAGCCAAGTTGCTCCACTCTCCTTCATGGTTTCCTTGCACACACATTCATTGCAGCATGGGAACTCTGCTGCTACCCAGCAGGTACGTCTGGACAGATGTTTCAGAGCAGCACCGGAGACACCTATCAAATTCCCTCATGCAACTCTCCCTTCCATAGATGTTCCCAGGTCACTCCAAGTCCTGCTTCACATCCCCGGGTCAGACTATTGAAGATTCAGACAAATGGGATGTGGTATTTCTGACCCTCATGGCCCTGGGCTGAGGTCATGCTGTCCTCTAAAGGGTCCTGGTTATCCATTATACAGAAATATGAGCAGCTCTCTAAGCACTGGTGTCTGCAGACCTCCAGGATCTTCTTTCCTAAGAGAAGATCAACTCTAGCCTGACTATGCATTTTTGCAGTGGGGAGGGTGATGTTCATGGCAGCAAATGAGGAAAAAGGTTTATGAATGCAGTGGTGGAAAAAGGGGGGATTAAAGCAGATAATGGCTGTAAAACACCAAATCCTTTGCTTCTGCTTGCTTAGGAAATTGTAGCAGTTAAGAGCCTTGGCTGGGTATTGGCGATGAAACTTCAGGTAAGTTCAAGCACAGTGATGCTAATAAATGAGGCAAAGAGTTACAACTGCTTGTGTGAAAACACCATCCCACGAGCTCTGCTCAGAGGCTTCAAGGCAGGAGCATGATCTTGTCACAACAAGCCCTTATTGGCCACACTTACTTTATTACCTAGCAACTTAGAAAACAAGCAAACCCATTCCATGGTTCTGCCTCCTCACTGAGGCACAGGAGCCAAGGTGTGTGGTGTGTAGCTGCCGTCCAGATAAACACAGAGCAGCAGGGTAAGTCAATGGGAGCAGAGGAGCTGCAGGATGTGAGATGGCCATGGTGCTTCAGACAACTTGCAACAGACAATCTCTACATGAAGACTACCCAACATCGTAATTTTCTCTTCCTTGGACAACACCAGCCTCATATACAGAAGAAACATCAGTTTCTCCAGCTTGGTTGGGAGCAGGAAAGGGACATTGTCACTGAGCTGCCCTATAAACGCCACACTCCCTGCTCTATTCCACAGGGAAATCATGCCCAAGGCTATCCTAGCTTAGCTATTTCTGCAGTACAGCTGGGATGGGAAGTAAAGCAGGGTATTTCAGCCCTTTAAAATTTAGTGGAGAAGCTCTGCATACAAACAGGCTTCTACAGTCATCACCTGTCCTTTCACCAAAAGCCTCCAATAACAGATCCAATGTCTGGTCTGGAGCAACATCTCTTGCTCCCAAGGTTTCCAGCTGCACTGCACATTGGCTGAGTTCAGCCTGGCAGATGTAGGGAGGAAAAGCCTCTGCCCAGGTTGCGTGTTTCCTCACATGAATCCTACAGAAGAGGTGCCACAGCCCAAGCAACACAAATCTTGACACAGTTCCTTGGGAAGCTTGTGAAGTCTTGTCCTCACCACAATAGAGCTGCCCTGTTGTCACTGCAGCTCATCCCCTGCTGAGCTCTGCTTGCTGGAAGCTGCTCAGAGCAGACCGATCACTGTCTCCAGGAAAGCCAGGCCTGGTTCTCATTTTATTTGACCATTTTGGGTGTGCAGTCAAGCTTGAAGTCCTTTATAAAAAAAAAAAAAAAACCAAAACAAACCCATATCCTTTCCTACCATTGAGAAATAAACCCACTGGAGTTGGCGACTTAGTGCTAAGTTAGGGTTTCATTGCTGACAGATCATAAATCCCAGAGGTCTGGGATTTGCTTTTTAAGCCAGGGATCAGAAATTTGGTGAGAAGGGAGGAGAGGCTACTGCCCTGGCAGCTCTTGTAGTAATTCTGTTAGTGCCACGAGGTCAGTAGTCACTTGTACTGCAGAAGATCCAGAGACAGCCCCTCTGCTTCCCCGTGTACAGCCCCAGCACATGACTGCAGAAATCCTTCACATACCATCCAGCTTTAGTACCCTCTCCTATTCTTAGTTCAAGCTGGTCTTCTAATAGACTCTTACTCAATGATGTACTCTTGTTTTTCGCTGTCCTATGTCCCTCCCCTGGCCTGTGCCAGCCCCACGAGGCCAGACGACTCCCCTGTCTAGAAATTTCAGAGAAAAGCAAGTAAGTGATCCACAGCACCAAGCTTACCAGGAACTGCTGGGACACAGAGAGCCAGGACAAGCCCCTTCCCCTGGACAGAACATCCCTTGGGCCTTGTTCTGCTGCCATTCACGGAAGCATCAGTCTCAGCCCCAGCTCGTACACCGTGCTCACCTGGCAGAGGGGATGGAAAAAGCAAGGTGGCAGGGCTGGAGGCAGCTCTAGTTATTTGTCCTCTTCCAAAGCACCATCTGAGAAGCAAAAGACAGCTTCTTCTCCAGGAGCTGCAGCAAGGCAGGCAGGTTTCAGGAGCATGTCCCCACCTGGTGATACAGGGCATCATCCAGGGCAGCTCCACCTGGGCTATGGGCTGATCCCCACCACCTGCACTCCTGGCTGTCCAAGGGCACTTTCTGATTAAACTGGGGGTCGTGGAGAGAAATGTCTTTTCTAATAGGTAGAAAGTCCCATTTTAAAAAACCCTTCTGGGATAAGGGCTGAGAGTCTTCCTTTTGGCTATAAGGGGGGGTTAGGAGGCAGACACCTTTTTGCCTGCCTTATGATTCAAACCAGTGAGTAAACAGGAGTCTCTTCTTAGTAACTTTATTGTGTTTCTTAAGCTGTTAAATCCCAAGTTTTGCCTGAGATGACTTGTTTTTTTCTAAATCCAGGCATTGCCATGGCTTTGTAATTCAAAATCTTCTGCCCATCTATTTTTTTTCCCCTTCTGCTTTTCTTTGTGGTAGCAAAACAGAAAAGGCCTCAAGGGCTGGCTCAGCCTGGGGATGGGTGGGAGTTAGAGCCAGGAAAAACCTTCACTGGGGCCTTGGAGGCAGCCCCAGAAAGTACAGATGCCATAGACTCATGTTTTCAGTTAAACGTACTCCTTAGTTCAGATAGCCAGTGCCTCCCCTTCCAAAATTCTCACCCCTCCAATTACATGGAAGTATTTCAACTCTGCAGTGACCTCACAGGATCCTCTGAGAATTTAAATAGTTGGAAAATATCCAGACTGGGCAATATGCAATAGGAATATGATGCTCAGGTTATTTTTCTGGAGGGTGGAGGTGGCTTTTCTAGCTGAGGCTAAGGATGTTGTTGTGGAGAAAAGCCAGCTCAGGGACTTTGGGCAGGACCAGAGGAATCCTAGGCACAGGGACAATGCCAGGGAGCCCAGCAGCAAAGCATCAGCAACGCTTTGGAGCACAGAGGCTGCATTTATATGTCACATTCTTATTTTTAAGCTGTTAGGAAGCACAACTATGCCCCTGCAGGCAGAGTTCTCTGCAGCAGTGCCAGTGGCTGTCCCTGCCACCCTCCTGCGGCAGCTAACCCAGGCTTGACTGCTCCCCCCTGCTCCCCTGGTTCCCACGAGAGGTTCTACAGCCCCAGCATTGCTACGTCCCAAAGCCCACACATTTATATTTGCTGTTAGCCAGCTGTGCACCCACTCAGCAGGGCCCCAGACCCAGAAGAACATGTGGTGAGCTTGGGAAAACCCAGGAGAATGAATTCCCCAAGCAGCAGGTTCGTGCTGTGATTTGTGCCTATTGCTTCTACTCTCTGAGGAATCTGGAGATGCAGTTGGAGCTGGCTGGGACTTTGGAACACATTGAGCCCAGAGGCACCACAGAGCAGCTTCAGGACCCTTCACGGCCACCTTAGGTGCCATGAAGCCCCCCCCAAGGGAGAACGATGCAGCACCCCAAGTGCCTGCATGCTCATTGTAACGGTGTCTTTGTGTGGTGGGTGTCGACAATGAACCAGTGACCCCAATAGGAAACACTCCAGCTCCTGTTTCCATCCTGTGGATGCATCCCGAGCTGACAGCAACCGCAGGGCAGCTTTGCAGCAGCTGGGGAATCAGCCAAGCAAGCCACATGC
This sequence comes from Coccyzus lansbergi, assembly GCA_033558105.1. Classification (NCBI taxonomy): domain Eukaryota; kingdom Metazoa; phylum Chordata; class Aves; order Cuculiformes; family Coccyzidae; genus Coccyzus; species Coccyzus lansbergi. The sequence continues at coordinate 1,454,921 of JAUMJK010000549.1, read as the reverse complement.
TGGGAGCAGAGAGCAGTGTTTTTCCATCCTCCCTGAGGTCTGCCCAGCAGCAGCAGAGCCCTGATTCCTGTTCCATTTCTGATCATCCAAATGCATCATTTGAAGTAGAGAAAGGTGTATTGAAAGCCTTTCCACAGGCTTTATTAATTAATCACTGGTTCCCACATTAAATAAATCAACATCAGCATGTCTGTGAGGCTGCTGGTCCTTGTCACCACAACAGGCTCCTCAGTTGGAGGGGAGAAATCATGGAAGCAGTGCCAGCCAGATCCCAGCCACTTCTGTTCCTTCAGGTGCAGCTTCTGGGTAGTTGTTTCTTTTTTTTGGTTTGGTTTGGTTTTGGTTTTGGTTTTTTTGTGAAGAAAGGCCAAAGAAAAAGAAAGAAAAACCTGAGAGTGCCTTCCCCGAGATGCAGTGCTCCTACCTTGGCCTCATCTCCAAGAGGAATCTTTAACATAATGACATTCCTGCAGCTTTGCCCCAGCAAGAACTAATGTCTTTGTGACTCAAGAGGGGAAAGGAAGAAAAGCAACGTGAACTGAAGGAGCCCCGCATCTCCCACGATGGTGACCCAGAACACCCTGCCCTGCAGCCCCTGCTTGGCATGACAAGCAGTGGTGGGATGGGGAAGCTGGATGGATGTGTTGGAATGCCAGAGGCAGCTTTACTCAGCAGAGGGAGCTGCTACATGTGAGGTTTTTTTCGGTCTGTACTTTTTTAAAAAGGATATTGAATGGTTTAATGGGAGGTTTCCATTGAATTATGTCCCGTAAAATCACACTGTAGCACACAGTCCTGAAAATAGCTGCACCTCGTGAATGACTGGGACTATTTAAAAATGCAAACAGCAGGGAGGCAAACTCAAGGTGACTCCTTTTTTTTTTCTCCTATCAGAAGGTAACTGCGTGCTTCTCCTGCTTAGCTGTAGAGGACTTTGTGTTACAACCGGTCCCATGGCAAACAGCCTGGCTGGCACCGGGGCTGGGGCAGCAGCCTTGGGGCCCCCAATGACACGGTGACACTGCCTGCAGCTTCCTGCCCTGCTGCTAGGTTTGTCCTGGGAGCTGCCCCTGGCAGAGGCAGCAAGAGGCATTTCTGGAGGAGCTGTACCGAAGCAGGGCAGAGAGGAACACCGTGTCCTTGCAGCTGCTGCCCATTTTCCTCCTTTAGCATCCTTTGACAACAGCAGAGTGGAGGACCCTGGCCCTCCTGGCACCTCTACAGCAGTTCCTAGCACAGGTTCTCACCATTTTCAAGGACTCTCAGATGCCCAAAATGGATTAACAGTGAGAAAAAAAAAAAATAAAACAAAAACCAAATCGACCCACACTAAAAACCAGGATCATCCTAATGCAGTGCTTGACCTTGATTCTGTTGTTCCAAACTCCTGGCAGAGGTATCAAGCATTATTTGAGTCTGACTGAGCAGCATCCCTCCTCCCTCCAGCTCATTCTCCACGGCGCAGCCAGGTCTGACAGACTCACAAATGAATGCGATACATCTTCATCCCTCCCAAAACGTAAAACAACCTGAAACAAGAACTCCAGGAGCAGAAGTTCATGGGCATGGGTTAGGTTGGGGTGGTGGGTGTAATTGTGTCTCATTTAGCTGCACTCAGCACGGTTGCTCCTTGTGTAGAGGTGAGGCTGCGTCTGAGCCTCAGCAGGCAGCACCTCACTGCAGGTGGCAGGCTCAGCTTTGCAGAGGACTGGGAGAGCTCTGTGTAGGCAGCCAAGATTTATTAGAGAAACTGTTAGATTCAAATGACTCGGATACAAAGCTAAGCTGCACTGCCTTCTGAAAGGCAAAGGTGTTTCTGACCTGTAGAAACTGATACAGCTCACTGAGACATCAGTGACCGCAGCAGGTTTGACAGTAAAATGATCGCTTTGCAGTTAATCTTAGTGGAGTCAAAGTTTCTTTCTACCTAGTACATCCAATAGGATGTGTACAACGTGTCAGCGTATAACTACCGCCTCTCCTCTACGGCCTTGCTACCTTTCCTCTGGGATGTCGCCATCTGCCTCAGCAGCATCTCATCTGTTCCCATTCAATCACAGGAGCTCTCTCCTCCCTTCGGCGTGTTTAAACATCCAAAGCAACACTCCTCTATGGAACATTTCTAAATTCAGTGTTAGGCTGCTCTCATCTTTAACCGGATGGGGGAATAAGGAGGTGCAGAACTCAAAATCTATTATTAGATCTTTAAACTAAAATTAAAAAGGAAACAAACAAACAAACAAACAAACAAACGCCAGTGTTCATTTCTCATGGAGAATGCAAACCCTTCACCAGCACGTTCCTAGGAATGTTTTTCTGCTTGCGACAGTTAGCATCGTGGGATTGTATCCATCTCCCTGCCCCAGAGCACCACAGCACTGTCTCATCCAAGGGATGGGATGTCATAGGGCTGCACACATCAGTGCTGCTGTCCACACGCTTGTCAGCAGGAGGCTGGCCAACAGTCTGAGCACAGGGCAAGCCCAGAGAGACGGGGAGGCTGAGGTGCAGGAACAGACTTCGTAACCGTTTTCTGAGCGGCTCTCATCGTGATGCCCTGGTTTGGAGCGTGCCCCAGTCCTGCTGCTCCCGGCTGCTTCTGGGGAGTCGGACTGCATGTCGCTGCACACCAGCCAGTCTCTAGCGATGGACTGGGGATAGCCAGGCTGGGCCTCCAGGTCACTATCCAGCACTTTCCAGTACTCCTTGCCCCTGAAGAAGTAACTTGCACCTGCAAAGACACCAAATCCCAAAGGCAGGATGAGTGACAATGGGCTTTCTCACAGTGGAAAGGTAACAGGAGCATTTAGAACATCCAAAAATTAGATGATCTTTAAGGTCCCTTCCAACTCAAACCATTCCGTGACAGGGAACAGCAGAGGAGCCGTCCCACCCCAGCTGAGTCCCAGGGAGCAGAGGCACATGCGATCACACTGCTTATTGCCAGTACCCTCTCCCACCGCAGGAGCACAGTGGCTGCTGGTGGGATGCTTGAAAAGATGATGCTATGACTGGCAATGATAGAATCATAGAATCACCAGGTTGGAAGAGACCCTCTGGATCATGGAGTCCAACCATTCCTATCAATTACTAAACCATGTCCTGCAGCACCTTGTCAACTCGTCCCTTAAACACCTCCAGGGAAGGTGATTCAACCACCTCCCTGGGCAGCCTCTGCCAGTGACCAATGACCCTTTCTGTGAAAAATGTTTTCCTAATGTCCAGCCTGAACCTCCTCTGGTGGAGCTTGAGGCCATTTCCTCTGATCCTGTCCCCTGTCACTTGGGAGAAGAGCCCAGCTCCCTCCTCTCCACAACCTCCTTTCAGGGAGTTATAGAGAGCAATGAGGTAGCCCCTCAGCCTCCTCTTCTCCAGAATAAACACCCCCAGGTCTCTCAGCCGTTCCTCATAAGGCCTGTTCTCCAGCCCCTTCACCAGCTTTGTTGCTCTTCTCTGGACTCACTCCAGAGCCTCAACATCCTTCTTGTGGTGAGGGGCCCACAACTGAACACAGGATTCAAGGAGCGGCCTCACCAGGACCAAGTACAGAGATCTCACACACCATCCACGAGCTGCGAGGTAGTGGGTGGTCTGATCTCACCTTTGCTACAGTGGGTCCTAGAATAGACGTATACCCCCAGTACAGAGGGCATCTGGGGTAAAATCCCTAGTAAATCCATAACTGGACACTCCATACACATCTCTCCATGACTGTTAGTGGACAGTCTTGTAATATAGTGCTGTAAGGCTGAAGAAGACCTCACCTATCTGTTAATAATCTGGGTTGTGTGCTGCTATCCCTGTGCTCTGACAAATAACCTGAGCCTGGGAGGGCCCTGTGAACATTCTGCTCTCTTTTTCCACTCTGAACAGGGAGGTTGTGACTTGTCTAAGCAGGTCCCATGCTCACGGAAGACTCCCACACACGTGAATGGCTGGTCACCCTCAACAGCTCTGGAAATTCAGATTGAAAAGCCTCTGGTAATGTCCTTCCCCTCTACCTGTTTTTATGGTTGCTATTACAGCATTAGGTCACCAGAAAATAAAGCCTGTAAGTTTCACTTTGTCACGAACAAAGTTCGGTTTAAACAACTCCTTTGACAAAGTTTTTGTGGTCTTTTCACGGGGAAGGAACCCATGAAAGGATGAGATATCTCATCCAGGGAAGATAAGTTGGAACTCTGGGGAAAACAGTTCCTTTAAAACTATTTTCTGTCCACATCCTCATCTACCTAGTTAAAAATCCAATGACAACAAATTCAATGAGGAGCAAATCAGCACCAATTAGGGTAGAAATCACTGCAAAACAACATCAATTGTGTTCTTTTAATAAAATCAAATTACTAGGCCCCCAGGATATTTTTGTTGCCTGTTGTCTTTTACTGAGCAGTACAGGGAGCTCTGGCTGGAAACCTCCCTCTCTCTTCAGCTTTCAGACCCCAGGAATTGTTGTCCCATCTGGGCTTTAGCTGTTTTTGTTGGCAGTTGCGGTAGAAGGGGTATAGATCAAGTGCAAATGAAGCACTGATTTTTTTTTTAAATTGTGTTTTGTGAACCGGCATATGGACTCACCATCTGACCACCTCATGGCATCATCTAAAGGGCTCGGTATCCCCTTCCACAGGATGGTCTCTGAAGGGTACCCAGGATCCATCCTCCGCTCATGGTCGTCATAGCGCCAGTACAGATTGTCCTTGAAGAAATAAGTCTTGTCATTGTGGGCCCAGGAGAAAGCAGCATCAATTCCTCCCAGTGGCAGACCAAAGTCTGAGATCGGCCGCGGGTAGCCTTCTTCCACATTATTGTCTTTGAAGACCCAGTACCTATCTCCTGCAGGAAGGAAAGCAGCACAGAACAAAAGCATGTTTGTGTCACAGCCGAAATCAGCATTCCCCCAGGATGAGCCGATATTTCATTACCCACTGCTGTGCCAGTCCTCAGGACTGAGCTCTTGGTATTGTGGGGAGGCCCTGGCCCAGGTTACCCAGGGAAGCTGTGGCTGCCCCATCCCTGGAGGTGTTCAAGTCCAGGTTGGATGGGGCTTGGAGCCCCTGATCCAGTATGAGGTGTCCCTGCCCCTGGCAGGGGGTTGGAACTGAATGATTGTTAAGGTCCTTTTCAACCCAAACTATTCTATGATTCTACTAAAGGACTAGAAGGCAGCAGCCCAGTGGGAAACCTTGAATATTTATTTTTCCTGTCAGGCTCAGCATGGAGTACAATCCCCTTTGCTCCTGAATGGCTTCAGGTGTAACAGTCCTGGGACATGAACACACTGACAGCATTTGTACAGTCGTCTCTTTTATGAATATTGGTGGTGGTGCTTGGGTTTCCTGCCCCTATTAGTTCCGCCTGATATCCAACTACAAGAAAGAGACAGTTACACGCAGCTTTTGCTGGCAAATCAGGCACTTTCTGCCTGTTATTCGACTCCTGAGAAGCAAAACGTAGTCCTTCTTCAGAAAAGAAATTAACACACTTTTTAGAGCCAGCTGGGCTGAAGGACCGGGTTTTATGGGATGTAAAGAAGAGGCATGGGTGCTGCCATCTAAGCAGCTCTCCTAGTGCCCTACACAGCTACCTCCCACCCCTGCCCTGGGAAGGAGAGAACTGTCAAGATGGGTTTTCATTCTGATAAAAATGAAGCACAACATGATCAGCCCTGGTCTGTGGCAGAACAAGAAAATGGAGGCAGATCCCTCAATTCCTGCAGAATCCTCTAACCACTGGGACGATCCTTCTGTTTGCACAATGTCTCTTTGGGAACCTGCAGTGTCCTTTTAGGTATCACACAACCTATTTTAAAGATCAAGCTCTTTCCTCCCTTGGTATTCTAGCAAGTCTGAAGAGGCACTTAAATATAGGCTCATGTATCAAGAGCAGGACTTTGGAGGCTGGAGTAATTTGTGTGCTTTGGTTTCTGTCCAGGGATCAATGAAACAGTGCTGGAGAGGGAGAACGAGAGGGTAGTTTATAGCTGGAAATAAAAGAGTTTAATCTTGGGAGTGAGGCAGGACTAACACACACATCATGTGTGACCATGAAGTGCTGTGCCTCACAGGGTAAGACCCCAGCTGTGGCACAGCTGCAATTCCAGCCTCCCAAGCAGCCAGGAGCTGCCTCTGGGCCAAGCTGCAGGAGATCTGTCCGTCCTTAGCAGGGAGAGGAGGGAAAAGTTTTTCACGGAAACGGTCATTGGGCATTGGAACAGGCTGCCCAGGGAGGTGGTTGATTCACCTTCCCTGGAGGTGTTTAAGGGATGGGTAGACGAGGTCCTGAGGGACATGGGTTAGTGTTTGATAGGAATTGTTGGACTCGATGATCCGATGGGTCTCTTCCAACCTGGTTGTTCTGTGATTCTGTGAAGTGTGGGTCGCTGCAGTCTGCACGCCTGACTGGGAGGGGCTGGTGCCAGACATCAAGCTGGCTGGAGGAACCAAAACCAAACTATAGCTTTCAGAAGAGCTTGGTGCAGCATTTCTGAAACTAATAATTGCACCATGCTCCAAGCAGAACTGCTGGGAGACAAAATGCTATTTCCAGCCAGTAAGCACAGAGGACTAGGATGTATTTAGTTCTGCAAGCGTACAAACTTTCTGAAACAAAATTGGTGTCTACCAGGTCTTGGGTGACATTCAGCACATGGGTGGCATCTAACCAGCATAGGCAGAAGGCTGGCGGGGGACATGGACATTGAATGGACTCACAGAACAACTTGTGAGTTGTTCTAAATAAGAGGAGTACAAGAATTCTTTTAAGAAAAAAAATAGCACCAAATATAATTAGCAAATCAAGCTACTCAGGCTTCAGTTTTGTTCCCTCTCCTACTATTTCTCTTTTCAGTAACAAGACCTTATGAGGAGTGGCTGAGAGAGCTGGGGGTGTTTAGCCTGGAGAAGAGGAGGCTGAGGGGAGACCTCATTGCTCTCTATAACTCCCTGAAAGGAGGTTGTGGAGAGGAGGGAGCTGAGCTCTTCTCCCAAGTGACAGGGGACAGGACGAGAGGGAATGGCCTCAAGCTCCACCAAGGGAGGTTCAGGCTGGACATTAGGAAAACATTTTTCACAGAAAGGCTCATTGGTCACTGGCAGAGGCTGCCCAGGGAGCTGGTTGATTCACCTTCCCTGGAGGTGTTTAAGGGATGGGTGGATGAGGTGCTAAGGGTCATGGTTTAGTGTTTGATGGGAATAGTTGGACTCGATGATCTGGTGGGTCTCTTCCAACCTGGTTATTCTATGATTCTATGAAATACTAAAAACAAACAAAGGCAGGAACAAAAAAATCTGTAGTGTGTGTGCATGGATGGTTCCTGTTTTTATTATCTTGGAAAGATGATTTTGGTTAGATCTGGCTGAGATTTTTCTTCAGTGATATTGTTTCTCATTTTCAGGGTAATGTGACTAGTACCACCTGCCACCTTTCTCTAGGAAATGGTTTCTTCTGTCCTTGCACATGGACAACTGGTCTCAGACCTTCTCTGGGAAATACTCATTGATGGATTCTGGTGTGTGCTGCCTGCAGGAGAGGTCCAAGCACCAAGAGGTGCTTGGACCTCTCCTGCAGGCAGCACACACCAGAACCAGGCTCTACACCAAGAAGACACATGTGCTACCTCCAGCTCTGTGTTTCTTCTCACCTTTGAAGAAGACGATCTTGTGGTCGCTGGTTCTCTCATACACTGCGTCCAGGCTGTCCAGGTTGAGCGGCAAACCCCGCCAGAAACGGTGGATCTGAGCCGGCTGGAGGGAGACCAAGTGCTTATTGCGAGTCAGTCTCCAGAAGTACTTGCCTGGAGGAACAGACTGGACATTACTGAACCACACACTGCAACCTGCTTCAGCCAGGGGAGAGGAGTGCTGGAAACACCGCAGCAGCAGAAAGCAAAGCGCATGAGATGGGAGCTATGAATTGGAGGCATCCTGCTTTCTAGCAGTAGCTGCAAGTGCTTTCTATTTCTGGCGACCACTAGAAGAAATCCCCTTTTGAGGATCAAAATAATCCTCCAGACGTTGCGCTGGAGATGTGATGCTCCTGGCTGTGGCGTGAAGCTGCACGGCTGAGCCGGAGCAGGTGAGAGGAGCCTTTCATCTCCTCCCTCCCTGCCCTGCCTGGGACCTCCTGGGAGCTGGGGGGACCAGGCACCAACGGCCTTTAGCAAGAGCCTACAAAATGAACCCCTATTTCTTCTCTCCCTGAGCACCCACAGCACACAGGGTATCCAGCTGCTTTCATATTTAGAATTGTGCATGTTGTTATGATGGAACACAGAAACACTAGTGGGGAGAAGCGTTCAATGAAGAAAGAGAGTAAGAAGATAGCGGGAGAAGAAACTACATTAATAAAACTGAAAGGGGCCGAAGTGGGGAAGGAGGCACAGCTAAGGAATTTGGTACCGTCTTGAGATGTGGGATAAGCAAAGGATTTTGATCCTGCAGCGCTCCCAGGGGCTGAATGTGCCGGAGGTGTAAGCAAACACGCCCAGCACCAGCAGCAACACCAGCAAAGGGTCTGGCTTGGGGTATTTCTGCAATATTTGGGGTAACGGAAAAGGAAACAGGTTTGTCCTCTGTGGAAAGGATGACAAATTTCTTCCTACTGAAAGAGCTTTATGTGGGATTTCCCAAGAATTCTGAATGACTTTAGAGGCAATTCTAAAATCGCGCTGTTTTCCCCAGAGAGCTCCACACAGCGAGATCTGAGGCAGAGCAAGATGTCCAAGAGCCATCTCTCACCTTTGTCCCATCTTTGCTATTGCCTATTAGAAATTATTGCACGTTATTTACATCTGCTTTTGCATAGATTCCCAAGGGGGAATAAGCAACAGAAACCAAAGATGTGTCTTCAGATTTGTATTCACGACACTCGGCCCCTTCTCCAGAGCCAGCAGATTGTGACACCGTCTTTTAAAATTTTATGGAAATTGGATCTTAGCCTAATAATGCAGGAGGCGAAACTCTAACACTTAAACATCTGCAGTGAGAGGGTTTTAGTCTAATTATAAGGATTTATGTCATATTCTTGTTCTTCTGCTCCAGTTTGCATATTTGCTCTATCTGACCGAGACTCACAAATGAATAATACATTCAAATGTGGTAGGAATTGCCATAATTACAGATTCTTACAAAGAATGTTAAAAAAATAGAATTCACATTTGGTGGCTATTGTACGTTGATGGGTGCACATGTAATTAAATAAAGATGATCTCTGCATCTCTAACTAGCGAGGCACAAGACAAAGCTGAATTTTCACTTTTTTTAGCAAGAAACAAGGAGAGAAGCCTCAGTGCTTTTGACATTTCAACCCTTTGCCAGCAATGGGCTTGGTGGGTGTGTAATTGCAGCAAGCAAGCTTTAAAGCCACCCTTGAAGTCAGGCGTAACCGAGCCTGGTGGTTAGTTCGGTTGTTTTTCTGGACAAGCTATTAGGAAAAAGCTAAAATATAGAGCAAACGAGTAAGCAAGGAATTCTCAATGCAATGGCCCCAGCCTCGTGCCCCTGCTCATGTTTTGTTATGGCCAAGCCCGCTCGCCAGAGTTTTGTAGTTGCCTGGATCATCATCAGTCAAAGCCGGATCCACAAGGGAACGGCAGCCATTAGCATGCAGAAATACAATTAAAAAAAAACCAACCCAACCCCGTGTTTGTTTGAAAAGCTTGATATAAACCACCCTCTGAGCTGGCAAACTGAGTAGGATGAAAGCCAAGGGTAAAGTCCTGCTGTCCTGAGCATCTTGTTGATGATGGGGTGAGGCAATTGCTTTCTTTACGTGGTTTTGATCCCAGCTGTGTACCACACTCTCGCTAAGTTGGTGGCCTCTGACAAGAGTGCTGCACGCACCGTGCAGACACACACAGGCCAAAGCTGGTTTAAAAATGTCAGGAGACTGTAGTGAGGCACCTAAATCAAAGCAAGCAGCGTCTCCAAAGCGCGCAGAACCCGCCATCGCCTTCAACACAACAAGCCTGGAAGCCCAGGGAAGCTCCAGGCCTGGTGCCTTTGTGGTGGGAGAGGCTGCTCTCTGTCTCGGGAACCAGTTGCACCAGCTCAGAAGAAAATGCTCATCAACGGAGGGAGCTCCTCACTGGAACTTACTAAAATCCTACCCAGGACAGTCTGATGGCAGTGATGGGGGCTCCAAGGGAGGGACGGGGCTCCAGCAGCAGCCACACAGCTGGCATCCACTGACACTGTGCTCTCTACATTTGCATTTTGGCTCACAATAAATATGTCCAGAAATAGACACCGAGATGGATTTCTCTTTACTTTTCATCTTTTTTTTTTTTTCTTTTTCTGTCTGAAAGACAGCCAGCCATTTATCCTGGACACCAGCTCTTGTTGCTTATTTTCCCTTCCTCACTGTGACTTCTTGGAGTTGGCATCTGAACAAATACCACAGGGGAACAGCCTCCGTATTGTGCCACCCCAAGGGCACAGACAGCATAGAATTCTCTGAAGCCCTTTCGCTGTTCTTGCCTGTGAGCGGAGACTCGCACTGCGCTACCCAGATGGGTTACACGTGCCCAGACGTGGCTCCTGATCCCTGGGGGAGGCACTTCTGCTGTGATGGTCAGGGATGAAAGAAATTGCAAGAGGGCATTGTTCCATCTTGGAAAGATTGGAAGAAAAGCTCCGAGTCCAGCCTATACAGGCTCCGTACAGCTGAAAAGGAAGCGATGGGATCCTCGGCAGCAGCCAGGCACCCCGGGGACACACCGCCAGCAACTGTTTGCTGACATGGAACCAGATGGCTCTGCAATCGTACGCGTGTTGTCTTCGAGTGTTACACAGCAGGCAGTGTTTAGGGAAGGTGAAACATGGGAGGAAAGGAAAGCTTGGAGACTTCCACAAAAAAAAAAAAAAGCAGTGGAGAGCTGTTGTTGATCTACTCATCCTTGATGCAAACCTGATTTCAGCTTTGACAGCATGAATATCAGAATCTAGGTCTCCACTTGGGCAGTGCTACGTGGTACGAAGTGCCATGCTGGACTGTCACCAGCCTGGACTCTTCAGAGGGAAGCGTTAAACCCTGGGACGTGCCATGTGGACACACACCTGCCCTGATGTTGGGACACATGTTGCCTGTGGGCACCACAGAAGTGGTACATCGCGGTGGCTCAAGCAGCTGCGTTCACCTCCAATGGTCTCTCCTTCCTAACCACCTACCAGACCCCCAAGCTGCTTGTGCCACTGAACTGCTCTTGGCCACAGGTTAGTTACACTCTGGCTTAAGAAGCATCCATTTTCATCATTTTAAAACAGTGTTTCAGTTTCATAGTTTTCTCCTTCCTTTTATCTAAAAGAAATGCTCAATTTACTGCTCAGGGTTTTTTTAATATCTCTGCCACATCCCTTTTTCTCCTCTTCCCCTGTCGTCCACATTTAGCTGTGACCTGTCGGTCCCCTAGCAATGCCACCATGTGTCCCTGGCCAGCACCTGCACGGGCACCTCCTCTGCTGTCCTGTAGCAAACTGGCCATGAGTCATGCACTTTTCTTCTGCACCACAGCCAGGACTCGCATTGACATTAACATTTCCGTATCCTCCATCCTCAGCCAGCCGACTGATTAAAGGTCTAAGCCCTTTGATTTGAGCTGCAGGGACTATAGCAGCATGGAGACACCTCCCTGGATCTGCAAGCCCCGAACCAGCTCATCCCCATCTCCCAAGTGACAGGGGACAGGACAAGAGGGAATGGCCTCAAGTTCTGCCAGCGGAGGTTTAGGCTGAACATTAGGAAATTTTTTTTTCACACAAAGGGTCATTGGGCACTGGAACAGGCTACTCAGGGAGGTGGTTGAGTCACCTTCCCTGGAGGTGTTTAAGGGATGGGTAGATGAGGTGCTGAGGGACATGGTTTAATGATTGATTAGGAATGGTTTGACTCGATAATCCAGTGGGTCTTTTCCAACCTGGTGATTCTATGATTCTCTGATTCCTGACCCAGCCTGTTACTGCCACTGTCACACAAATGCCACCACAGGGCGACACAGTCAGAAATGCTGGCAGCAGCCGAGCTGGAAGTGGGGACTTACCTTTAAAGAAGAAAGCCTCTCCCCGGATCTGGGCCACCGCATCAAAGTGAGTGTTGCATCTGTTGGGCACGTCCCGCCTGAGGCTGTGGAGAGATGCTCAGGTGAGCATGGCCCAAGCGGGCAACCAGGTGTCGTGCCCCCCTTGCCCCAAGTGCCCCACAGGTGGCACCTCCCCTGCCTTACAGCCTCCAGCAGAAGACCACAGGCTGTGTCCATCTGTCACTCCTCACGCTCAAAGTCAGCTGTGTGCATGGGGATTTCCAAGGTGAGCTTTGAGACACTCCCTAGGCCACCAGAAATGATCCCTGGGAGTCAAGTGCAGACACACTTTACATCTAGCAGCTAGCACAAGTGGTGAGGGCTGAGCTGGCTTCTCACTCCCTGTTGGCACAGAATGCTTGGTCGGATGCCCACCCCTGGGCAGCAGGACATGTGGCGAAGAGATAAGTAGTAGCTTAGGATATTGCTGCTTCAAGGTTGAGCTCCAAAATGCCAGTGAGAGGTGACAGAGCTGCAAAGCAGAAAGCAGTTGAGACCAAACAGAAGGACCTGGAGGAGTACTGATACCAGGTGATACCTGGTGAAAACCACCTGGCAAGTCATAGCGGAGATACAGAGCTGCTTTTAACAAGGTGGGTGGGTTCGAAGGACCAAAAAAGCTACAGAGTGCATGTAAGAAATGATGACTGATGGAGGGCAAGGAGAGGATGCTGAGAACATGCACAGAAAAGCTGCTGTGAGTGACGGGGAGGCACAAATCTAATTTGCCAACGTAAGAGTTGTGTTGGGCTGCAAGCCCCAGCCTCGCAGCCCTCTTCAGCCGCAAAATTACAGGTGTGGAGGTGAATCCCATCCAACCCTCACAGTCACACGTGGGGTAGGAAGAAGGAGTTGGCACAAAAAACCCCTTCCTGCTGCTCCTCCTCTTGCTGGTATGAGACAATGGTCCCTTGCAGTAGCAGGGGAAATGCTCTCATGTTTATAGATCAAAACATGGCCATATGGAGCCTTGGAGACAAGCTCCATTAGAAGAACTTGGAAGAAAGATAACCAATACCATTTAGCGTGTTCAAGCAAAAGGGTCCTGTAGGGGCCCTCATAGGCTTTTTGTGAACCCTTGGTAACTGAGACAACTCCACCAAGAGAAGGTGCTCATCACCTCTGTTCTGTGGGCATTATCTCAAGAAGGACAAAGTGGGCTGAAAGCAGGTGCTGAAATGGGAAAAGTAACTGCAGCACAGGGATAGTTTTTCAAGTTTAGATTCCTCTTGGTCCTGTTACTGTAGGAATAATCTGGTTATTGATGCTTCAATACTGTTATCCCCTCTTTGCAGATGGTGCATTGAAGCACAGAGTGACAAAGCAACTTCCTCAAGGTCACACCCCAGACAGGGGCAGACCAGGAGGTGAAGGTGACCTGCTTCATCTCTGCTGCTCTCACTTGGGGCACTCCTGGTATCTGGCAAAAATGTGTCCGACCATGAACTGTTGCCTTTTTTTTTTTTTTTTCAGTGTCCCTTGTTCTCTAAATTGTCCTGCTGCCCTGGCAGAAAAACAACTCTGTAACTCCAATGTTTATTAATGAGCTGGATCCAGACATTCCCTTAATGAGGGCACGCCAGTTGCTTGATGATACTCAGCATAAGCAGCCCTTTGTGAATGCAAACCTGCGTTGGAGTCAGGCTATCGGTGCACTTGTTCCAATATTCAGCCCCACAGGTACATTAGGGAGTTGCTCACCGTGGAAAGATTTAGGTAAGTTATGCACAATCCAGGACACCACAAAGGAAGTTTGATTAAAATTTCACCAAGGATGAGTTCACCTAAGGGTGATGGGGACAAATTTCTATTAACACAAGCAAAGTTTTGAGTCTCTGCAAAGCATTCCAAGATGACACAGAGTTTCTGGACGTGCCTTGAATGATAAAAATTAGCTAAAGGATAAATAGCAACTGTGACTTGTTCTTGCTCTTAACCACTTCAGATGTGGGTTGGCTGGCAAGTATCCATACATAGTGCTTGAAAAAAGCAACAGTGTGCAGGAGATAATTAGGAGATGGGAGGAAGAAGGGGCACTCTGGGTGTGTTGAAAGACACAAGCTCCAGAGGGAAATATGGAAGCCAGAGTGAGCAGGCAGCATCCTGATGCTGAAGCAGAGCTTCACTACTGGGTGTCCTGTGCAGGAACGTCAAGGACAGCTGAAAAGAAATGAATTTGACTTACGGAATAGTGGAGCGGTTCTCAGGCAGCTCTGGCAGGATAGGATGGTCATCAGTTTTGCTCACTTCGGGTTTGGCTGTGGGAGACACAGATTCTCTGACTCCTGGACATAAAGACAAAGAAGCAGTAGTGTGGAACATCATCCTCTCTACCAGCTCCGCTCACCTCAGACAACAGCGATTCCAGTGCACCCCATGGCAGAGAGAGGCCGTAGCCAGGTGAGGGACACAGACTTACCATAAAGTTGCCAGATTCGGACTTTGTCCTCATACGGAAGGTCGTACTTCAGAGGATCCCCCACCGGGCCCTGGTAGTAGGGTCTCATAATAGACTCGATGGCAGAGATGTGGGTCAAGCCAATTGCGTGGCCAAATTCATGGACAGCCACAGCAAATAGGTCCATTCCATGAGCGTCTGGAAATAAAGACAAAATTGAAATAAAAGTCACCCCTTGCTGATTGTATTTTGGGGTTGGGTGGGCTGTAAGAGAATGGATAGACACACGTTAGATAAACTGGAGATAAAAGCTTTGGAACAGGTGAAGTTTGAGAAAGAATTTTTCCTCCAGCTGGAAAAGGAGACTGAAATGTATCATATGAAAATGGAAAGCAAGCACTCACAATGTGAGTACTCAGCCCTACATAAGCTTGGGGATCAGCCCTCTTATTCCCAGATCGCTGATGGCACTTGAGAAAGAGTTGGACAAATGGGCAAGACAGTGACCTCAGCACAATCATCTGTGATTCCCACTAACTGAGAGTAGGAGCTGGGCCAGAGAAGTCATCTCCTGTATCTCATGCCTGCCCTGTGGCAGCTGCTGACACAGTCTTTGTGATGTCCAGAATACCAAATTTCTGCAGCCGGTAGCCAGAAGCTTGTCAAAGCCTGTGATAATGAGCAAAGCCATGTGCTAAGGAAGCGATGAGCGCCCAGCACCGCCCGCCTGCCCATACCGCTTGGCTGGGCTTTCCCTGCCCACACAACACTGGCATAACACGTGGCTGTGCCCTGGCCAAATCCACCACAAATGCCTTCCTGCACACATACAGAGAGCTGTTCACCTGCTCACAGGTCATCTCCCTGCTGTCCTGACAGGTGACCATGTCCAGCTTGTTTCCAGAGGACTCATCCATATGGTGAAGGGGATGGAGAACAGACCTTATGAGGAACGGCTGAGAGAGCTGGGGGTGTTTATCCTGGAGAAGAGGAGGCTGAGAGGAGACCTCATTGCTCTCTACAACTACCTGAAAGGAGGTTGTGGAGAGGAAGGTAATGGCCTCTCCTCCTAGGTGACAGGGGACAGGATGAGAGGGAATGGCCTCAAGCTGCACCACGGGAGGTTCAGGCTGGACATTAGGAAAAAATTTTTCATGAAAAGGGTGCTTGGGCCCTGGCAGAGGCTGCCCAGGGAGGGAGTTGAATCACATTCCCTGGAGGTGTTTAAGGGATGGGTGGACGAGGTGCTGAGGGACACGGTTTAGCATTTGATAGGAATGATTGGACTCGATGATCTGGTGGGTCTTTTCCAACTTGGTGATTCTGTGATTCTATGATCTCCTCCCCTTCCACAGTTTGTGCTAGTGAAGCTGTAGCTCCAGGGTCTGCTCCCTCAGGCAAACACTTTGATCCTCACACACCACACTGGGCATCAGGAAGGCTTTATGGAACACAAGTTCCTCCTGTGATGACCTTTTCCTGAGTCTAGACCACTTCTATTCTCTTTCCCAAAACATCCGTATTTGCAATCCAACTCTCAGTGCTTCACACACCACACACAGACCCACCCGTACTCTCCATAGCCTCAGACATTCAGATCAGATCTCAATAGGGGTTAATGTCTGCTCCCAAACCTGCACCACCACTGCCAAAGCAAATGAGAAACTGCTCCCAGGAGCCTTACGGGACTGATCCTGCTCAGTGCATTCCCATCACCCAGCCCCAGGCCAGCTGGACCTAGCACTTGTGCAGTTGCTGCCCCTCACTGCACAGCAATGCCCTGTAGAGCAATACGAGAGAGCAGCAACGATTTTATGTATGGTTCTCACAAAGATCAGGATTGAGATTATTGTAACAAAAAAGCAATGAGGTCAGAGAGGTCTCCTTGGAGCTCAGGAGAACCCCCCATCACCTGTGCCATGGCTGTGGTCAGAGGAGATGTCACACAGAAGAAGCCGTGGCTGATCCTGCACTGTCCTTAGAGCGTCCAGCTGGGCTGGAGGTGTCAGGGCGTAGATGTTTTTGCTGAATTCTGCTTTTTCCTTGATAACTAGTATTTACAGTGTTTGTAAAGAGCCAAGATTTTTATAAGCTGTGTTGTTTTCCTCGGCACTAGGAAAGAACAAGACTTACGCTTTCTGACATTTTAATGCCAAACTGACAACCTTGGGGATATTTTTATATCACCTACCAAGTTGTTATTTTTGAGTCACTAGGGAGAACAAAATAAATAAAAGATAAAGCTTGGATGGCTCCAAGACTTTCCAAATAGAAGGCAGCTTTCTCGCTGTTGGGTTCATCCTCTTGTCCCTTGTGCTTGGAGGGATCCTCCCTGCAGGGTTGCTGGCCCTGATTCTACCTCTTCACGCGAATCTGATTAAAACAAGCATTTCCAACCACCAGCTACTAAATGGGACACCAGTCCTTGCTTTATCACATAACGCATCTGCTACAGCACCTCAGTGCCTGCCTCTGCCCTGCACGTCTGCACAGCAGAGTTGCTGCTTTTTTTTTCTTCCCCGTTAAAGGCATTTGTTGGGGTCATACAGTGGCATAAACCAAGGACCGGGTTGGTTCCTGAAGAATCAGCTTGTTTAGACCTTTAGCCTTAACCTCAGACCTCCTCCAGCGCATCTGTTGAACATTCCTGCCCATGAACGCTCAGCAAGGAGGGACAGAGGTCAACGGGAGGTCAAAGAGGAGAGGGGTGGGGAGAAAGAAGGTATTATAGCTGGTTTCAGAGAAGACGATTAGGACTAAACAAAATCAAGCTCATTAAATTGAGGCAGAAGGAGCTCACTGGGAGGCTGGCGGAGGAGGTGATGTGACAAGTAAAACAGCAGCTGGTGACTAGAGAGGAGATACTGTCAAAACATACTCGACACAAAGGTTTGGGACTTGATCCCCACAGATGGTTTGTGCAGCTTCTTAAAGTCGCTCTGCTTATTAAAACTCTGCTCTAGCCAGACAAGATGAAACAAAATAAAGTAATAATAAAAAAAGAGAATAAAACTGTAACTGGCTGTTGTCATTTTGCTAGCAAGGCTGAGGGGGAACCAGAAGAAGGTGGGATCCCCAAGCCTGGGGTGAAGGTATAGCAGAGGCTAACCCCTTGAGCAGAAGAAGAGAAACTGAAGCCCTTGCGTTTGCCTGCAACTCTCCCACCTTGACCTACCTGATGATCGGAAGGTCCAATACTCATCGTCGTCAAAATGAGTGTCCCCTGCTGTGTGATGGTCTCCAGGGAAGAAAGCATGTGCCACTGTCCCACCAGGCCCATCAAAGGGATAACCGTCATTGTGATCTGCCTTGGAGAAGTCTATCTGGATGTCGGCGTTGTTACCTGCCACTTCATGGAAATTCAGCGGAGTGATGTCACTCCAGACCTTCAGGGCGTAGTACATGAGGGCTCGGACTGTGTCGTGGCCCAGGTGAGACTCTTTTGGGAAGGTGCGAACTCTGAAATGAAGAAGGCAAAAAAGAGAATAGGTCAGCAGCATGAGAGATCTTCTCCGAGGACCAGCAGGAAGCGCTCTGCAGGTGTCACAGAACATCAGGGAGGCCTCCAGATCCCTAAGCCTTCCTTCAGAGTGCCCTAACGTTCTTCATAGATGTTTCTTTAAGTCTCTGAAACACATTGGTTCCAGAGCTTTATGATGCTTTTGGAGGCTGAGTTTGAGACCTGTAGAAATACTAAGCCAGTTTTGCCCAGCAGCACACGAAACACAATCAGAATTTGAATCCTGATACCTCCTGATCCTGCTGTAGTGGGTGGCTGTCAGCCTAAGAGCCACAATCCATGCACAAACTGCTGTTAATGCCCAGGACTACCATCCTCACCCAGCAGTGGAAATGACAAAGCCACGAGTCCCTTTCCAGGAGCTTGCATTTGTTTTTCCTTTCAAACATATCGACAATTATTTTCTCACCACTTCTCGTTCCAAGTGCAACCCGAATATGCAAAGATTATTGACTTCTGAAGCCTTTGCACCACACACAGGCCCATCTGTTTTCCTGCAACAAACAGCAGGTCATTGCTCATTCTTATTACACGCACACAGAAATCCAGTACAGATTTGCTGCCTCCATATATTTCCCAGCATGTCTGCTGGAGGTGTAAAATATACTCTGAAACCAGTACTCTGCCAGCAATCTCCGAGACCGCAATCCACAACAAGGAGGAAGAGGAAAAGATGCATTTTATGTAAATTGCATTCAAAATGCCTCCAGCCTATCGCCTGCAGGAGACGGGTTATCTGATGGAGAGCTGCAGTCGAGCAGCTCTTGGTAGAAAAAGCATTGATGAGCAGGGGCTTACAAACGCGCAGCACAAGTCACAGGGCTACTATAGTTTCTCTCTATCAGTTCTGTGTTCCTCGGTCCCCAGTTCTGTCTTGCCCTGGCAGAGCAGCCAGGTGGGACGAGCTGTGTGCTGGCATTTGTCCTGTAGCTGCACAATTCAAACCTCTCTTTTGGTCTGAGTTGGAATGAAAAGAAGTCCATGTCAATTTTAGTCTAACCAAATCTTGCAAAAGAATTCCTAATATCGTTGGTTTCATAGAGGAGGTGAAAAGACAAAGGTGTAACAAGGCACCTTGGCTTCTGAAAAAGTATGTTTAGATAATCTTTCACTGACAATTTTGACAAAAATAAATACACTCCAGGAAAACGTACTGTTGGCTGAGCAATTATTGACAAAACCCAATTCTGCTGGAAAATTCCTGGACTGCTCTACCTCAGTTATAACAGATACTTTATTTCCCATGTATCAGCACACCAACCAAAGCGTTCATGAAACATTCATGGCTTGACAGATTCTTAAAGGCTGCAGCAACAATGATGATCACCTCACCTGCCCTCCTGCATAATACAGCTGGGAGAGCATTACTTGGTGTTACACCACTGCCCAGCACCAGGGTGAAGTAATGACCCGACTAAATCTCCAGAGGTAATTACAGGTGTCAGGAAGGGATGTCATGTCACTCAAGCTCTTCCTACGAGTAGTGACTTGGATACCAGAGATATCACGGGTCAATGAATGGGAGTAGGAATGACTTGCTGACTGAGGCTGGATGCTCCTGCTTTCACAAATATCCACAGAAATCCCACACCCTCAGAGACATGCCACCCAAGGTGGGTACCACCTCCTAACCTGGGCAAAACTACTAAGGGTTAAATCCAGGACAAAGCCAAAAGGGGTTTGAGAAGACACAAAAATCTCACTAAGAGTTTCTCTGAAGAGCATGGGAGCCCCATCCTAGAGACAGTGAGAATGAGATGGATGGAACAGGCAAAACACATCACAGCCAGATGAGCAAAAAAGTCACTCGTATTTACATCTTTGCATCCCTAGATTGTTCTAGGTAAAGAAAGCCATCAGCCACTAAACTAAATGAATAGGCATCCACGTAGCATCAGATAATCACAAAACTCAAATAAAACACAATTCTAAAGAAGACAGCACGGAGGTGCACACAGTAAGAGCATGGGACTAGAAAATACAATTTCCAAGTGATTTTTAATTTATGAAAGAGACTGTGGCTGGGTGTAAATCTTAACAGTACAGAAAAAAGGCCAGATCTTCTTTAAGTTGGTGTTTTCATCTTCTACAACACTCCTCTGAGCCTGAGTAAACCTTCTGCTGCTTTAATCTCTAGTAAACAAATCATTATATGTGTAAAACACAACATGTTTAGTCCAGGAATTATCACCTATCTCCAAGATCTTGGTGCCTTGGGCATGAACTCAGATTCAGGAACATTATCTACTCTTAGCTCCTGAAGCCCCACTTGACCACTTGAGCTGCTTTCCTATTTCTTCCCTCCCTTTCCATCTGTAGAACGAGGATAATAAATCTGATCTCCCTCGTAAAAGGATGGTGGATAAAAAGCCCTGTCTGAATAGACAAACATGATTAACATCTATCCCAACCCTGACTCCAGAAACACTAGATTAAGGCAGAAAGCATCAGTACTTATTTTGCTTCTTCTATAAGGTCCTGCCCCTCTGCGCTGACCCACATTTTATTAGCATGCTGCGTGTGTAAGGGAAATATCCGCCATCCTTTATTCATTACTACTGTTATTTTTTCAGGAGAATCCCCATCAGGGTTTTTTCAATTCAGCATCTGATTTGATTGCCAGAGCTCTAATTGTTTTCAATGAGATTAGGAGAAGCCTATTATGCTGATAGGATGTCGGCATTGCATTACCCAGTTCCACTGAAAAAAAGGCACATTTCTAACATCATGCAGACACACATAGGACTAAATAAGCTCCCTCCAACCTTGATTACTATTATTGTTATTATTATTTGTAGTAAATGGTGCTTACATACTCAGCAGAGAGCAGCGCTCCCTCTTCTTAGATATTAATCCCTCCTGAGACTCCCCGTACTGAGCTCCAATTGCAGGCAGAAGTCGGATGCGAGTAATTGGAGAGAAAC
Organism: Coccyzus lansbergi; assembly: GCA_033558105.1. NCBI lineage: Eukaryota > Metazoa > Chordata > Aves > Cuculiformes > Coccyzidae > Coccyzus > Coccyzus lansbergi. Next base: position 1,434,009 of record JAUMJK010000549.1, on the reverse strand, counting down.
CTCTGCCCTCCAGATGGCCCCTGCCAAGCCCCTGGGAAGGTCATGAGGACAGAGCTGCTTAGCCTGCTCTGGTTACCCCATCAACGCAGCCTTGAGCCCTCCACAAAGCCACATGCTGGGACACCCCAAGGTTCCTGAGGTGGGTGGACTGGTTCATGGCAACCTCAGCCACACTGCTTGAAGTAGCAGCTGCCGAGCAGTACGTGGTTGTAAGTGGCACAGCTGGATGGTGAGGAGAACATCTCTGCTCTGTTTTAAGGGCTCACCCAGGCAGCAGCACCACCACACACATGAATAAAAGCTGAATTTTGCACGGCTGCTGCCAGTCCTTCACGTGTCCCCAAAGTCCCCTCCTTCACTTGTCCCATTCTAAAGAGTTTTGGGTCCAAGCCTGTTAATAAGTAGAGGTCAGAGAGGGCTGATCTGTCTCTTTCTGTTAAGAAGGGGCACCTGCACCAAGGGATGTTTTGATTTCCAGGTTCCTTTTCTGGTTTTGTCCTGCCAAAGGTAAAAGTGGAAGAGTATTAGTGATGTATGAGAAATCAATTGCTGGTTAATGAAAGCACTCCTTCACCTTCTGCAGCCCTGAAACCACAGAGAAATAAAATAAATGCTGATAACTACCAAACACAGCAGGCTAAGGATTGCCTGATAAACCCAAATTGATTTTTCTAGGCTGGAGGAAGAGGCGACAATTGAAGGGATGGATGAGAGCTGCTGTGGCACAGAAGCTTTCCCACCTGCCTGGGGCCAGAGCGGCACGACGGCCCCAATCTGGTGCTATCCCAGCACTGCTGCAAAACCCATTGCAACAAGAGGAAAGCAGCAGGGGTGTTTGCACTCACCATTGCCCCTCTCACCACTGTTCTCCCAGCACGTCGCAGAAATTATTGGACTTTTTTAGGTGATAATCCTTTTCCTGCCTTTTATTACACGTATCTCCAAACAGCTCCCTGCAGCTTGGCAATGGGAATAATCCATCCCTGGGACAAGAACGAGGGGAAATCAGCTGTGAGAGGAGCAGCTGCTCAGGGGATTAGAGGAGGAAAACATGAGGAACAGGTCCATCATGGGGATGGGACCACATAACCAGGGGTTAACCCAAGTTGCACACATTTGCTCAGAGGTACCTGCCCAGTAGCCACCTCTCGGTGCCTCAGTGTATCCACCTCTGCCACAGGTGGGCTCAGGATGCTTGCAGCAAGGGTAGGCAGCGACTGACAGACAACCCTGCTCCCCTGCTGCCTGCATTTGCTTCAGCTCCAGCACCCTGTGCCCCGAGCATCGCAGTTTCAAAGACTGCAGCTGTGATAAAGTGCCACTAGGGACTCGTCCTTAACTAAAGATGGATGAATGTCAGCTCTGTTCAGCACAGGGCTGAGATCTGAGCAATAAACAACCAGGGAAATTTAGAAAGCTGGCTTCAGAGGCTTCCCTCTGCCCCAGGGAGTTCAAAGTATGCAGAGATAGGGCATGGCCCTGATGCTGCATTTCCCATGACTGCAAGGAGACAGCAAGCACCTGGGAAGAGACAAAGATGCTAGCTACCAACTCCCCTTCTGTGGAGCATAACCAGAAGCACCAAAACAAAACTAGCAAAAGAATAAAAGGGCTGCAAGCACAGGGGAACTCACTGTAAGCATCTCCTGGTGCCGAGGCCAGCAGAGGGCATCCGCAGCACACTGCTCCCTGCTCCAGCTGCATCCCAAACCTATCCCACCAAGTGCCCTGGTACATGTGTGCACACACCCCCCCCCCCCAAAAAAAAAAAAAATCCTATGAAAAAAATATTTAAATCTGGAAAATTCCCCCCCTGGAGATCAGGCATGGAAGACTGTGTGTGCCTGATGCTGTACCAGGAGGCTCTGATGCTGTACTGAGATGCTCTGATGCCATCACTGAGGTTGTGCAGGATGCAGCCTGTGCTGTTTTGCCCCCTAAACCCTCTGGTCCCAAAGTCTGGCTGTACTCAAGGGTATAAAGAAGAAACCTGAGCAACCTGCATGCCTATAAAATTTTGCTGGCCAGACACTGCCTCCTTCATCAGTGCAGATGCCCACCTTGAGATCACCCTTTCACACAGCTTTGCTTACCCGTTTATTTCATCTTGGAATTTTTAAACACGTGGTTTTGTTTTCTTTTTTCTTCCTTAAAATCTTCAATCAAGGTGTAAAAGGTAAATGTGTAAAACTTTATGTGCCTATTGGCAGATTTTCATGGCAATTTCAAAAAGGTTATTTTAATCTCAAGTGGTGGATGTAAATACTATGTTGGAGTTTCTATAATGCTCCATTGGCTGGCTTATACAACCTCCAGCTATAAAATAGAGCCCTTCCTTGAACAAAAGCCAAGATCTTGGAAAGGATGAAAGAATAAAAAGCAGAAATGAGTTTCGTCAGGAGACGGAATTTTTTTATCATACCTATAAAATCGTCTCAGACCTAAACCTCTATTTTATGGCCAACTCTGCCACAGCCTCATGGCTTCTGAGTAGCAGGGGACGGGGGTATCCAAGGGCTGCTACCACCAGAACAGCCCAATCCTGCTTCCTTTCCATGCTTTGCTCCAGCTTGGGTCTGCAGGCACTGTGCCAGCACAGCCAGAGCCCTGGTGGTACCAGCAGTGCCAGGATCTCCTGACTGCACCTCCCTTGCCGTGGGACGGAGCTTGGGTTTGCGCAGCACAGATTCGCTTGGAGGAGCTGCCAGAGTCAGGGACATCAAGGCAGGTCTTACTGATTCCCCCAAAGGGATTTTTAAATCTTCAAAATGTGAAGTTTATTCCTTTTACCTGTGAAGACGGGGTAAAGTTGACAGGGACACAAGCAGAGCTTGTATAATGTGGGTCATTTCACTCTAAGAAGCCATAGAATCATAGAATCATTTAGGTTGAAAAAGAACATTAAGATCAAGTCCAACCTAACAGTGCCAACTCGACCACATAACCACATTCCTAAGCATCACATCTACACATCTTTTAAATCCGTCCAGGGATGGTGACTCTACTCTTCTGGTGAAGAAATTTTCCCTAATATCCAATCTAAACTCTCTTTAGTGCAACTTGTGGACATTTCTTCTTGTCCTATTGATTGTTGCTTGGGAGAAGAGACCAACACCAGCCTTTCCACAACCACCTTTCAGGTAGTTGTAGAGAGCAATGTGGCCATCCATGAATCAAACCAGTTTTTTACTGAAACTAATGGCTGAATTATGTTTACCTTTTCCGATAAGAAAGTTTCGGGAGGATGTGCTGAAACATGGGCCAAATCCCTGACTCTATAACCCAGAAAATGCTACCAATTCCTGGGTTCAGGTCAGGCAAGAGAAGCTTGATCTGTGCTGGGCCAAGAATGTGGCGGCTGCCTGAGAAAGTGCAAAGTCCCAATGAATTTAGAAGAAAGGCTGCTCTGATGGCCAAGCAGGATCAGAAAGTCAAGGCTGAGATTGGCAGAAAAAGAGTTTAAATGAAGTCTGTAGGTCCTAAGAGCACAGAGGGGTGTGTTTTAGCACATCACCCTAAGAATCATCACAAAGCCATATTTAGACCAGGTCAGTGTGGTATCAGTCCCTCACTGTAGCTTTTCAGCAGGAGAAGATGAACCCCTACCTCCAAGACAAGTTTCGTTTGCTCCACTTGGTGACTGCCTGCACAAATCGCTTCCTCCTGGTCTCCGCAGCAGCAAGGTCGGGCAGTGAGCAGCGAGGGGTCTTCATCAGCTCCAGTGTGGCTTCATCTAGGGATGGGAAAAGAAAAATAGAAACCACAGGAACGGTGGGCTAACAAATCTCAGGGAGGATAGGGACACAGGAATGGAAGCGCTGAGGATGCAGCAGTGGAGCGACAGGCAACGTCCACGAGCCGGTTGGGGCACGGCACCTGCATCACGTGTTGTGGCACCATGGGGTGCTGAGCCCCCTCCACATCACGGTTGTACCCACCAAAGGCAGCAATTCCTGCTGTAAGCCCATTTCTTCAAAGCTTCCACCAGCAGGGGCTGCCAGGAGGTCAGGGGAGATGACCTCCCACAGTGGGGTCTTAGGCACTAGCTCTCCTGTTAGCATCATTGGGCACTTGTATTGATTTCAGGAGAAAACACAAGGCAGCAGGTTGCTGCTTGTGTGACACATTACAGATCTTGAAAACATGCGTGGAAAACCACCTGTGGTTGGCTTTGGAGTATATTTTAAAACATAAAATTTTTAGTTATTCCATTTCATTCTCTCTTGCTGAATTTCCCATTATTCCCCTAGCAAAGCAGAGAGACGCTTGCCTGTAAATAAACTATATCTCCGGAGCTCATTTGGAAAGCATTCATATTCCTTCTTATTTATTTTTAAAACTGAATGAAAGTTTAAAGTCCCTATTATCATGTACTTAAGAGGCAGACAGGTTGTTCGTTCACCCATTTTCCATGTTGGTTTTACGTTTTTACTCAAATACTTTGTTTTCAGATGCAAACCTACATCTGTGACCTGCCCGGGGCAGCCCCCTCAGGCCTATTTCAAACACCTCCTCCAAAAAATGAAAATGCATTCAGAAGGCTGTCCTTGCTCCCAGGCCTCCTCCAGTTTGTGATAAGGTGGGACAGAAATAATTGTATGCACTCAATTATGAGCAGAGAGGGCGAGTGACAGCGATGGGATGCAGCCAGCGGCTGCTCAGGCAGCTGCTCTGGGAGACGGGTGGATGGTGGGCAGAGACCAGCCAACTAATTAGCAGCTTGTTGTTAATTTTGTCCTGAGCAGCGGAAGCAAGCTGGCCACGTGGTGGGGGGGTTACGGCCATGCGTCAAGGAGAGGAGGAGGGCAGACAGACACTCTTCCAAGGACTAGGATAATGCTGCCTTTCTCCTTCCCTCAATGAGGCCGTTGAGAGGAATGACCCCGGCCGAGCTGCGGAACTTGTGTCACATCAGCCTGGCCTTGGACTGCTCCCTCCAAGCCAGATGTAGCTGCCACATCAGGCAGAAGCCACACACCGCCCTGTCCCATCAGCTAGTGGAGAAGCAGGGGTGGCTGAGGGGCTCTTGGCTGCCCAGAACGAGCCAAGGAGACCCTCACTGGCTCTGCAGGCACCTTGTGACTCTATACACCACAGACAGGAGAGAGCACAGTTGGGTAACACAACATCATCTTCCTCCCTTCCCTGTCCTGAAGAACCCAGAATTTCCATATATACAAACTGAGAGGCTTAATCAGGATTTGTGTTCAACTCTGTGATGCTGCTACTAAGGCTTTGAACAGGACAACCTATCAGCCTTGGTTTCTCTGTCTTTTATTTCTCGTCTTTTTTCTTTTTATTTTTTTTTGAGCACACCAAGAGCTATTTTAAGCACAACGGGAACCCCAAGGGTATGTGGGTCTGGTGAAATAATTGCTTGCCTCAGGTTCTTGAAAGCACAAGGCAACAAAGCATCTGAGCCATGTAATTACTCTTACAGCTGCAAACTGGGCCGTATGTTACACCCGCGTGAGTTTTTCCTGGCGATGATGCTACTCCACAACTCAGCACCGAGTGCCCTCTCTATCCCAGACCCGCAAGCTGTCCCTGCACCCTTCTGCCCAGCAGAGAGGAAGAATCGTGAGCCACTGACCTAGAACCCCCGTCATCTCGAGCCCCCCGAACCTCTGCATGGCAGTGATGGCCTTGGTGAGCTCCTCCTGCGTCTGCAGTCGGCCTGTGACGGGATCCGGAGGAGGCAGATACCCAAATTTTGTCAGCCAGTCCTGTTAAACAAGGAGGAGGGAGGATGAGAAAAGGAAAGGAAAGAAACACAGACACAGGGAAACATGCTCTGAAGGTCCTGTCAATTCTGCTTGGAAATCCTTTTCCCATTTACATGTTTATGCCTGGCTTCCCCATCGAACACCCTGGTCTCTGCTAACAAATGGATATGTACACATCACTTCAGTAATGGGAACCAGCAGCCTTTGCTCATTCCAAGGGTGACATCTCATTTTCCTACCCAGCTGCAGAACATCTTTGGTAGCAGCGGCAGCACAGCCCCACCCTGAGGGTCACACAGCTGCCTTCGCTTCTACCCTCGGAGTCTGGCAGCTCTTACTGTGCATGTTTTGCAGTGCTTAGCCCAGTGAGGGGAGGAAAACTGCCCATCACAAGGGCAACACAATGGCAGCTTTCTCGGGACCTCAGTTCCAGTGGGACCTCGCAGGGGTCTTGAGGAGGGTCCCTGGGTCCAACCAGGACCTCTGCTGACCTCTGGCTGATGCTGCAGAGCAGCTGGGTTTCATAGAATCATAGAATCACCAGGTTGGAAAAGACACACTGGATCATCGAGTCCAACCATTCCAATTAAACACTAAACCATGTCCCTCAGGACCTCATCTACCTGTCCCTTAAACACCTCCAGGGAAAGTGAATCAACCCCCTCCCTGGGCAGCCTCTACCAGTGACCAATGACCCTTTCTGTAAAAATTTTTTTCCTAATATTCAGCCCAAACCTTCCCTGGTGGAGCTTGAGGCCATCCCCTCTTGACCTGTCCCCTGTCCCTTGGGAGAAGAGTCCAGCTCTCTCCTCTCCACAACCTCCTTTCAGGTAAAGAGCAATGAGGTCTCCCCTCAGCCTCCTCTTCTCCAGGCTAAACACCCCCAACTCTCTCAGCCGTTCCTCATAAGCCTGTTCTCCAGCCCCCTGCCCAACCTCCTCACTTTTCTCTGGACTCGCTTCAGAGAAGAAGTTTCACCCAACTTTGTCCTGGTTGGACCTCTCTGACCACACGTGCTGCGCTTTATACTTTCTCCTGTCCCTATAGGTGCCACAACAAGGCCACAGCTCAGTACTGTGACCTCTCCCACATTGACAGGGAAGAGGGGACCCTTCCTCTTCTCCACCTGCACTGGGAATGCCTCCATGGACGAGCACCCTTTGACACTCCCCTGATGTCCCCATGACAGCATCAGGGCTGTGCCTGCTCTCCAGGTCCCTTCAGCCAACCTGCCTCAATGCCACCACCCTACTGTGACATTAACCAACCTGCTGTGACCTCCTGCTGCTTTCCTGTCCATGTATGGTCAGGATGGCCGAGCTTTGGGATGACAGTGCACAAAAAGCTTGGCAGAGGCTCCAATCAGCCGGTGGAGATGAGCTGGGACATAGGGACAAGGACAACCCTGCAGTCAACGTCCCCTCAATGCACCCTGATAGCCTGAAGCTAGCTTATTCCACTTGACGTTTACAACTCCAGAATTCTGATTGGAATTAAACTCAGTCATGAAGTGTCCGACCCTTCTGAAAGCTACACAGTCATCCAAGATCCAGAGGGGATGATCTCAGCACTGACACAAAACTGAGCTCTCTATAGAAAAACAACATGGAGACGCAACATGCCAAGCTGCTTTCTCAGAGGCCACTGAGGGTTATTGGTTTGGTCCCTTCCCACTAGTTTCCAGGCAACACGAGCACTGCGGCTGCAAAATCTCGGCTTCTAGGAGCTAAAATGCCAGCCCAGTGCGACCCAGCTGTTTGCCAGCAATGCTGTCACCCTCCCACTGCAGCACGGGGCGGTTCAGGGACAGGGAGTGGAGAAAAACCCTTCAACAGGCTTCCTCTGAAATCTGGCCAACACCTGAAAGTCACTCCTGGTGAGCGATGGCCCTCATCATTTAAAAAAACAAACAAACCAAAATTGGATTTTTAAAAAGCACTGTGAGAAAAATCCCATTGATAGTGGGATTTTGATAATAGCTACGGGTTTCTCAAGCTTGGATTATTTGTTCCAGGGGATAAATCAGCTGAGTCAGGCTCACCCCAGCAGCACCAGAAATGCCAGACTGGCAGGATAGTGAAGCTGAAACCTCAGTCACCTTTAGCCCCCACAGGCACCACCAATTTAGAAACAGCTTTTCTCTCTGTGTCCTCCTCTCCAGCATTTCTACATTGCCTTAAAGTGTTTAGAGACAGTTGTGGCTATCGCTACCGCCTGCAACTAACAGTGACCTGTAAAACATCCACACTACCCTCTTTGCCGAAGCGTAAGCCAGCATGGGCATGTGCCAGTGATTTTCCTGCCACAGGCAGTTCATTAAACCCAAGACCACTACCCCATAAGAATGTGTCTTTCAAAGAGCAATACATTTTTACGAAGATTTTTCTCTTTCTCTTTTCAGCCTAAAACTGATGAAAACACCATAAATCTCCTTCTTACATCTGGTTTTTAAACGTCTGGCGAAATAGCTCTCTAAATCCTTTCTTAACTTCCTTCTCGCTCCCGCTCCTCTCCCCTACCTCAGCAACAAAGAATATTAATACCACATGCAGGGAACACCATAGACACCTGTCCTCTATTTTCTTTATCTGTATTAAAGAAACATTAATCTATTGAGCCTCTTGAAGACTGATATTGATCTAGACTTCCACCACGGTCAATATGCCACGAATTTATTGCGGTCAGATTAGTGCCGAAAATCGGTACCTGCTTATCGCTACAATTCCAATGTCTCTGCCCAGTGTCACCTGCAGCAGTCACTCTGAATGCCATGACATAGAATTATAGAATGGTTTGAATTGGAAGGGGCCTTAAACATCATCCAATTCCAACCCCCTGCCATGGGCAGGGATATCTCCCACTGGATCAGGCTGCCCAAGACCCATCCAACCTTGCCTTGAACACCTCCAGGGATGGAGCAGCCACAGCTCCCCTGGGCAACCTGTGCCTCACCACCCTTATTGTGAAGAATTTCCTCCTAATGTCTCAAATTTCTTCCTAATGCGTGCAGCCCCTCATCTCCAGTCCCCCTCTAGCAAACCCAATTGAATAATGTCACATTTACACATGCTTACAGAACTTTACAGTAGATCTCCCTGTGGTTAGTATGGTTCTCCTTTGGGAAATGCAGTCTCCTGTGCCAGGTTACTCACTAGCGATTCACTTCTGATGGTTTGTTATAGCTAGAGAAAGCAGCTTATCTGGTCATTTCTTGCTGCTTAATGCAAAAGCACAACTCCACTAGCCACCAGCCAGGCTAGGAGAGCGTTGGCATTATTGCTGCCTTCCCTCACCATCGGGCTGAAAGCTAGACCAAGTGCTCTCTCCCTGCTTCTATTTGTCTCTTTGCATAGCCAAAACATTTGTGACAGAAATTAGAAATACAATTCATCCCTGATTCCTCCTGAGAAATCAGCTGTGACACCGGGCTCAGCAGCCAGCCCATCACTTGCTGAGGATGGTGGGGGTTAATTTGGTTTCATCCCCAGCCATGGAGACAGTCATTTGTTCTCTAGTAACAGCGGATCTGATGATACGTCGGAGATGTACATAACTCAGCTTTGCTCAGATCCTCCTGGAGATGGAGGTGGCAGCAAAAAGCTGGGGAGAGCAAAGGCACAGTGAGGTCCAGCAAAGGTCCTGCTGCTCTGGCTGCAGCCAGGACAAGAGCTTCTCTCTTTCTTAACCCACAGGGACTGGAAAAGCACAAACATAACTAGATCCCCTAGAGCAAATGGGGATTGCCAAAAGAAAGGAAGGAGAGATATCGCATGCCCTTCACCTAATTTTCCTGCATGTGATTTTTCCTGTAGGCAATCACATTTATCATGCCTTACTCAGGTGCTCCATAATTTTTTAGATCTAGTGATACCACTCTCATTCACTCATCTCTTCTCCAAATACACGTTGTGGTCGGTTTATTCCCTCCTTGCAAGCTAAGCTGATCCATAATATTGAACTTTCATATTCCACCTTTGCTGTGGCAGAAAATTTCATTAGGGAAAATGCAGCTGGATATGAAGATGAGAAAGACCAGCAGACATTGTCTGGCTAATTATCTGTGTGCCCTGTGAAAGCTTTTCAGACATTTTCACGTCCTTAATTAGGAGAAAAGCTAAACTCAAACTCCCAGAAATGAAAAATATGAAAACATTTTCCACTGTGATAACTTTGCATGTTCCCTTCTTATTTCACTTTTTTATTCAAAATAGCTTTTTTTCTCAACTCTCATTAGCCCAAAATGTTTAGATGAAATAGTGATTTGAGCTGAATGCTAAAATTCTTTGAACATATTTCTTGCCTGAGTTGGTCCAATAAAATTTTTTCCTTAAAAATGTGCTGTGCTAAATGAATTGACCTCTTCCCATGAGAGGATTCAGCTTCAGCAACTCCCTATTTTGAAAGGAAGAAAACTGCACCACCGAAAAAAATTCAGATTGAGCCAACATCTGACTGTTTTCCAGCTCCGAGATGAGCTGAGAAGGAGTGTGGCTGCACTACATAACTCATGCCATGGCCTGGGGTATGTTCCTCAGTCTGAAGTTCATGACATCCCAGCTCAATTTTTGTGAGAATCATCTCATCGTGCCTCTGGTCCCCAGTTCCTCATCTATAAAATACTTGCAATAGAATTCTATGGTCTTCCATCTGTTGGTCCTGTTCGATCCCACTGGAAACTCCATCCTCAACCATGTGGAGCTGCCAGGCCAAGCGCAGCCAACAGGTCTCCACCATCACCAAAAGTGGACTTGCATGTCTCCTCCAGTGCTGGGAGATGGCAAAGCTGGAGGGAACCAGCCAAATTCACGATGAATGTTCTGACCCAGCTCCACCGCTGAGCGATATTGAATTAAAGGCTTCCCACTGTTCTCAGGGCCAGGAAAAAGAAGGAATAAAGAATGAAAAAAAAAAATCGAACTGCGTGCTTGGCAAATATATTCAAAGGCATAGATCCACCAGCACCTCCCCTCCACTGCACCAGATAAACACAGCTGCCAACAAAAGCCCTCGTGCTGCTCAGTGCTGAGCAGAAGGCAAGCACACACATACCCTTAGAAACCACAGCTGGTATGTTTATGGACAAAACAGCAACCCTGCATAGAACCATAGAATGGTTTGGGTTGGAAGGGATTTAAAGATCACCTAGTTCCAACTTCCCTGCCATAGGCAGGGACACCTCTCACTAGTTCATAGAATCATAGAATCACCAGGTTGCGAAAAGACCTCTGAGATCGCCGAGTCCAACCATATCTACCACTAAACCATATCCTTAAGTACCTCATCTACCCATCTTTCAAACACCTCCAGGGATAGTGACTCCACCACCTTCTTGGGCAGCCTCTGCCAGTGCCTGGTTGCCCTTTCATTGAAGAATTTTTTCCTAATGTCCAGTCTGAACCTCCTCTAGTGTAGCTTGAGGCCATTGCCCCTTGTCCTATCACCCATCACTTGGGAGAAGAGACCAGTACCCACCTCTCTACAATCTCCTTTCAGGTAGTTGTAGGCAGTGATAAGGTTTCCCCTCAGCCTCCTTTTCTCCAGGCTAAACAACCCCAGCTCCCTCAGCTGCTCCTCAGACTTGTTCTCCATCCAGTCCCTTCACCAGCTTTGCTACTCTCCTCCAGTGTGGGACTGGAGATCCCACCCTACCCACTCCGGATGGTGGGACTTGCTCCATGTTCTAAGCAGTGGGGAATAAGTCATCGCAATGTGTTCAGCTCTGAGGACTGAGGCACCAGATACTCTCTGGGAGCTGCCCAGGCTCCATCTGCCATGATTTCATATGACCAGCCACCCACAGATAACTCAAGCAATTAAGAAAAATTTGAGAAAGAAAAAAAAAAACCCAACCCCCTCCAACTTTATCCTTCTCATGAAACTCTACGATCATTAAACTTTTTGATTTTACCCATTCCATCCCACTGTGGATGGTACCCAGTAAAAGATGTCTTGAAACAATTGCTTCCAAGCACAATTTTTCTTTGAAAAGGGACCATGTTAATTGAGTTGCAGCAGTGTTATTCCTCCATGGAGCTGCTCAGTGTGTGCATTTGGAGACAGGCTGCTCCCTCGGTTGGCTAAATATAAGCTGGATTCATTTTTTTATCTCTGGTCCAGCTTCCCATCCTGCTGCGGCATGGCCTAACGGGGAAACAGCTGCTTCTGGCCTTGAAAAATGGTTAACAGAATCCAGAACTGCAGAATCTTTCTTCATTTCCCCCCTTTTTGGAGAAAGCACAAAGTTAGGTCAAATGGTACTGGAATCTCGTCTTTCAACAAGCTCCACATCAATTTTTGACTTTTTTTTTTCCGCTCCTTAGCCCATTTGAATAGAATACTGGGGATCAATGCTGCTGTGGCCGCAGCCAGGGCCAAGCAAGGACCCAGACCAAAACATTGGCTCCAGCAGCAGCCTCTGGTATCACTTATGCAGAGCCAATTTTCAGATTTAAGTGACAATTTCATTTCTTTCATCCACCCGCAGCTTTTGAGTCAATATCCTTTTGTCCTAGAACCTACTTACCTGCTTCATTTTAAAATAGATGTAGATATTGTCCCTCTTTTATGGAAGATTTATGAGCTCTGTAGGTTTGCTTTTACAAATATTAATATTATATAAGCTGATGGGCTTACTCAACTGCCACAGGCCGAAAAAAGACTCAGTCAGCAAGTTTTCTTCCTGATGATTTCCTTTTAGGAGTCGTAGGTTGGCATTTACAAGATGACAAACTAGTTCAGGATAACAAGGAGAGGATAAACAGGATAAATAGCAAAACAGAAATGAGGATAAGAGGAAAAAGTCTACCCAAGCCAGTACTGTGCTTCAGCCTGCCTGCGTATTATTATAATGACCACATTTCTAAAGCTTAGCCCCAAAAAATAAGGGTCTGAGGTTTATTTTTGCTTGATGTTGCATAAACATACTGAGAAAAAAAAAAAAACCAGCCTTAATCCTGCAGAGTTTGTAACATACCCTTTCCTCAGGGTGTAAATCATTATTCTCAGTTTACCTAGCACTCTGCCAAGCGGAGAGAAGAGCAGAACTTTACCCCCAGTTCTCCCAGACTGGACCCTGAGCTTTGCACCAGTATCCTGGTTCCCACAGACAGGCTCCATCCCCATCCCAGTTATGTCAGAGGAGGAAATCGGGTTTAAATTCACATCCCTGCTGACAGGGGTGCAAGTAGCACCCATAAAATTCTGCTAAAGGGTTGCCAGTTGTGACACGGTCCATGGCCACCAGCACCACTCCACACATCTCCAGAGACTCTTCAGATCTGTAATATGTGCAGAGGAGATGCTGGTATATCCCAGTTTCCAAGTTTTAAGGGCAGTCCAAGGCTTGAGAACCTAAACCCTTACCCTGACCTGGATCTGGCTCTTGGCTTTTGAGCAGGAGCTGCCCCAGCGAGGTCACTCTCCCCACCGTGGCCAATGTCCCTGGCTGTGGCAGGAGCAGAAACCAACCAGGTGCTCATCTAATTGTCCCGATCCAGTGGGAGGTGTCCCTGCCCATGGCAGGGGGGCTGGAACTGGATGATCTTCAAGGTCCCTTCCAACCCAAACTATTCTATGATTATCTCCACTGCTCACCTCCTGCCACCCGTGCCAGCCAACCACAGAGGAACATGCTTCGGTTTTGTAGGGTCACTCAGGGGAAAGAGGACTTTGAAAGCTCCCTTTTCTGCTGGGAGTCCCTTTATACCCTGGGCGCAGTCATGCATTGCACATGCAGGGTAAGAAAATCCAAACACACTGTTCAACAAAATTAATGACCCAGATTACTAAAATAAAGCTACAGCTCAAACACCCGGAACTAATTTCCAAATTACACTTCACTTTATCTCTGCAGCTACCATTAAATAGGGTGGAAGCTTTTAAAGCAAAAAAGAAACTAAGACAAAAAGTCCTCACCACCACAAGCTAGATTAAAGGGAAATTGCTTTTGGCTGTTTGAGTTCTTCTTCCAAGTTTTGGAAGGTTTACAGTACTAAAATTTTTACAGTCATTTTCCTGAGTTCAAACGACCCCAGAAACAACGTCCATTAATTAGAGCAACACATATGGTGCCGCAATACCCCGAGGAGCACGCTCCTGCAATGTAACGGCCTCCGGGCCACACAAAGCCAATAACTTCCTTCCAAAGGTTGCCACACACTTCTCTAATGAGCTATCGCATGCACATAATCAGCTGATTAATTCATTAAGAGAAAAAAAAAATGCAATTTGGATTACAACCAGGATTTTAGTTGACGCCACCACTGAACTGCGGGACTGGTTTCATTAGCTCACACCAGAGGAGTCGCTTGAATCTAAACAGCTATTTAATTTGAGCGAATACTGTGCACAGAATCCAGGGTAGAAGTTAATGCAGCTGCTAATGATTTCCTCTCCCTCCCCCCCGCTTTAAACATTTGATTACATTAACAACAGCAGCGTTGCAAAAGGCCACAACCTACAAGACCTGAAGACTGCAGGTCCCTGGCACGGGACAAATCACACCGCTCAATGACATTGACCTGGGACATCCAGGTTATTAAGGATCCTGTTTAGTGCTCATGTCTGCTCCGGCACAGCTAGCAACCGGATGCCAACTTGGCTGCCTGCAGGTCTTATCGGATGTGATTAGGTCTTGCCTGCAGGGCTCTGCTTGTGTTACCACTCTCCTAGGTGTGGAGGGATGATGCCCTCCACCAGGTAAGGTGGGCACGGAAGATTCGTTGTGCTTTGGAAGCAAACTTCATCCGCTCTGCAGCTGATGTTACACAAGCTGTAAGGATCTCTTTGGTTGGATGAATACCAAGAGCCTTCCCAGAAACAGTTTTTAAAGAGATGTTGTAGAAGCAGAAGGAAATTCTCTGCAGACTGCAGAAACAGCTTTTTCAACCTCTTTGAACTGCAGATCAAAGAACCAATTCCCACCCATAGAAGTAAGACAGAACAAGGCAGTGCAGAACAATATTTACTGCAGCTGGTGTAGGTTTCTTTTCAGAGTAAGAAAAGGTGACAAAACGTATAAACAAGGTACAGTTTATCCTGTATTTTCAACACGAACATGTATTTTTCTCACTGGAGATTTAATACACCAGGGCTTTAGGGAGTCCTTCAAACGCTGGAGGATTTTCAGCGCATCCTGAAAATTTCTACTCAAAGCTAATGAACAATGCAAAAAAATGTGTGTGTAATTGGAACTCCACGTGACCATCAAAAAGGAGTTTCAATGGGAATAGTTTTTTGTTCTTAAATCAGCCCTAGTTTTACATAATGCTGCTTGTCACAGTGAAGCATCCTTTTTCATCAATGGGTTATTTAGGAAGAAGAAAGTCCTGGTATGTAAAAGGTTGTTGAGCTGTAGTGGAAAGTTAGGTAAATGACTAGATCAGTATCCTTTTATCTTGCTGCAAAAATAGCTCTAAACCATGTAACTCGTTGCTCTAACGTGGTTTATGAAAATTAACCTGCTACTTTCATGCAAGAATAGTCAGAGGCTATTTGCAGCTGGTACGGGATACATTGCCCTGGCAGCACCTTGTCCTAGTGATAGAAGCCACTGGCCTGATCCTAAGCTGAACAGCAAACTTGGGACTGAGGGGCATGGTTTAGTATTTGATAGGAATGGTTGGACTCAGTGATCCGGTGGGTCTCTGCCAACCTGATGATTCTATGATTCTGTGACAGGCAGTGGCCAAGCATGGTAGAGGAAAAAGCCGAACTCCAACATGAGTGATGGACCAAATGGGAACTGTGGGACCTGCCACAGATGGCTCTTCAAGGGTCTGCAGTTGATGATCTGCAGTGTTGAAAGCTCACACAAGCCACAGGCAGGTGTTTCCCCTTGTTGTTGGCTCCCTTCTGTGCTTGAGCCCAACAACCAACAAGCACATTCCCACTTCCCACCAGCATCACCTGCAGGTGTTCTCCAACCATGCTCACCAGTGCGACTGGATCATACTTAACCTCAGGTCTAGTGTGACAGGGTTAAACTAAATGTCACCAGATACAGTTCTCACAGTATTTGTACATCCAGAAGAACTCTCCACCCTGTGTACTCGGGCCACCATCCACACGTAGCCAGGGCAGAGGGTTCCCTACTCATCACAGTGCAATAAATCACAGTGAGAGGTTGCCTCATCCCTGAAATCACATCCTCTCTGTATGAAGAAACATCAAAGCCAGGACTCTGCATATCATGGGTTTTCTGAGTCCAGGACATGGGAATGTCAAGTGGTTTCCTGGATGATTTTGCACAAGACTCAGTGATGTCCAAAGCAGCCAGGGGGCTGCTGTGAGCTGAGCCAGCTGGACAGTGTTCCTCAGGATACATCTGCTAGAGATGGATGGAGGGAATAGAGAGTGCCCCAGTCCTCGCTTCTGCCACTCCACCACCTCGTCTCATCCATACAGCAGGAGGGTGGGCAGGGAGGGTGGCTACTGTCCCTTGCCCTGGGAGGATCCTGCATTAGGTGGTTCCCTCAGCCTTCTTCCACCACGGGAGTTGGGTCACTCAGGGCTCGGCAAGGTTAGCTCTCTGGGGGCTTGATTCATTCAGCACACAGATGTTCAGACATTTAGCTAAAATCTTCAAGCCTTCCAAGTATCCGATGTGGGGCTGTTGACATCACCCAAGCAGACTGTGCAAAGAACTTCCAGAGAGCCCTATCTTCCAGCTGGATTGGGACCAAGATGAGCAAAAAAAATGATTAATTCCTTTAAAAGAAGTACAAATTGCTCCTTACCAAAGTGAGCATAGCCAGCAAGGCTCTCGTAGGGAGTGAATTTAGAGGGCCTGGTTTTGCTTAATGAGCCTGTCCCTCTCATTGGAGCTGAACGACACGTTTGCTCATGGTACGCAGGGAAAGTCAATGACGCATTGAGAACACAATGGTGATAATCTATATTCTCTCCCAGTCACACTGAGATGAGCTCCTGCTCTTTTAGTTTCAGTCATTAAAAAAACCCGTTGTCTGGTAGCTAACGGAATAGACTGCCATACATCAAAACAAATCTCTCGCTAACTCCATTTATTGGATCTTTTATTAGGACAGTGTCTCCTCCAGGATGGACTCCAGACCTACATTCTCTCTGCATCATGACCAGTAACATCAGGGTTTGCCTTGGCCCATCTGCATCCTCACTCACAGCTCTCAGCCTCCACCCCAGGCTTCAGAATTGATCCTCCAGCACAAGTTAACTGTTACCCTGTTTACAGCAGCCGGAAATATCTTATTCTGATAAATCAACTCAGCTGCATTTCTCCGTTCATTACCTCGGAGGTCAGTGGCTTCCTTCCTCCCCCTTGTAGCATCAAGCTTCCCTCCAGCTATGTAGACTTGGCTTTCAAGATAACCTCAGGACACAGACTGCTTGTTTAAATAAGCTCACAGCGTGGCTCAATATCCTTTTCAAGAGATTGCAGAAATTGTCTAGTCCACAAACTGAGAATTCAAATGCTATTATCACTGTGCTTTGTGCTAGGACTGGTCCAAGGGCTGCTAACAACAACCACAGTCTCTGTTATTTACCTCAGCAGCTTTTGGATCTGGTCAGAGCTGCATCTTCCCATTTAGTTTTTAGCAATGAAAATACTGTGACATAAAGCAAGCCCTAAATCAGAAGCTGTGCTGAGGTGTGAAATAGAGCGTACATTTGGGAGAGAATTAAGCCCCACTTATGTCTCCCGTCCCTGGATCTATGTGACTGCAGACACAACACATTTGCTACCTGGTTTCCTTTGCTGCTTCCCCCAATCTCTTTCAAACAGCAGCACTGCAATGAGCTTTTCTTGTTGACAGGTTCTTTCTATTAGCTGTAGAAGTGTCTTGAACAATTATTGATGCTGTGAGCAACTAGCAAATGGGGAAAAAAAGGAGACTTCTGTTCATGAGCAAGGCTATTAAATCAAAGGAAGCAAGAATATTGTAATTCTCAGGTGAGCAGCCCCCAGGTAGGAACACCAGGAACTCTGCAGCAGTACTGGAGGAGCCCCCCCACAGGCTGCATGAGCCGGAAAAAAATACCCACTGAACAGCGGCAGATAAGGAAAAATGAGCCCTGCATCACTACAGAGTGTTGGACAATTTGCAAAACATGACAAAAATCCTTAATTATTAAAACAAACTAACCAAAATGAATAATTTAACCTGTTCTGGCTAGTCTAGGCCATTTTCCTGTGGCTATCAGGATGACTTTGCTTTCAGTGAGAACTGGTGTTAATCACAACCTGCAACCAGAGCAGTTTTGCAGAAACCAAACAGAACAAAGCAGAAACCAAACAAAACCACAGATTATGCTCATCTCCAGAGGGATTCAGATTACACAGTACCTGATTCTGGCAAACAAGCTGAACCATGCAACACAGAACTTGTTACCATCACTCCTCCTGCTCCAAATGCTACTTTAAATAATAATAAATCCACACCTCTGTATGCACCATTCTCTCTTAAGGCATTACAAGCAGCACCAAATTATGTGGCACTAAAGGCACAGACACCAAACTACTGTGGTTGGGTAAACAGCAGTAACTACCTCTCACCAACAGCGAGAGATAAGGATGCAGGCACCGAGCCCTCCTCTTGCCAAGGGTCTACGCACCCCTCCAGCCACACACCCCCTCCTGCAAACCACCCGTGCGGCTCCCTGGCTCTCCTACTGGGTCTCCCAGGCACTGCTGGCACCTGCAGCTCGTTCAAGGGCGGCCTGAGAGCAGAGATTTTTCAATGCTTCATAGAATCACAAAATCACCAGGTTGGAAAAGACCCACCAGATCATAGAGTCCAACCATTCCTATCAAACACCAAACCATGTCCCGCAGCACCTCATCCACCCGTCCCTTAAACACCTCCAGGGAAGGTGACTCAACCAATTCCCTGGGCAGCCTCTGCCAGTGCCCAATGACCCTTTCTGCGAAGATTTTTTCCTAATGCCCAGCCTACACCTGCCCTGGTGGAGCTTGAGGCCATTCCCTCTCATCCTGGAAGTGAGTGCTGGTTCACTGGCAGCAGCACATAACTGTGCTTCACAGGCAAAAACTGTGGTTTTGATTGCTGTTCCTATGCTACCTGACACTGGGCACGGGCATTCCTTGTAGGAAGGATAAGAGGTCCTACCCAGGCAGATCAGAGGAAAATGGGATCCAAACTTTTCATCTCTCCTGCAGGAATGAGATCATCTGCCTCCCCAGAGCCCATCCAAATCCAGCCCCAGCAAGTCCCTCCAGTTTGCAGTATTTCACAGCAAGGGAATTACTGGGTGAATCCAAACCAGGCCTGGAAATCTCCCTGGCTTGAAATGTTACCAACAATTTTCTCATTTGGAAAATCTTCCATTTTGCCCAAATCTTCCAGTTTTTCAGACTTTGCTGTGCTTAGGGCAGCTCAGGGCCATGTACTGAAGCGAGAGGGAAGCTGTGGGCCAGCTACAGGCTGCGCTGAGACCCAGCAGGCTGCAGTGAGGGCGCTTCATTAAGCACAGGCACTTAGGGCTCTTGGGATCATCTCCAGGCTCTTGCAAGTGAGGTTGATGCTCGAGGGCTTCAGGAAGGTGCCAGGGAAAGGAGCTTCTCATTCTACAGGGCATCCCCCAAAAGCAAGGCTTGGCAGGCAAGGGCCAAGCTTGGCTGAGCATCTCCGGCACACAACCATGTTCCTAATTAGGAGTCCTCATTTCCAGCTCTAACTGGGAACAGCAAGAAGCCTCGAAGGTTCTTGCTGTGACCAGTAGCACCAGCCACAACAGCGCAGAACTCACACAGAGAAAAGTGATGATTTATGCGCAGGCTGCAGATAATAAATAATATTTGGGTGGCTCTTAATGTTCCCTTGAAGAACACGGGTAGTAAGTGTCATTGTTGTGACTCATATCTGTTTGGAAGGACAGGGGACTGGGTAGCTAAAGGATGGACTGTCCTGATGCACCTCCATGCAGCTTCAAATACCCCCTTCAGGGCACCAGCATCCTCTGCTGAGCATCCCAGCCCCAGGTCTCTGCTGGGAGGCTCAGTGCCGGCTGCTCGTGGTCACGGGGTCATCTCACTGCTGCTGTCTTCACCTCATCAGCCTGCAGACCTCATAAACTTGTACCATTTTTCAAACAGGTTGGGGGTAGCGGTTCCCTGAAGCCATTAGGCAGCAATGAGCCTTTTTGCAACGCTGTGGCTGTCTGCACGACCGCAGCCAGGCACAGCGCCTCGGATCCAACCCTGATCTTAATTACAACAGCATCTCTTCACTTGCTGTGCTCTCACCAACATGGGATGTGCAAATTAGAGCCACTGCCTGCAATTTTACACATCAAAAGCCACTCTGGGCTTGTGATAAAGGAGCCCTCTCTCCACACCACCCTCCAGCCTGCATCTCTGCACATTCCCTTCCTAGCACAGCCGGCAACAGGCACATTTATGCACAAAGATCATCTCTCCCCCACTGGGCAGCAAATGATGAAATAAAAAGATTATAAAACTTACATATTTGAAAAAGCTCTAATGGGAAAATAACCTCAGCCTTCCATGGCCTCTCCATGGTGTTGATACAGCTTGACGCAGCTGGAGGCATCCTTCACCTTTTGACGCATAAACAGCCATCTCTATACACCTATTAGATCTATTTGCAGTGTAGGTAGATACTGAGATTAAGGAGGTCCAGCTTCCCAGCTACGTACCCCATGCTGAGACCCAGGTAAAAGGATCCTGTGTAACTGACCCAGCTGGTCTCCTTAACCCTCAGCCCCGCTTCCCTACCCTCGAGCCTTGCTTTGCTTCGCACACTACAGCATAAACAATAAAGGAAGATGGATGGTTTTATCTCGTTGACTCATCACAAAAGGTACATTTACCCTCTGTGAGGGCTGTGGGTGTTAGTGGTGCTAGCAGGACGAAGCAGATGGCTCGCATTATGGGCAGCCGTTGCTCTGTGCTTATGAGATATATGCAGAAATTCATCCCCTGGCCCCTTCTCCATACCCATTCCAGCAGAAAGGACACAGAGTAACTTTTGATACCAACCAAACTCATTAAATGGAGAGGTCTCACATTCCTACATAAGCAGAATATGAAATGCAGAGAAACTCCTGGAACAGACCATCGTGCACAGCAGAGCAGAAAATCCATCTGGTAGATTGGATACATTTAATCACACCAGGTTTGCTTTTAGTTTTTTTTGTTTTGTTTTGTTTTCTTTTCTTTTTAAGGCCCATTTATTTTGACTCCTTCAGCTTTACAACACAAGCCCTGTCAATGCATTTGATTGAAAATGTCAAAGTAGCCATCTGTATCACCCCATGAGCAGAGTCACTCTCCTTGCAGCGCCAGGACAGTTCTTCATCAGGAGCACAGACACGTCCCGGCATGCCGAGTGGGCTGCCGCTCTCTTCAGCCATATATATCACGTACCATTTGTTAACTATATGGAAGCCACCCGTCCAAGCCTGCCATCTCCTGCCCTGAACACCATGAGAACAATCTCATTTCCTGCTGAACCTGTGCAGAAAGGTAATCAACATCATCCTGCAACTGCAGAGTTGGCAAATACCAAAGCTTACAAAGCCGGGTGATACCCTAGAAGGAGCCAAATGCCTTCCCATGGGGAAAAGAAGCCGTGCATGGTCACCTTAGCATCATCCTGGTGCTCAAGGACTTGGAGCTATGGTGCTACAATAGACCATGTTAAGGTGGAGGGTCAACAAACCCTACCAGAAAGGTTGAAGAAGACAAGGCATGTATGTCCTTGGAGGGATTAAGGCAAAGCACCAGGTTCTTCTGAGTGTATTGCTTAAGGTTTTGCCTTGACCATGCAACGAGCTCACTCAGAAACACAGGTGATGACTTTCTTTTCCATAAAGAGCAAGGTGAATCCTTACTACTCCTTATCATCTTCCCCATATTTCCTTCTTTACTTGGGAAAGGAAGAATGGTTCTGTGCTAAGGGCAGTGAGCACAGGAAAGCTATAGAAATATCAGCAAATAAATGCTATTCCCTCTTTAATAAAGGAAACAAGACAATTTGGCCTTTCCAGACACTTGCAACTGCATACAGCTCCTGTCTGCCTTTTGGAGGATGTTTCAGGGGAACACCTAGCCTGCAGAATGCAGAAGGAGCATAGAAAGCTTTCAAATGGCTTCAAGCAGGTTTGATACAGAGACATGTCTCACTGTGACAACAAACCAGCTTTGTTTTGTTCAAATTTTTTTTTATTTTCCTTTTTTTCCCTACATACCATAACCACTTGTGCAGACATTATCCTTTATTTTCTTCCATAGCAAGAACACAGGCACCTCAGTGCAAGCAGATCTGCTGCTGCTGTGCAATTAACCCATTTTAGCAGATAGCTGTCCCTGAGCAAAGCTGCAGCAGCAGCCACAGAGATAGAACACAACCCCTTTCTCAAAGGGACGCAACTTTCAAAGCGTAATTAGGCCAAGTTCAGTCATCATGCTATTAAACCAAGTTAATCTCATTCTTGGTAAAATAACCAACGAAATAAAAATGTGAACCCCTAAATTGATGCAAATTAAGGCTTTCACATTGATTGCCCATCACATATTTATGCTGTGACTTAATTTAGCGGCACCAAAATTAACATTTTTCTAGCAACAGTAGAAATAATCCTCAGTAACTTCTGGTGAGTGATAGCATCTCTGGCTCTGGGGCTGTTGTCCTGCAGGGGTACACTGAGGCCACACGCAGACAGACAGAACCCGTGCTTCCCCCAGCAAGATCTCTCCACATTGGCAAGAAAAATAACAAGAGGGAAATGGGGAGGAGGAGAGAAGGGCTGCAGGTCACACTGTGGGGAGCACGTCTGCTATGTCCTGCACAGATGCTCCAGCCACCAATTCTCAATGCTTCTTGCAATTATTCACAGCAGTACTTTACACAAGGCGTTATTGCCTAATCTTTTTACCTGGTTAAAGCCTCAAGTTAAAAATAAAACAATGTCATCGTTGAAAAATCTCACTTTCTACTTTATTTGTTTGCTTTTGAGAAGTATCTGCTGATGGAGCGTTGCTGGGAAGGCAACAGGGCAGCGATACTGTCAGCTGGCTCTGTGCCAGCACAGATCAGGCCATAATGGTTAATGAACCCCCCACAGCCTTTGTTTTGCTCCCTTTCCTGTATTTAAGGCCATCATTTATAAGGCCCTGGGGAAATGCAATGGCTTTGCATGCAATTGTCCTGTGACTTTTCCGCAAGAAACCAGGTTTCCGTGAAGAGGGGTGCAGCCGAGCACCCGCATTTAATGAGGTTTGATGTCAGAGCTGGCTGTGTGTGAAGAGAGAGGGGCTTGCAAGAGCCAATCTTTTTTATTGCACTTCTTTATTTCCTTAAATGAATGCCTTTGTCACCTTTTCCTTCTCCTTTCTGCTTTGCAAACAAGCTGTTAGTGTGGCTTGGTGACTGTGTCCTGGTGCAGTGGGCAGCCAGCAGGCAGAAAAACTGGGGCTTCCCAGGGAGACCCCAAAAAAGCATTTGTGCTCCTGATAAAATAAGACTCCTTGGTAGGAAAAGCTGATTGGATTTTGCTATCGAGGGCTGCACAGCCCAATTCCTTGCTTGGGAACATATGCCAATCCAGCCTGATGAGGTGAGGAATAAAACCAGCAGAAACCTTCTCTGTGTATCTCCTAGAGGTGCCCCAGCACAATGCCCTGGCCCACAGCACAGCTGCCTGCTCATTCCCAGTTTATGTCCTCGCTACTCCAGGTCCATAAACTCCCAGTGAGGGGGGGAAGCCCGACTGCTGGGCAGAGCTCTCCTCCTGCAGGATCTTCATCTCAGTCCTCTCCCCCTGCTCTCTCTTCTTGCTTTCATACAAAGACCTTGCTTGGCTTTGGCCAATCCATCCATCAGGTGGAGCTTTCTAAGCAATAAAAGATGATGTGCAAAGTCCATCTTATAGACAAGGGAAGAAATCTCGCAGGCAGGACTCGCTTCAAGGCAGGACAGCATTGTTATGTATATATACTGTGAATTAATGCCTCTTAGCTAAGCTAGCAAGACTTGAATCTTTTCCAGCCTGTAGGCTCAGGGTTTGACTAAGTAGCAAGTATTGACTTTTAAAAAGGCCAAGATAATTTTATGACCATCAGAAATATTTCAGGCTATACGAAGCCGGATAATGGCATGGGAGGACAAAAAGACAGACATCAAATCAGTTCATATACATCAGGCCTTAATTAGTGAGTGACAGCAGCCAGGAAGGATTTTTTCCTTTCAGAAGCAGCATTTCATACATTGCTAGAGACAAGGCTGGTGGAAGCCAACAGCGCATCTGCCCTTCATGGGACGAGCTCGGAGAAGCAGCACCAAGATCTACGGTGCCCCCAGCACCCTGGGACCCTGCCTGACCTGAGCCAGCATCCTTCACTGTCAAGTCAACCCTTCTCTCAACTACTGGGATGATCCACCAGATGCAAAACCCTAGCCATACAATGGACAGAAAGACAAGTTCCTCTCCCCAAACCACCCAAATACAGAGGGAAAGTCATAGGCATAGAGCTTAGACCAGAGTTCCAGAGGAAAGTTGGGAGAAAACATAACAGGAAAACACAACAGGAAAACACAACATGAAAACACATAGTTTCTCTGCAACTGATTTGGGAGAAAAAAATATAAATTGCTGTACTAGTAGAATGGAGAGGCTAAAGAGTCAAAAAGGATCCAAAAGATATCAGGTTAATTTACCTCTCTGGATGGGTGGGAAAGAGCACCAGCAACGGCAGTTGATGCTTCACTGGGTGCTCCACCTCAACCATCCTTGGAGGGGACAGATGAAAACCAAGCCCTTCTAACAGCGAGGATGGTAAAAGTAAGAAGATTTTAATTTTTCTCTCAGTTCCATGGCTATTAAGCGCCTTTCTCCAGGGGGCCAGCACCAAAGGCAACCTGGCACTTCCACTGCTGCAAAACCTTTTTGCATTCTGCTCCCAGTTTGCTACAATGTGGGCTGGCAGGTTTGGGGAGGAATGGGGTGGGCAAGGGAAAGGTGAAACTTCAGCTCCTCTAAAACCCGTGCAAGACCCCCACAGCTCAAAAGAAGCCAGGATTTCTCCCCTACATCTGATTGCCCCCCAGGTGAGGAAGTCTGAGGAACTGCTTTCCTCCTCTGTGACCCATCGCCTCAGCCGGACACAGCCTCAACCACAGCCACAGTTTGCAGTGGGTGGGAGTATAAACATGTTAGCGAAAGGCATCCTTGGATGAATGGATGGACAAGGGAAGAACAGAGGAAAATATATTCAGATTGCTCTGACACAACTTAATCTGACTAAAAGCTGCAACCACAAAGACAGCAGCAGGCGGATGCCCAGAATAACCCCTGCCCACCAGGGCTCATTTTAAACATGGAGAGAACAGAAAGTCCATTAAGTGAGTATATTGTATGCCATTGTGTTGTGCTACAAAGAGCATTAAAGCAGCTTCCCAGCAATCAGGGCTCAAGCGACAGATAAGAAGGTTTTGGGACCCACTTAGCAGGGTGCTGGGGTGGGCAGGCTCCACCGGGTCACCCCTCCCAAAGCCTCGTATATGAAAAAGCAGCATGCAAGGCTCATTAGGAAATGAGACCAGAGGGCAAGAAGAAGGCATTGCACACCCTGACGCAGAACATCACAGACTGCTTGGTAAGAGCAGACAAGTGTCAGCCAACGGCAGAAATACGACTGATGAACATTTGGTTAAGTAGAAAATTGTACTGTGTTACAGAGATTTCTGAAGGAGTTTCAAGGGTGATGGGAGAAATGTGGCTTTGTATGCACAGTCCACCACCTCCTGCTGCCCCCAGACCCTGCGAAGTCTTCGGCAGGCAGACAGTGGGTGCATTGCAGGAGGTGGGGGGCTTCCCCCTAGTGCACTGTGCCAGCTGGGAGCGCTGCTCCTGCAGTTATTCCCCCACCAGCCATGCCCCATGTGCAGCATCAGCATCCCCACCTTTCTCACCAAGCAGTCCAGAGTAATGCCACCCACAAAACCACTGCGATTCTCCCTTTGGGAAGGAATAAACAGGCATGTGGCTTCTAGCTCTGCTGCCTGTCCTCACCCCCATGCTCTAAACATCAGAGATGAACCCTGCCACCTTGAGCAACCTGGCACGAAAGCATTGCTGACAATAAATCCACAGCATGCAGCAAACCCAAACTATGAGGAGAAAGCAAGCTCTTCGGGTAAGAAAACCCCAGCCAAATAACTATACGCAGAGTAAATTCAAGATATACTTGACCTGGACAGCAAGAAAAATCATCTCAGTGTGTGTTGGTCCCACCTCCCTTTGCTGGCTCCCTGCACGCAGCCCCAGCAGCTACTACCTGTGCCGACACTTGAGGCATAAGGACAGTAAGATGCAAAGTCAAACCCCCTGCCCCTTGGGCAGACGAAGCCAGGGGGAATAAGAGACAGTGGGTAAACGGACAGGAGCTTCTCCCAGAGCTCAAACATGTAACTACATTTTAAAGTTACATAAAGGTGGACTTAGCAGCAGGGCTCCTTTTGAAACAGACCTCGCGAGGAAAGGTTAAAGGAGCTTAAATTGTTCTCTCTGAACTCAGAGGCTCAAAAGTGACATCATTCACATTGCTTAAGATACTGGAAACTGGGAGTGCAGCCCTGCAGGGTTTGGCTGCTGCAGGGGCTTCAAGGGAAAACAAAAAGTTTGCAGGAGATAATATTTCTTTTCATTTGTGCATTTACCACAGTGCAGGCTCCAGGTGGGACTAGCCAGAGATGTGATGAAAACCACTTTTTTTTTTACTTAAAGAGTCGGTTGAGTATGGCGCTATTCAAGCTCATTTCATGGCTTTTTTGACTTGGACTCTCCAGGATGTCCCTGGGAAAACCTAAGTAGCATCCTCAGGCACTGCCCTTCTCCATCCCCTTGGTTAGAGGAATCAAGCAGGTCCAGCACAGCCAGACATTCCCCGGAGCTCTAGACCCAAGCAAAGAACCCACAGCCAGCACTCCTTGCAGGTGATCTGCCCCATGGTTGCAGGATGCTGTATTTTCCATTACTGATGTAGGATACCTCAATATAGTGTTTAAAGAGGTTTTATCTCAGCTTCGTTCAGCAGCCACCTCCACCCGTGGCCATCAGCAAGCCCTACACTATGTGCCTGCAGGAGACCTGCTTATCCTAAGAGAAACATTTCCAGTCTGACACACTGCAGCACCATGTCTGAACTTTATGCTGTGCCAAGAAGTAAATTAGTTAATAGACAAGGAGGAAATAGTTACTGTTTCTCATAAGGAGATGCATGAAACTCCCCCAGCACACCCTCAGGAAGCTGAGAGTACTTTGAAACCTGGAAGCAGAAATGTTCTAATGAAGGGATACAACAAAAGCGATCATGAAACACATTTCAGATTTTGCCTTTCTGCCTTGTCACATAATTTTCCCTCTCCGAGCCCAGAAAGGAGGGAAGAAGTGGGGAGGCAGGATCACTGTCCCTGAGGGACCAGCCAGGACGCTGCTCCAGGTGGCTCTGTGGTATCTTCAGCAACAACAGGAGACAGACCTGACCTAGGAGAGGCTTCAGGGGCTGATTACTCAGCCTAATAAGCTAGCTGAGCTGCTGAAGCAGCTACATAAAGAACATATATTTATGCGTCATTTTAATTATGCATTTACGTTTTTGTTACCTTATTTCATTATTGAAAAACCTTTATTTCGCACACACATTTTGATTCTCAAATCTCGCCACCAGCAAAACTACTTATAAATAATTTAATTCACGTTGAGGCATCACTTCCTCCAAAAGCAGCAGCTCTGGAACAAGGGTGCTGGAAACTCTCAGCACCTGACACTTTAACACACCCAGTAGGTAGCAATATACAGCTCCTCTGAGCTACAGGAGCTCATTTAAAAGTTGTAGCTGAAGAGCTTGTGCGAGAAGAGCATCTCCTGTTGATCATCAACATAAAAGAGAGGTCTTTGGCACGCGCCAAGGCAGTAGAGCCTGCCAGGGAGTTCTCAATACTACCTTGGGAGCTGCACAGAAAGAGAGAAAAAAGCCTTCAGCTGCATGGCCCTCTCTGCCCTGAGGACCCATAGCCAGCTGCAGAGATTGGGCTGGGCAAGAACATTCCCCTATCAATGTTTTTTGGCAACACAACGTCACATCTAGGGTGGAGAAGGGCCATTACAGCACATCAAGCTAAACAGAGAAAAGAAGAAGGTCTTGAGCACTGACTGAGGCTGCAAAGCAGCAGCATTCCTGCCAAGTAACACCAGGAGAGCCAAAGGGAGACCTTTGCTTCCCAGCTGTACCTGGATGAAACACCACTAACTCTCCTAGCCCACAATCAGTATTTGCATAATACATAGATTTTTCCTAATGATGTTTGTCAGCTCTTCTAATTACACAAGATAGGTAGCACAACATTTTAATTTTTCATGTACCTGCCACCCTTCTTCCTTCCAACAAAATAAAATACAAGTCCACCCATGCAATCTGTACCCCAGTGGAACTAGAAAGACCCTCACCAGAGGCATCCACACAACCAGGCTTTTACTTTACATTTCTTCACTGCATTTATTCCCCCAGCAAAGCTGTATTAAAAATGTAGAGGTTAAACCAACAGATACCTAGAGATGGAAGCATGTTCTCTCTCCCTTGGTCCTGCTACAGATAACATTTGTGTTTAAGACCCATTGAGGTCAACGGGAAATGGGCAGGTACTTAAGTTTTAGGCATGTGAATAAATTAACCATTAATGAAGAGAGTACACATATGCGTATTTTACTGATTGCTGAATCAGTGCTTTTAAGCTATCAAATTGGATCAGCCTGATTGCCATCACAGAGTATCCTTCTGCTTCCCCACCACTGAGGCAAGACCTCCTTAACTGGATTATTTTTGCATCCCTCGGTGGAAGGGGAGATGCAGGGAGCTCGTCTGAGCATCCACCCCCCTTCCCGTGGGGCACCGTGTTACGTCTTCAGCTCAAGTGGGAGACGTAAGAGTAGCTGCTAAGGAGACACCTCTGTTGCGCTGCAAAGGGGAGGCGAGTGCATCCATGCAGTGTGTGAGAACACCCTGTGTTTTCCCGTTCTGCTTGTGCTAGACGCAATACGGCATGGGCGCTGCACAAAACTCTGCTCTACATTAGCCTGGAAAATTCAGGCATTTGACAACCTAACATCAGATTTTGCCACTAGTGCTAGCAAACCCACAGCTGGCATTAAACCCATAATGATTCTGGGTGCCGACAACAGCCTAGGTTTGTGCAACGACACAGCAGCAAACATTTGCAGCCAATGGCATCAAACAAAGCGCAGGCGGCATTTCATCTGAAGGACAACCTGGACGATGAGATTCCTCCAAAGCCCTTCCAGATAAACCCAGCACATTTGCTGATGTTGGAGAGGAGGATGCTCTGCATTGATCTGGCACTGCCTGCGTCACCCTGCTCTGGTTCTGCCCTAATCTGCTGCCTCCTTCCCAGCCTCCAGACCGAAGGATCAACTGCTCACCAAGCACATCCCAAACCACAGCCCCCATCCCTCCAGCTCTCACACACGACTATGAGGTGTTGCTGGATTAACACCCGTTTTTAAGCCCTCTGAGTTTGTCCGATGAACGTCCCGTAGACATGGCCTGCATGCCCCTCTGCTCCTCCTCACACTTTCATCTGGTGTAGGAGTGCTGGGACCCTCCCAGGAGCAAAGAGTCTTTGCAGAGGGTCTTTATCTTTGCCTGCAGGAAACCTTGAAGGTTCAGAAGACAGCATGGGAAATCTCTGCTGTCAAAATCAAAGCTGCAGTAATTAAACCGGAGTTTCCTCTGTCCCAGGGAGGCGGGAGAGTGGAGGCAGTCAGTAGAGCAGTATTCATGAGCAGGGACACAAGGTTATATCCTACAAAAG
Source organism: Coccyzus lansbergi (assembly GCA_033558105.1). Classification (NCBI taxonomy): domain Eukaryota; kingdom Metazoa; phylum Chordata; class Aves; order Cuculiformes; family Coccyzidae; genus Coccyzus; species Coccyzus lansbergi. Next base: position 1,404,434 of record JAUMJK010000549.1, on the reverse strand, counting down.
CAGGCGTCCCTGCTGCTGTGGGAGAGACTGCATATGCAGAGAAGAAACCTCATCCCATTCCACAGCATCCTGCACCAACCCCAGAGCTGCAGCTGGATCTGGGGGCATGGTCAACACCATCGCTGCAAAAAAAAATGCAGCCGGAGGACCCTTGCCCTGCTGTTCCAAGTTCATCCTCATCCTGCAACTCAACACTTACCATTTCTTTGTTCAAAACTAAGAAAATCTTCCAAGAAAAAAGAAATGCAGCTTCTAAAGTGCTTCCCATTGTGCTGTGCAAAAGCCAATTACCCAAAACAGAAGTGAATCAATGGAAAAAGCTCTTGGGTGTTGGGAAAGGCAGCAGCTGGCCTTTCCCAGGGTGTGCACAGCCCTGATCGATGCTGCTTTGCGGTTGGCACCCACTCTCCATATTTCTATTTGTTCCAGTGGTGGGTTGCCAAGGTGTCAAAGTCAAATAATTTGAATTTCTCACTGAGCATAAGATACTCAAGGTTCAAAATTACACCTCGACCCAGTTGGGTCATTTTGCAGCAATTTTCACCAGTTTCTTTGGTGGAAGATTGTGAGAGTTCAGAGGAAAGAAAAAAAAAAATCACTTCTCCTTTCTTCACCTTGCATACAAATGAAAAACAAATGTGATGTTCCAGCTCTTGACATAACCGTGCTTTAAAGAGCTTCACAAACATCTATTTCCTCATTTGAGCTCACACAGAAGACATATTATCTCTTTTAAATATGCCTTCTTCTTGGCAGTGTGTAGCCTATCTGCTATCTTTAACATTTTAAGAAACCGCCAAGTGGTTATTTGCAAAACTGACGTTAGGAGATGGATATAATCTATTTTAAACCTCAGCAAAATTGGCCAATTTCATGAGGTTTTAACATACGGCTGAATTAATCAAGTCACACGAATTATGAAATGCAAAATGCAGCCCCCCCGCCCCCCCAGCTCTCCACCCACGTGGGAGCGATTTGGAAAAAGCCCAATCGTCTCGCGGCACAATGAGGAGAGAAAAAAACCCTATAATAATAAAGGGAATGGTTTCCAACACACATCAGCTTTCCTAGTGGTCATGCTCTCCCTAGTAAAGCATCTCCGTCTTGCAAGATTTCCACCTTGACTCACCTTTTCAGCATAGCCATGCTCCGCTCCTTTGATGGTGAAGCCCAGGGAAACCCAGAGAGATGCCTTGGGCTCTGCACCCACCCAGCACTGCCTCTTCTGCAGCTGTACCGGATCCATCCTTCCTACCTCTCCCCAGAGGCTTTGCCTACCTCCTGCCTCCCTCTGCTGCCCCCTGCACCACTAGCTCATAGAACCATAGAATCACTGAGGTAGGGAAAGACCTCTAAGATCAAGTCCAATTGTCAGCCCAACACCGCCTTACCTACTAAATTGTGTCACGAAGTGCCACATCTACGTGTTTTTTAAACACCTCCAGGGATGGTGACTTCACCACTTCCCTGGGCAGCCCACTTCAATGCTTGACCGTTCTTTCAGTTAAGAACTTTTCCTAATACCCAGTCAAAACCTCCACTGGTGCAAGTTGAAGCTATTTCCTCTTGTCCTATCGCTTGTTACTTGGGAGAAGAGACCAGCACCTGCCTTGCTACAACCTCCTTTCAGGGAGCTGTAGACAGCAATAGGTCTCCACTCAGCCTCCTCTTCTCCAGGCTAAACAACCCCAATTCCCTCAGCCGCTCCCCAGAACACTTGATCTCCAGACTCTTCACCAGCTTCATTGCCCTTCTCTGGATGCGTGTCAGCAACTCAACGTCCTTCTTGTACTGAGAGGCCCAAACCTGAACACAGGAGTCAAGATGCAGCTTCACCAGCGCTGAGTACAGGGCCACAATCCCTTCCCTGCTCCTGCTGGCCACACCATTTTTGATACAAGCCAGAACGCTGTTGGTCTTCTTGCTCACCTGGGCACGCTGCTGGCTCCTGTTGAGCTGCTGCCACCCAGCATCCCAGGGACCATTATGCTAGGAAGATTTCCAGCCACTCTTCCCCAGGCGTTGAGCATTGCACGGGATTGTTGTGACTGAAGAGCAGGAACCAGCACTTGGCCTTATTGAATCTCATACAACTGGCCTCAGCCCATTGATCCAGCCTTGTCCTGAAGGTAAAGGAAAGGAGCCCTGTGCTTGCTGGACTCAGCCTCACCTTTTCACACAGAAACAAACCCAGGAAAAGGCACTTCCTCCAACATTAAAATTCTGGACTCCTCTGTCGTACTTGATCTCATTTGCAAGGTCTTCCCATTCAGTTTCTTGGAAAGTTTTGTTTATGGCCTTGGGTTTTGTTTGGTTTTTTTGGGTTTGTTTTTGTTTTAAATGGATGAAGCTGATGTTTTAACTGAAAACAAGACCAAAAATATCAATTCCCCGGCAAAACTGCCTGGAGCTTGCCACAGTTTCCATCTTTTGCTAAAGACACATCCGATGCAAAACAATGCATCCTGTGCAGGGGTCAGCGAGGCTGCATCATGCACCAAAAGCTCCTTCCAGCACCAGCTGCTAGCGTGGGCTGGAGGACACTGGCAGATCAAAGCCACGTTGTGCTAGTGTTAATGAGGGAGTTGCTTGCTGGATCTGGATTTTTGCATGTATGCAAATTTCTTCAGCTGCCATCCCCCAGCAGGCTGCACGTATGGGCAGATGGGCAGTGGCATGCTGGTGATGGGCACCAGGAGTCCTCAGGAAGCTCACTCTCCTTCTTTGTGCCACTGTGCAGCAGCTCTGGGTGCTCTACTTGAAGCTGAAGTTTTGCTTGGGATGGGGGACCCACACCAGGCAGCTGAGCTCTGGGCTCATGCTGGCAAAACCCCAGTGCGCCAGCTCCTACCTGGGAGCAGCAGCAGGACATCAATGTTTCTCTTGTGCCCCATTATCCCCTGGGCTCTTCTCCAACACAGCAGGTTGGGTTTGAGGGTGCAGGCAGCAGCCTCATTCCCACAGACACCATCTCTCAGCTGCCTGCGCTCAGAGGGGATTTTTAACAGTGCCAAACGCAGGCCGCACAGAGCTGAACTCAACTGTCCCTCAGCCCTAGGGCAGGGAGCACCTCCCAGGTGCTGACTGCTCTGCAAAGCCAGGGGGGAAGGCAGTATGCGGTTTGAATGCAAACACTCCAGGGATGAGAAGACAAATGACTCCACAGAAAATACGATGACCTCCCCGGCAGTGTCAGGAAACATTTGTCAAATGGCAGAAGGCATTAGCTGTCTTGCCGCTCACCTATCGGGAACGTCACATCGCTGGTGACGGCTGGTTAATGCAGACCTGACCGAGCTTTTGCTGCCAGAGCCCAAGTCTGCTCCCTACTTTGGGTGGCAACAGGCAGGTTTGCCCAGAGTGGGCTTGGCCACGGGTCCAGGCAGCCCTGGCTCTGCCCCTGCCCTGCTTATGGGCACAACAAACCCAGCCATGCCAGGTAAACCTCTCTGGCTTCTGGCACACCTTTTGAAATAAGCCTCAATGCTTGTTTTTCAATAAAATCAGAAGACTTCAATGTGTTTTGCTAAGGGGGAAGATTACCGCAAGCATACTGCAGTGGGAAGTCAAAGACCTGGGCAGGTAAGGGACTTCCATAAAAACCATAAAGGTCAATGCAAACTCCATCAAACCCTATGACTCATCTATTTGGACGGCTTTAGGGAGCATTAGGTTGGACTGTATTGAGTCATGGCAGACCCCAGGCATAAGCATCTTCCGGAGAAAGTTGCTTGCCTGCTACATGCTGGGGAACAGGAGTGAGCCTACAGCCTGAGGTCTGAAGGAAGGAAGACAGATTTAGTCTGTGGCTTGGCTGAATTTTGCCTACCAGCAAGCCTGCCCAACCACCCAGACCCCACAGCATGGAGCTGCCAGCTGCTTTGCCATTGGGGTACCACAGGGCCAGCCCAGTGTTTCATAGAATCACCAGGCTGGAAAAGACCCACTAGATCATCGAATCCAACCATTCCTATCAAACACTAAATCATACTCCTCAGCGCCTCATCCATCCATCTGTCAAACACCTCCAGGGAAGGTGACTCAAGCCCCTCCCTGGGTAGCCTCTGCCAGTGACCAATAACCCTTTTTGTGAAAAAGTTTTCCTAATATCCAGCCTAAATCTCCCCTGGTGGAGCTTGAGGCCATTCCCTCTTGTCCTGTCCCCTCTCACTTGGGAGAAGAGCCCAGCTCCCTCCTCCTCTCTACAATCTCCTTTCAGGTAGTTATAGAGAGCAATGAGGTCTCCCCTCAGCCTCCTCTTCTCCAGGCTAAACACCCCCAGCTCTCTCAGCTGTTCCTCATAAGGCCTGTTCTCCAGCCCCTTCACCAGCTTTGTTGCTCTTCTCTGGAGTCGCTCCAGAGCCTCAACATCCTTCTTGTGGTGAGGGGCCCAGAACTGAACACAAGATTCAAGGAGCCGTCTCACCAGTACCAAGTACAAGAGGGAGAATTTGGCTTTAGGAGGCTGAAGGGTTGCTCAGCAAAAAAGAAAACCAAAAAACCATCAGGTAAACGCCACACTTCTCCCTTCACAAGCATGAAGGTGGGATGAGTATATATGAGAGCTAACACTGGGACACACAGGTGGATTTATGCAAATACTTAAATAAGAGCATATACTCAGGCAGTTAACATAATTTAATACATTGCAAATAACATCCCACCGTAACTCAACCATGGCAGCAGCAGTTATTTTCCAGTGCTGCTATGAGCCCAGCAGCCCCCAGACTCCTGAATTAGCAGCTTGGTCAGCAGAGACACGGCCCAGTGACACATGGAGCCCACACTGCAGCACAGCACTCTCACAAGAGGCTTTTGCTCTACAATTGCCTTAGAATAAGAGGAAAGGAATTAAATTAAGTGCATGCATCACCTGGCAATGAAATGTTACTGTCGAGGTTCCTTAGGGGAATTCAGTGAGGCCTCTTTTCTCTTAGGACAAACAGCGTGGATATCTGGACCACCCAAAATGGGTAGAGAAAGAGATAAAGGAGGTTAATTCACACTCAGGTGTGATCAAGGGATGCTAAGACATGAAATAAACGAGCAAATATATGCACTGGGCCACCCTGCAAGGCAAGCTTTAAATTTAGCATGACTGCATTAAGGTACATTCAGGATAAGATGAATTTCTGCATTACATCTGAAACGTGAAGGGGAAATGGCACTCCCTAGAAGAGAAGACGTGGTGGTGGAGACCAGAGGGATTCAGTAGGCATCAAGCTCCTGCAGAACCTCCTCCTCTGATGGGAGACGATGCCCAGCACCTCAGCAGCACATCAGCCCCAGATGCATTACCAGTGCATACATTCCTTGCCCATCTCAGGTTCAAACTCATCCTCCTCTATAAAACAGCAACTGTGCACCTGAAAACACAGCACTTGCAGTCTCAGCCCTGCGATGTGGATAAGAGATTAATTCCAGAAAAGCCTCCACCACCCTCAGCAAAGAGGTCACTCCTCTGCAATGCTACCTCCAGCAAAGGAATTAAAAAATGTGATGAAGTGAAAGTGTGATTTCTTTTAGTGTGCCCTGAGCCTCCTTTTGTACTTCAGACATCAGGACAGGCACATGATGGTTGAGTGACCAAACCGACTTCTGCAGGTTTGCCTTCCTGGAGGAACCTCTCCTGTGAAACCATCTCTAGGAGGAGAGTAGAAAGGACTGCAAAGCCCCACAGCGTTGCCTCCGCAGGCTCTGCGCAGGGCACTGCTGTCAGCTACCTTGATGGAGTGCTGTTTGCACACAGCAACCCTCCTCCTAAACAACATTTTCTCTAGAATGGAGCTGCACGTTAAAAATCACTCTATAAAAAAATATTCAGGCCTTGCCTAATCAGAACACACTTTCCCTTGAGTGCCAAGGAAATTCTCAGTCTGGCTTTCTTGTATTTGAACCCACAGCAGAGTCAGGCAGGTTCCTGCAAAGACTCCCTGCATCCCCCCGACCCCAGCCAGGGTTGCAGTGCTTCCTCTGCTGCCTAAAACATCGGCATCACTTTCAACCACATCCAGCTTTCTCATCCTGGGCTGTGAAGGTATAGGGGTCTTGGGGTGTCTGGCCATAGATCTGGGGTGCAGACATCACCAGCACAGCACATCATGTGTCCAGAGAAGAGCAACGAAGCTGGTGAAGGGGCTGGAGAACAAGAGGAGCGGCTGAGAGAGCTGGGGGTGTTTAGCCTGGAATAGAGGAGGCTGAGGGGAGACCTCATTGCTCTCTACAACTACCTGAGGGGAGGTTGTGGAGAGGAGGGAGCTGGGCTCTTCTCCCAAGTGACAGGGGACAGGACGAGAGGAAATGGCCTCAAGTTCCGCCAGGGGAGGTTCAGGCTGGACATTAGGAAAAATTCTTCACAGAAAGGGTCATTGGTCACTGTCAGAGGCTGCCCAGGGAGATGGTTGAGTCACCTTCCCTGGAGGTGTTTAAGGGATGGGTGGACGAGGTGCTGAGGTGATTGATGGGAATGGTTGGACTAGACAATCGGTGGGTCTCTTCCAGCCTGGTGATTCTGTGATCACTAAGAGTTAAATTCAACACACAAGGAAACAGTACTACCACTAAGGCTGGAAATAGGAAAAATCTGTTTTGGTAGGGTAGAAGGGAAAAACAGGATTATTGGTAGATCCTGAGCTGGTATTAAGTGTCCTCCACACATCACTCCATCAGACTGCGGCAGGTTTTGGTCCTCGCAGTCCTGCCCAGAGCTGTCCCTGTGGGTGCAGATGATGCCAGAGATCCCTGTGAGAGCCCCTGGGATGGGGCACGTCGGCACACAGCGGTGTGCGCTGCCCTGGCTGCCACACACTTGCCTGCTCCCTCCCCAGTGCAGGGCTGGCAGGGCACCAGGGAAATTAAGCAGGCGATTTCTAAAGCTGAGACAGAAGCAGCCATCTGGGCCTTAACAGACAGGTCCTTTAATGAACAAAGGGAATTTTCTAGAGAAGCTGAGAAGTGCAACAATCTGAATAAAAGAAGGGTAAGCCCCTCCAGATCAGTCTAGACGAGAAGCTTTCAGGGAGCGCTGAATACTGGGGTAACACCCTGTCCGGTCTAATTAAAGGATAAAGCAGGAGATGGGCTGAAGCGGTGGGAAGCAGGAAGGAGCAGGGTGGGCTGGGGGTGAAGTTGAAGGTTTTCCATGCCACAAAGAGCCAGGGCAGCTGCCCATGACGGTGGGAGCAGCCCCCCAGCAGCCCCCTCTGCCCAGGCAGCTATTTCTGTGCCTTTGGGGATGGGATTTACATCATTAAGCTCCTCAGGAGACTTTATATGCCCTCATCTTAAATCTCAGCACATTCCCCCTGCAGAAAGCATGATTACCACTTGTGTGATGGACAAAAAAACCCCGAGTGACTTTCCCAGGTCACAACTCCGAAGTTGAAGGTAAAAACGTGGTTCTCTTGCCCTCACCTCACACATCCACGGCCAAGCCACAGGCAGCTCCTCTCCTTTCTGCTCTTCCTCACAGGAAAACCATCATCACTCTTAATTCAGTTTTTGAGTCCTTTCTCACCCCATCGTTTTGTGCACTGCTACATTTCATAACCCTGCTTTGCATGCGCGCAGGCAGCGCTCCCCTTTCTCCTGGGGCTGGCAAGCAGGTCTCTTCTGATGCTCTTCCAGGTTATTGAACTACTCTGTTAATGCAGCTTGTTTTCTATCAGTTCAGGGCAGAGTGCCGGGGATGTCATTTATTTTCCATGTTTATTTATGTCAGGAGAGTCCTTAAAGGATTTGTTTGCAGCTGCTTCAGTCGCTGCTCTTGCCGAGGCTACCTCCCACCCCGCCTTGTGCCAGCGAGTTGGGCCCTGGGAGACTGGAGTCCACCAGGTCCTTCAGCTGTTTTGATGCCGTGGAAACAAACAATTGCCTTTATGTTTCTTAGTGAGGAGCAGAATCTCCTCTTTTTTTCTGGCTAATAGGCCCGTATGACCCTTGAAGGTAAGGCAAACTGGGAACCCAAAGTGATCCACCAAGACCCTAGTTCTGCACAGTCCCCCGAGAAGTGCCAGTTCTGGTCATCTCCTTTTTGAATGGCTTGAGTACGTCCCCTCTGGACTTTGATGATAAGACCAGAGCAGAAAGCACTGCTGCTCTCATGGCATGTGTCCCCACTCAGGAATGAGCTCCTTCTCCATGATGATGTGGGTAGAGACCTGTAAGACCTTGAAATATGGTACTGGGATTATCCCAACAGAGCTATTCCCTCTGCTCCTCTCATACTCACAGCTGGGTGCATATTCTATTCTACCTGCCACCTTATTATTATTTCTCCAGACCCAGTCACAGCTGCACCCTTCCCAAGTGGTCCAAGCCAGCACATTGCCCTGCTTCCAGAAACTTCCAGCTCCTTGGAGCATCCCCAGGTAGCATGCTGGAGAGCTGGCTGCCAGTTAATTTTCTCTTTAGGGCTCAAGGCTACCCTGGCAGAGAGCGTCTTATCGATTTCCTCCCTTGTCCTTGCAACCACCGGGCAAAAAGCCTTTGTTATTTTATGACAGATCCCTGTGGAGGCCACTCAGACATCCTACCCACTTGTACAGCAGAGTTGGCAACATCACCAGAAACTCTGCTTTAAAGGGTTTTGCAACATTAATTAAATTTCTGCAGTTGTATCTCTTGGCTCTGAGTAAGATCCAAGCCTCTCTGAGCATGTGAGGAAGGGCTCATCTCCTTGCCCTGATCCAGACTTGGCTCTGAACAAGTCTGGCTGCCAAGGCTGAATTCCCTGTATACAGCATCAAAAATACAATATTGTCCCTCACCAAAAGGAAACTAATTCAGTCCTGTCAGGGCTCAGACATGGTATGGGTCTAGATAACGCAGAGGCCAAGAAACTATCCCAGAGCAAAAAAAAAAAAATTAAAAAAAAGCAAGCAGATGTCCTTGCCTAGATTCCTCTAAGTAGACAGGCAAAACCTAGTATCTATGATTGTACAGACAGGTACGATGCAGGAGGGACAGCGAGTCACCCCAAGGACTCTGTATGAATTTGACACAAAGCTCCCACAACTCTGGCTCTCTTTCACCTTCTCCAAAGCACAGTCCATGCCTCAGTCTGGGACAGGCGACCTCTGCCAGCACAGCTGGGCTTTTGTAGATGCTGCTTTCCAGGAAAGCATGGAGGGAAGAGCATCTGCCAAGTCTGAGAAATGCAGGCAGTGACAAGTTGGTTCTAATAGTCAAAATACTTGAGAAATTCATACCAGAGGCTGCTTTTTTTTTTTAATAAAGAGAGGGGATATTAATAAATGAGATAGGAGGGGAAAATGGAGAAGATAAGGCAAACTTTGACTCAGAGAAGCTGTGGAACTGAGGTTTCCAAAGCAGCAGAGGTAGGTCTGCTGCCCGAGCTGTTCCCATGGCAGAGGTGGGAGAGCGACAGGCACACAGCTCAGCAGGGTCTCCGAGGGCCGGGAAAACAGGACAGAGGATGGAAAACAGACCTTACAGTGCTGTGGTGGCATTTCCTACGTAGCGTGGTTTCTCCCAGCTATTACAAAGCAGCCTGGAAGTGAGGTGGCTGGCAGGGTCAGAAGATGGTTGGCACCAGCAGGTTTGCTCCGGGGCTGCTGTGAATCATCGCCCTTTGCGCCGGAGCTGCCCGAGTGCGATGGGAGGGGTGGTGCTGGGCTGCAAAGGCGAGAGCATTTGCACTGCCGTCCCATGGGCGCCTTCGCTCGCTGACATTTTCAGGAGGTGGCTGAAGCAGCATCACGCCTTCCTGAGGACAGCAGCAGAGCCACTGCAGACAGGTAGCGGTGGGGCTGTGCCATCTCTGCTAAAAAAGCCAGCAGGCTCAGTGCCACGGAACAGTGTTTCGGGAAGAGAGTCAAAGTTCACACATCTTTTGATAAAGGGATTTGCTGAGAGGTAGAGGTCGGTTACTGCAGAGTAAGAGCAAGCAGGCGCAGAAGGCATTTTGCAGTCTTTATCCACTTAAAGCTTGTGCTGCTCCCGCTACACAGGGATGTAGTGACCAGAGGTCTGAGCCGAGGGTCAGGATTTGAACGCTGGCAGCCCCTGCCTCCCAAGCTAAGTTAATACCATTGCCCTCACCCCCTATTAGTAACAGCAATACAAAAGGCACTAAGGCAGCAGGCTGAGGGCTGGGCACTCAGACCTAGGAGGGGAGCTCAGCATCCCAGCCTGCCCTGCCAGGTGGGTTTCCAGCCTGTGCACCCAGCCCAGCACCAGCATATTTTCTGGGATATTTTCCCAGATTCCACAAGAGGGCACCGGCACGACACGGATGGGGACAGAGCAGCCCCTGAGCAGCCCCTGCCCACTGCCACGGGGGCTTCTCTGCAGAAGAAAATTGATGGATGCGCATCTCCCAGGAGAGCTCTCTGCAAACACTGGGAGTGGGGAGATGTCGATTCCGGAGCCCTGGCTCGCCAAGACATTTGCTGTTGCAGAAAGAAACCCCTTTTTGCATTGTGTCACCTTCCCTGGAGGTGTTTAAAGGACAGGTGGACAAGGTGCTGAGTGAGGGGCATGGGTTAGTATTTGATAGGAACGGTTGGACTCGATTATCCGGTGGGTCTTTTCCAATCTGATGATTTGATGATTCTATGATTCTATAAGGTCATTTTCTGGCATAGCTCTGCTAACACTAAGGGGCTGCAGAGAGGGGAGTGGGCTTTCCCCAGCAGGTGCAGTGAGCACCCACCATCACCCACCTCCTCTTGCCTCTGCATCCCCACACACACAGCCCAAGGGGGAAGCACGAACCCTCAAGAGCTGCTCCTCTGGGGAAAGAGCACTGTTGGGCTCCTGGCAACCCTCGTTGCAGGGAAAGACCTAGCTGGGAGAGACTGACCAGTGAACCATCCAGTGACAGAAGTGCAAATGAGAAGAGCTGGCTCAGCTAAGCAGACAGGCTCTGCCAGGGGGCAAACATCTACCCCAACCTAGGGATCAGCCAGCAGGTAAGGCAGAAACCACACCAGGGCATCACCTGGGAGAGCTGTATCCTGCAGCCTTTAGCTCCCAGAAGTGTCATGAGCAGTGCAAGGTCTCAGCACCTCTAGGACCCTTACAAGGTGCAGCCTAACCACATGCACTATCACTGGTGCACCTGTAGTCATATCACAACTCTGAGCAAATCACAGAATCACAGAATGACCAGGTTGGAAAGGACCCTACTGGATCATCAAGTCCAACCATTCCTATCAAACACTAAACCATGTCCCTCAGCACCTCATCCACCCGTCCCTTAAACACCTCCAGGGAAGGTGACTCAACCACCTCCCTGGGCAGCCTCTGACAGTGACCAATGACCGAAAAGTTTTTTCCTAATGTCCAGCCTAAATCACCCCTGGCAGAGCTTGAGACCATTCCCTCTCATCCTGTCCCTTGGGAGAAGAGCCCAGCTCCCTCCTCTCCACAACCTCCTTTCAGGTAGTTATAGAGAGCAATGAGGTCTCCCCTCAGCCTGCTCTTCTCCAGGCTAAACACCCCTAGCTCTCTCAACTGCTCCTCATAAGGCCTTTTCTCAAGTGCTTCTTCCACTACACAACCCCCTGCACTGCTGTGGTTTAAGGGGGAACAGAGAAGCTCTTAGGAACCAAAATATGTAATGCTGCCAAGCACTGAGTCAGCAACCGTTTCTCACATGGAGCCCCCCAAGCTGTACCCGCAGGGAGCCACAGTGACTGTCACAAGGAGGAGACCCTGTGAAAGCCACCTGATGGAAGCCCTTGACGAGCACAGACCTGGTGCTCAATGCTCAGGTCACCTTTTAGCAAGTGATTTGGTTGCTCAGTCAGGTTGCTTGTGCCTCAGAGCCTGGCAGATCAGGTTTAAGCAGAGAAACTGAATCTTAATATCCTTTTGGGGACGTTTTTTAACCCAAGTGTGTTTGTAGAAGACTACTCAAATCACTGCTGCCCCATTCACCGGCCCGGGGCGTGACAGGTCATTTCCTCTCGATTATCTTGATCTTGCTGGACACTGAGTGAGTGTGCACGAAAGCACGAGGTGTATTAGAAATGCCAAAGCGGCAACAGATTGTCTGATGGGGCTGTCATTCTGTCATGAAATATGACATGCATCCAGCCCAGAAGGAAGAGCTGGATAGCTGTACACTTCAGCGCCGGCTGAGGCCATGCAAGACTACTCCTCATTTCAGAGTCTCATTGATCAGACCTGGAGGATACGTTTCTGCAGCATAAACAAGATGTGGCAAAAGCCCCAAACCACCTACCTCTCTTTAGCTGAGCCTTTATATAGAACATATTGCCATTTCACAAGTGCATCTATGAGGAATTTCCCTTTTGTGAACCCAATTTTCTCTCACTTTTGACTAAAAGTGCATCTCTGACATGAAGGATGCAAAGGTAGAGACAGCATGGCTTGCTACGGAGCGATGGGGAACTTGCCAAGCAGCAACTAAATGGAGAACAAATAAGAAAAATGAAAGACAATTTAATGCAGAGAATCGCAGGAGCAAAGATGCTTCTTGAGCAGCATTGCTGACTGCCCTTCTGTTGGCGGACGTGCCAGAGGGACACTGTGAGCACTAAGAAGGAATATCAGCGACAAAGTATACACAAGTAAAGAGGTTGGAACAAGCCTAAGGGCTCATGGGAGCTCCCCAGGGTCCCCACCACATACCTTGTCAAAGGTGCAGCCTCGGTCAAGCACTAGCTAGGACATAACTAATATTGAGTGGATGTAGTATCTCCAGAGGAGATGGTCAGCTCAAGAAAAACAGGAAAGATTGTTTTGTTTCACTCTTGCTGAATGATAAATGAGACCTGACACCCTTTCCCAAAGGCTGAATTCATCAGCTCCAGAGCTTACAGGTAATTAGGTCTGGAGTCACGATAGGACTGTCTCCAGAACTCACGGTATCTTTTTGCTCCTTATACTTTCCTTGAGAATCTATAACCAAGCTTCCCAGGAGCTACAGGAAGACTAAAGGAGCATTTTCTTGTATTAACAACCTTTGTCCCAGCAGACCTCAGTTTCTTAGTAATTACAGGCCTTTGAGAAGGTATTGCCTTCAGGCTAACTGTGGAGTAGCCCAGTAGAGCTGCCCAGCAGCTCAGGGAACCAGGAGTCACAGCTTTGACTTTGAGGGAAACACAAAAATCCATCTCCCAACATGTACTTCAGCCACAATATCAGCAGTAGTATTTCTGCATGTGACAACAATGCACCAAGAAAAGCAAACCTTCGTGATGGGTTGACTGATACATAACAGTTGAAGTCCGAGAACAGGCTGTAATTTGCAGTACTTTGGAAAGTCTACAGCTGCCAATCAAATGCAGGATTCTTCATGTGGGTGTTTCCAGGCTCTGCTTTCAAAAGGGATCCCATGAGAACCCCTTCCTCACACACTTTGCTATCTTTTCATCCCGTTCAGGTCCCCACCAGGGTTCAGCCGTTCACTTGGTTCCAACAGCGCTCTCAGATCTGCTTCCTCAACATCAAAAAAGCCTTGAACACTGAGATTCCCCAAAGTCTGGCAACAGCCCATGAAGCTTCCTTTTGATCTCTTGGTAGCCTGCCATCTCCAGCAAGGGGCATTTGGTGGGAAGAGGAAAAATCCAGAGTTAGGTTCCTTAAGACGGGAGCCCTGGGGAAGCTGTATGGGTTTAAGAGCCTCCACCATGGCACTTAACCTCGCCAGAACAGGCAACCTCTGCAAAAAGACACAACTGTGGATGAAGCAGTCCAGCCCTCTTCTCTCTCGGTTGTATTTTGGATGAGGGAACCTCTTGTCCTACATCTTTAAAGGACACATACAGCAGGACACACTCGAGTTGCAGACCAAATCCAGGATGTAACGACAGTGCCTGGGCTGTCGGATGATCTTCAGCGCCCAGGAAGCGAACCACAGGAGATGATGCTTGGCGTTTGTTAAATGACAAGATGATATAATCCAAACATGTCCATCATCTTCAAGCAAGGACCGTGTGACACATGTAAAATTGCTTTTCTTCACCTAAAAGATCAATATTGTCAAGATGAAATAATATGTCAACCCATGTGAAGAACTCCGCCTGACCACTGACAGTCAACAGGCAGAAACTCCTTCTTGAAAAACAATATATATATAAAAAATCCTGAATATATTGCCACTTGCCAAATCACCGTATTTGAACGTTCTCACCAGAAGCTGTAGATCATCTCCAGATTTCTTGGAAGAATGATTTTCTGTGCACATGTTTTATTCGGATGCAGGAAATGCCTCAGATTTAATCGGGTTCTTTTCTATTAAATCATCACGGCTAATCAAACTGCCAGAGTCCCATCTGAGGGCCACACTTCTAGGTGAACGTCAGCGTTTACTCCGCGCCAGTCACGGTAGGACTTCCCTCTGAACAAACCTGTTGTCAAAGGCAGTTCCTCATTATGCTCATCTGGTCCTTCAGCAGCTTCTTCCCCTCGCCCCCGCATGTCTACTTTGTTTTACACTGGATTTAACTTTGCATATGTGGTTTGGTGTGGGTTTTTTTAATATAACATCAAATCTCTTAATTCTCTGACCCAGAAATCGGAGACAATCCTCATAAAAATCTGGGACAAAGAAGACAAACAGCTGCATGTGTGCAGCAGCAGGAGCTTCCGAAACTCCCAAATCTACCCATTTAAAGTGATTTTGATTAAAGAAAGCATTTTGAGAACTGTTGCAGTCAGATCTTGGGTTATTTTGAAAGCAAATCCTTGGCTTTCAAGTGCAGCTCTACTCTGAAGGAGACACTTTAAAGAGAGACAACACGGTGCCCAGGTTTACCGTCACTGGGCGATTCACACTGGAATGCGAGGGCTTTGCCCTCTCCACGTAGTCACCTCCATGAATCCAGCTACAACCCAAGACCCACGCAGGGTACACGCCTGCTCCCACAATGTCCAGTAATAAAGGTTCCCTCAGCCACAGCATGACCTTTCCCAGAGCCACACAGCCTGCTCCAGCAGCACTTTTGCCAATGAGTAAATAATGAGAAATTAGCTCGTGGCCCCGGCGATGAGTCAGAGCGAGCTGCTGCCGGCACTAATGAACCTGCGGGGACAAAGCAGGGTGTCAGCGATGTCTTATCCCCCTGGTTTCGTGACAACTTCGCCTGTGACACCCCCGTGTCCTCAGTGGGGCTGACGCACGTGGTCCTGCCAGAGAGTCACACACAGACACCGAACTAGGGCAGCCCTGCCTGACACCAGGGGATGGGAACACGGTACGTTTCACGCTGATTTAATGAAGGAGAATAACGAAATACGGCAGGTTGAGTCAGCAGGTGCACTCAGACAGAGACCTCCATAGTGAGAGGACCATGGGTTTGGAGAGGCAATAGTGAGGGGCAGAGGTACAGCTCCACCACATGAAGCTGAGTCAGGGATGCGAGGGTCTCCCTGTGGGGACTCCTGCCAGCCAGGAGCTCCTGCTACTCCCCAGTGCTTTGCTGCGGCACCTGAGGATGAAGAATGAGGCCAAGGTGGGAGCTGCAGCCCCATCCTCAGCAATGGGGCAGTCCCCAGTGCCAGCAGGGTTTCACCCACCTGCTCTGAACACTTCCTGAAGGCAGAATCTCATTCAAGTGGGTAATTTAGCTTAACTACCCAGGGTAATTCACAGGGCTGGGCCCACAGCAGCAGCCAAGGGCAGGAGGAAATTGCATTACCGTATGTGGAAGCCTGGGGTGCTCAAATCTGAAAGGGAAGTGGAGGTTAAAACCAGCCAGGGCTTTAATACCAGATTAAATGCTTTCACAGGAGCCCATGTATTTGAAAGCTTCCAGCCAGCCTTTTGTCAATCCAATTTAGTTTGCATTGTACTTTGGCTCCAAGAGGTACCTTAAAATGTAACCAGGAGCACTTTTTTAATTTTTTTAATATATATTAAAAAACCCATGGTAGGTTTGCGTTTGCTTTCTCAGAGGGAATTCTTGGAGCTGGGATGGTCACTGCTCCGCACAGGAAGGGAATTAAGCGCTTTAACAGCACAGGGGCCAAGCAAAGCTCCTCTCTCCAGTGCTGTTGGCCTGAATGCATCATTGTTTAGGGACTCTACTGAGCATTTTGTCCTGCCAGGCATGCCAGTTTAGAAGGCTGAATGAAGCTCCAACTGGGATTATCAATTTTTAATTTCCCCATTAGTGGAAACAGAAGGTTACAAGTCTGGTAGTTTCTCCCGACAGCAGGAACAGCCTATTTCCACGCAAGGATTTCACTGTAAGAGGTCTCATTATCCCGAGCCTTGAACCAGAAGGTAGGCATGGAGACACAGGGTCTGCCCCTGGGGGCTTAAATGCAGTAATTTTGAAGAGTTCCTGCCTCATCCTGGGGCAGGTGGGAGTGGGGAGGGCAGGTGGGAGCAGGAGGGCAGGTGGGAGCAGGAAGGTGGCTGGACCAGCCTGAGCAGCCTCACGTTGCCATCTGGCAGTGACAGCTCGGGGATGCTCCTACTTTCTCTCAGCCAGGAAAACCACCCCAGGAACAGCAAGAAGGAGCTCCGCTTCCAGGCGTGGGGCAGCTTCTGCTTCGAAATTTGGCACCTGGGAGGCACTGATATGTCTGAAAGCACCGGTCCCTGGTGCGGGGACACAGAGGATGCTCTGTCTGTCCCCAGGCGGGGAGGGGGCACAGCTCGCAGGGCTCAGTGCCACTCGGGTTCTCCCCACAAGCAGATCCTTGTCATTCAAATGAGAAGTGGCCACAAAGCCGAGGGCCCAGACCTTCACAAAGAGGGTGGTGGATTCACAAAGAGGGTGGTGGATGGGGATGCGGGTCCCCAGGCTCTGCAGATGAATGCAAATGCCTCCATCCCCTGGGAGCAGCTTCTCTGGGAGCAACACAGAGGGGGCTTTGTCAGCAGGAGAAGCATCGCTCCTACGTGAGCCCCCAGGAATGCCCAGCTGAAAAAACGCCTGAGGGGCACGCACAGCCCTTCTCTGTCAGCCCTGACCACAGAGGCAAGAAAAGGCAGCTCACAATCCTCCTTTTTTTAATATTTTTTTGCACCCATGCTCTTGCAACTAAAATAAAACTTTCCTGGTAACTCCCGCATCCCTTGGCCGCTGAGGCCAGAGCTCGTATCTACAAGGGATGATCTCAGTGATGCCACCAACAACAGCGCCAAGGCGAAGCATCTCCCAAGGGCAAAGAGTTTTCCTCGGGGATGATGCCTTGGGCAAAAGCTGTGGCTTGGGAATGGACTGATGCCTTGGGCATCAGTCCATTCCCAAGCCACAGCTTTTGCCTGGCACTCAGCAGCCCACCCTGCTCGACAGCCAGCGCCTTCGCCAACCAGCAGCCGTCTCCCCAGGTCGACATCTTCACTGCAGAGCCTCCAGCACGCTGGCTCTTCGTGACAAAATAAAACTTGAAGGTAGACCTCCCTCCAGACCAGGTTCAAAGGCCGGCGAAGCGAGAGCTCTTACTACGTGGTTACTACTAACGTACACAAAGTTTTTGCTGCTTGCCCCCCCCCCCCGAGACGTGCGAGCCCAAAGAGCCATAAAACGATGCAATTTGTGAACGCGGTGAGGAGGGGTTGGGGTGTTTACTGTGAAGGCAGCAGTGCAAAATGCAAAGTAGTAAATCTCCAAAGCAATGTACTAAAATTCAAGGGAAACACTCGAGTAAAGCTCCACTCCATCTGCTATTTTATGCTGCCTTTGTTAGAGCAGCTAATGGAGAACAATAAACACGTTAATAATCAAGCTAGATTTATAAACTGGGCAGAATATCCCCCTAGTAATGAAATCTGGAGAATCATTCAATATTATCGTAGAACATTATCATAGAACAGCCAGGTTGGAAGAGACCCACCGGATCATCAAGTCCAACTGTTCCTGTCAAATACTAACCAAGTCCCTCAGCACCTTGTCCACCCATCCCTTAAACACCTGCAGGGAAGGTGAATCAACCACCTCCCTGGGCAGACTCTGCCAGTGCCCAGTGACACTTTCTGTGAAAAATTTTTTCCTAATGTCCAGCCTGAACCTCCCCTGGTGGAGCTTGAGGCCATTCCCTCTCGTCCTGTCCCCTGTCACTTGGGAGAAGAGCCCAGCTCCCTCCTCTCCACAACCTCCTTTCAGGTAGCTGTAGAGAGCAATGAGGTCTCCCCTCAGCCTCCGCTTCTCCAGGATATTATATTGCTTTGGGCAGCACTCTAACAAGAGCTGCCTTTGAATTATAGCCCTTTTTCATTTTGCTGAACTTTAATTTGGCTCAGCATCCCTGTTTCATTTAAAACAAACCCATGGCAGGACCCGAGCGCAGGAAGCAACTGGAAGGCGCAGTCCTGCTCGGCACTCAAAGCCTCTCAGCTGCGAGAGTCAGTATTTGAGATGTAAAAGCTCTGTTGACATTGTGCTCTATTTACTGCAGAGAATTCCTGGATATAATTTTCACAGGTTAGCGGAGCTTTCTTTCGCCACAGCTTCATGCTTCCTAGTTCTCAAATATTTGGCCGAAATGCATCACAGATCTTTAATTTCTTAGTTGCTTCATAAAGCGGATGTCAAATTAATTCTCAAAGCCCTCGCTTCCCACATAGTGGTCTCTTCCTGACAAACACCTCTGCAAACACCTGGCATTTTCTGCTCCCTGCTGCTCATTAGAGGGCACAAGCGCAAACAGGCTTGACAATCAACCCCTTCGCAATCCCACCAGCGCCGTCTCCAGCCAGAGAGATGTACGCGCCCCCAGCAAGAAATCACCAAGACATCCAACTGACATCATCTACTCTGTCCTCCCCACCCTAAATAACCTCTGAACTAGAGCTTGTAATCCCCCTCTCCCGCAGTTCTCTCCAGCCCCTCGCTCTGCCAGGCTCCTATGGCTCTTCGACACGGTTTCAAGCTGCAGCTCCAGTCCAGGACAATAAAAAAGGTACCTTAACACCCGAAAGCTGTCAGCGATGTCTAATAAACCCCCTCAAGTATTAACATTTAACCCGGAAAAGCCGAACGCAGCGTGTAGAGCAGCAAGGGGAAAAGCAGGTCAAAGATGAAGTTTGAGCCAAATTGATTGGGGCAGAAAACACCAATTCATGTGCTGTTTGCATGAAATATTAATTCCAGCTTTAACATCGGGTTTTAGAGGAGAGCAAATGCACTGTAATGATGCAGATGTGACCAGATTATTTTCCCTGCATTTTCTATTCCGCTCGGAAGCGACGGGGAACGATGCCATTTATCCTCCCCGGCAGGTGTTGGAGCAGGAACCTACGAGCCACATCACGCACTCGGTGGCCAAGCCTGGCTCACTGCTCTGTGCGAGACCGGCTCCTTCGATTACCTGCCGTGCTGCAAACCCTCCCTGGCTCCTTCCCAGCAGCGCCCAGGCAGGGTGTGGAAATTTGCTGATTTTCAGGGCATCTCTCCAAAGCGGCTGGTCCAGCCCCCAAACCGCTCACCCGTTCCCACACCCAGGTTGGATGAGGACATGGGGTTTCTCCTTTCAGCTGCCATCAGCTACAAGAAACTTTTCCTCCTCCAGAAGAGGAACCTCCATCATCACTGGAGGTTGGAACTAGATGATCTTTGAGGTTCCTTCCAACCCAAACTGGTCTATGATGTCTCAGAGGGGATGGTGTGGAGACCTGCTGGAGAAGTGTATGGACCTGCTGGAGATGTGACCAGGCTGGAATGTGACCTGAGCCCTTGCTGCCTGCTAAAACCTGCCAGCTCCCTGCAAACCGGGCGGAGAAGCAGGACCCCGAGGATGCCCACGCTGGGCAGAGCAGCATCCTCCAGGTTGTCCCAATCCCCTGGGGTTGCTCTGACTCGAAATTGTGACTGGAGAAGAGGAGGCTGAGGGGAGACCTCATTGCTCTCTACAGCTACCTGAAAGGAGGTTGTGGAGAGGAGGGAGCTGGGCTCTTCTCCCAAGGGACAGGGGACAGGACGAGAGGGAATGGCCTCAAGCTCCACCAGGGGAGATTTAGGCTGGAAATTCGGACGAAGTTTTTCACACAGAGGGTCACTGGGCATTGGAATAGGCTGCCCAGGGAGGTGGTTGAGTCACCTTCCCTGCAGGTGTTTAAGGGACGGGTGGATGAGGTCTTGAGGGACTTGGTTTAGTGTTTGATAGGAATGGTTGGACTCGATGATCCGATGGGTCTCTTCCAACCTGGTTGTTCTATGATTCTATGATTCTCTGATTTGACAGCGGCAGGAGTTTGTGCACAGAGCCCCGGAGAGAAGGCAGCCCTGAAAAACCACCTCGGGGGGGGGAGGGGGGGGTGTGTGCTGAGCAGGGGGTGCCCCACGCCTAGGGGCGAGGCAGGGGGACAGTGGGTACCAGAGGGGGGGGCGGGGGACGGAGGAGGAGAGGGGAGCATCCCGGATTGGGGCTGGGGAGGAGGCAGCGGGTGCAAGGGGGGGCCGAGCAGCGGGGATGGCCGGAGAAGGGGGGTGAGGGGGGGTGAGGGGGGGTGGGGGGAGCGGGGGTGTCGCGGGGTAACTCACAACTCCGCGGGTGATGTCCTCCGCCGCCGGGGTGGGAGCCGCGGGCGCTTCTGGCCACGCCAGCCACAGGGCGAGCACGAGGAGCATCTCCCGGCGGCGAGCGCGGAGCCGGCCGGAGGGGCTCAGCATCCCCCCGCGGCCCCCCCCAGCCCGGCCCCGCGATGGGCTCCGCCGGGCCGCGGGGCACCGCGCAACATCCGCGCTCCCGAACGGCAGAGCCGGCGGGGCTCCGATCCGCGCTGCTCCGCGGGGCGGGGGGAGAGAAGCTGGAGGGGCTCCGATCCTCGGGAGAGAGGCTGGGGGACTCCGATCCGCGGGGGGAGAGAGGCTGGAGGGCTCCGATCCTCGGGAGAGTCCTGGGGGCTCCGATCCGCGGAGGCAGGAGAGGTTGGGGGGCTCCGATCCTCAGGAGAGAGTCCTGGGGGCTCCGATCCGCGGAGGCAGGAGAGGTTGGGGGGCTCCGATCCGCGCTGCTCCGCGGGGAAAAGAAGCTGGAGGGGCTCCGATCCTCGGGAGAGAGGGCTTGGGGGTCTCCGATCCGCGGCGGGAGAGGGGTTGGGGGGCTCCGATCCTCGGGAGAGAGTCCTGGGGGCTCCGGTCCGCGGGGGGAGAGAGGCTGGAGGGCTCCGATCCTCGGGAGAGAGTCCTGGGGGTTCCAATCCGCGCTGCTCCGCGGAGGAAAGAAGCTGGAGGGGCTCCGAGCCTCGGGGGAGAGGTTCGGGGGCTCCGATCCGCGGCGGGAGAGGGGTCGAGGGGGGGACTCTGCGATCCTTGGGAGAGAGGCTGGGGCGGGGGGTGGGGGTTGGGGGGGAGCCCGATCCACCGGGAGAGCGGCTGAGAAGCTCCGCTGGGCGCTGCTCCGCGGGGAAAAGAAGCTGGAGGGGCTCCGAGCCTCGGGAGAGAAGCTTGGGGGGCTCCGATCCGCGGGGGGAGAGAGGCTGGAGGGCTCCGCTGGGCGCTGCTCCGCGGGGGAAAGAAGCTGGAGGGGCTCCAGTCCTCGGGAGAGAGGCTTGGGGCTCCGATCCGCCGGGAGAGCGGCTGAGAAGCTCCGCTGGGCGCTGCTCCGCGGGGAGAAGAAGCTGGAGGGGCTCCGATCCGCGGGGGGAGAGAAGCTCGGGGGCTCCGCTCGGCGCTGCTCGGCGGAGAGAAGCGAGAGGGCTGCTGGGCTCGGGCGGGAGGGAGGCGCTGGGCTCCGCTCCGGGCACAGCTGGGGGTGTCGCGGGGGGGAGGAGGCTCCGCTCCGAGAAACCGCCTAGAGAAGCAGGGAGGATGCTCCGCTCGGAGCTGCCTGCCTGGGCACGCAGAGCCTGGCACGAGGCTCCGCTCTGCTTCTCTGCTTCTGGGCACCAGCCCGCGGCTGCAGCGCCGCCCGCGCCCCTGCCCTGCACCCCGAGCGCCCGCGGAGGAGGAGGAGGAGGAGGAGGAGGAGGAGGAGGAAGGATGCTAATGAGGGAGGCGGAGTCAGCGCCCAGCGCCGGCTGCAGCAAACCGCTCTGGCTGCACACACGCTGCTTTCTAAGCGTCAACATTTAAGTACTAGCCTCATCCTCCCAGTGGTTTGTTTTGGGGTTTTTTTTTGGCGGTTTTTTTTTTTTTTTGGCGTTTTTTTTTTTGTTTGTTTTGGTGGTTTTTTTTTGGTTTTTTTTTTTTTTGGCGTTTTTTTTTTTTGTTTGTTTTGGTGGGTTTTTTTTGGTTTTTTTGGGTTTTTTTGGCGTTTTTTTTTGTTTGTTTTGGTGGGGTTTTTTTGTTTTTTTTTTTTTGTTTGTTTGTTTGTTTGTTTCTTGTTTTGTTCTTTTTTGGGGGGTTTTTTTGGGGTTTTTTTGGGTTTTTTTTTTGTTTTTTGGGATTTTTTTGGGTTTTTTTTTGGCTTTTTTTGGTTTTTTTTTTTTTGTTTTTTAAGATGCTGTGGAAAAGAATGGGCGAGAGGGTTGGAACTGGATGATCTTGGGTTTTTTGGTTTTTTTTGGGTTTTTTTGGTTTTTTTTGGTTTTTTTAAGATGCTGTGGAAAAGAATGGGCGAGAGGGTTGGAACTGGATGATCTTGGGTTTTTTGGGTTTTTTTGGTTTTTTTTGGTGTTTTTGTTTTTTTGGGTTTTTTTGTTTTTTTGGGTTTTTTTTGGGGTTTTTTGTTTTTTTTTTGTTTTTTTAAGATGCTGTGGAAAAGAATGGGTGAGAGGGTTGGAACTGGATGATCTTGGGTTTTTTGGGTTTTTTTGGGGTTTTTTTTTTTTTTTTTTTTTGTTTTTTTAAGATGCTGTGGAAAAGAATGGGCGAGAGGGTTGGAACTGGATGATCTTGGGTTTTTTGGGTTTTTTGGTTTTTTTTGGTTTTTTTGGGGGTTTTTTTTTGGGTTTTTTTGTTTTTTTAAGATGCTGTGGAAAAGAATGGGTGAGAGGGTTGGAACTGGATGATCTTGGGTTTTTTGGGTTTTTTGTTTTTTTTTGGTTTTTTTGGGGGTTTTTTTTTGGGTTTTTTTGTTTTTTTAAGATGCTGTGGAAAAGAATGGGTGAGAGGGTTGGAACTGGATGATCTTGGGTTTTTTGGGTTTTTTTGGGTTTTTTTGTTTTTTTTTTTTTTTGTTTTTTAAGATGCTGTGGAAAAGAATGGGCGAGAGGGTTGGAACTGGATGATCTTGGGGTTTTTGGGTTTTTTGGGTTTTTTTGGGTTTTTTTGTTTTTTTTTTTTGTTTTTTTAAGATGCTGTGGAAAAGAATGGGCGAGAGGGTTGGAACTGGATGATCTTGGGTTTTTTGGGTTTTTTTGGGTTTTTTTGGGTTTTTTTTGTTTTTTTGGGGTTTTTTTTTGTTTTTTTTGGTTTTTTGGGGGGTTTTTTTGGTTTTTTTTGGGTTTTTTGGGTTTTTTTGTTTTTTTTTTTTTTTTGTTTTTTAAGATGCTGTGGAAAAGAATGGGCGAGAGGGTTGGAACTGGATGATCTTGGGTTTCTTGGGTTTTTTGGGTTTTTTGGGTTTTTTTGGTTTTTTGGTTTTTTTGTTTTTTTGTTTTTTTAAGATGCTGTGGAAAAGAACAGGCGATGGGGTTGGAACTGGATGATCTTGGGTTTTTTTGGTTTTTTGTTTTTTTTTTTAAGATGCTGTGGAAAAGAATGGGTGAGGGGGTTGGAACTGGATGATCTTGGGGGGTTTTAGGGTTTTTTTTTGGTTTTTTTTTTGGTTTGTTTTTGGTTTTTTAAGATGCTGTGGAAAAGAACAGGCGAGGGGGTTTGAACTGGATGATCTTGGGTTTTGGGGCTTTTTTTTTTTGGTTTTTTGGTTTTTCGTTTTTTTAAGGTGCTGTGGAAAAGAACAGGTGAATGGGTTGGAACTGAATGATCTTTAAGGTCCCTTCCAACCCAAACTCTTCTCTGATTCTGTCTCCGGCTGATGCCCTGGCCCTGGGCAGCCTGATGCAGTGAGGTATCCCTGCCCGTGGCAGGGGGGTTGGGACTAAACAATCTTTAGAATCATAGAATCATAGAACAACCAGGTTGGAAGGGACCCATCGGATCATCCAGTCCAACCATTCCCATCAAAATTATGTCCCTTTAATTTAACGTCCCTTCCAACCCAAACTGTTCTCTGATTCTACCTCTGACCAGACGAATGTCTGGCTCATCCCCATAAAGTGCATAATGGGATCCTGTGCCCTCCCCCGAGAGCTGTGAATCTGCCACGCGCTGCGAAAGGACAGATGGCAGGGGACACCCTGAGTTCTCCAGCTCCTGCCAGTTCAGGATCAAAATGTACTTCGTACAAAGCATCTGCGTCCCCCACTTCCTTCAAGCGCATTCATACACTCAACGGCTTTGGAAAATAACTTTAAAGCTGTTTTGAAGCAGGGACTATAAAGGTAATCTTTTTTTATTAAAATAATAAAAAAAATAAGAAATGGAAATGACGAAAAACTGGCAGAGATTAACAATTGTTGTAGATGCTGCTGGGGCAAAATGGTAATGGATATTGGTGTGACACCTTCTGCACAAATAGATTAATTCAGCAATGAACCGTAGCTGCTTCTGGAGATATTAAATATCAGACAGGACTAGAGGAATGCAGCAGAGGAGCTTGAGGCCATTCCCTCTCGTCCTGTCCCTTGTCGCTTGGGAGAAGAGCCCAGCTCCCTCCCCATGGCCAACTTGCCACAATGTCCTCATCTCCTGGGTGGTGGTTCCTCCTCTCCCCTTTGCGGGACTCTCTCCTCCTCTCTGCATCTCCCACTGTGCCCGTGTCCTCCTGTCCACCCTGCAGCTGCTTGTGAGGAAGATCTTTTTCTCCCCTCCGATAACTGTTACACCAGCCCTGATGAGTCAAGGGCTATTATTTGTTTGAATCATAGAATCATAGAATCATAGAACAACCAGGTTGGAAGAGACCCATCGGATCATCGAGTCCAACCATTCCTATCAAACACTAAACCATGTCCCTCAAGACCTCATCCACCCATCCCTTAAACACCTGCAGGGAAAGTGACTCAACCACCTCCCTGGGCAGCCTATTCCAATGCCCAGTGACCCTCTGTGTGAAAAACTTCCTCCTAATCTCCAGCCTAAATCTCCCCTGGTGGAGCTTGAGGCCATTCCCTCTTGTCCTGTCCCCTGTCCCTTGGGAGAAGAGCCCAGCTCCCTCCTCTCTACAACCTCCTTTCAGGTAGTTGTAGAGAGTAATGAGGTCTCCTCTCAGCCTCCTCTTCTCCAGGATAAACACACCCAGCTCTCTCAGCCGCTCCTCATAGGGCCTGTTCTCCAGCCCCTTCACCAGCTTCGTTGCTCTTCTCTGGACTTGCTCCAGAGCCTCAACATCCTTCTTGTGCTGAGGGGCCCAGAACCGAACACAGGATTCAAGGAGCGGCCTCACCAGTGCTGAGTCCAGAGGGATAATAACCTCCCTGGACCTGCTGGTCACACCGTTTCTCATACAAACCAGGATGCCATTGGCCTTTTTTCGCCACCTGAGCACACTGCTGGCTCATGTTCAGTCGGCTGTCGACCAACACCCCCAGGTCCCTCTCCTCCTGACAGTTTTCCAGCCAGACTTCTCCCAGTCTGTAGCTCTGCATAGGGTTGTTGTGCCCCAAGTGCAGGACCTGACAGTTGGCCGTGTGAAACTTCATGCTGTTAGACTCAGCCCAGTGGTCCAGCCTGTTTAGGTCCCTTTGCAGAGCTTCCCTACCCTCCAGCAGATCCACACTTCCACACAACTTTGTGTCATTTGCAAACTTGCTAAGGGTACCCTCAATGCCTTCATCCAGGATGTTGATGAAGACATTGAACAGGGCTGGATCCAGCACTGAGCCCTGGGGAACCCCACAATTTGAGTCCAGAATCCACCACTCTGAGCAGAAAGCAGCAGCCGCTCAACAAACCTCAAGCCTTCCTGGGTATTCCAGCAAAGAACTGTTATCCTGGGCAGTCAGGCCAGCCTGACATTGCTTAGCAACATCACACGTATTAATTTCCTGCTAAGCAGCTCCAAAATCCCCTCTCATTAGGGGTCATTTCTCTTGGCTGTTGACATGACTATGGGATCAAAGAGCTCCTCAGATGGAAGGCGGCACAGCCACCCAGGGCTGGGAGGAGCACACAGCAGGAACTCAAAATCCTGGATTTCAGGACAAGGCTGCAACCCGTGGGGCGAGAAGCTTGTGCCGTGACAGCCTGGACAGGGTGAGAACAGCCAGCACAAGTTCACTGACCCCAGTAAAGGACATGAGCTGGGCTGGTGTTTTCACTGACAAATACTTCAGCACCTAGAAATGCTTTCTTGGGGTTTTGGGTTTCCTTGTGACTGCTCAGCGCAAATAAACTCTGTCCCTCTACTTGACACAGTTTGTATACTTGCCTAATCTTCCTCTAGCAGCCTACAGCTTCCATGGCTTGATCCTGTACCATAAAATCATAGAATCATAGAACAACCAGGTTGGAAGAGACCCATCGGATCATCCAGTCCAACCATGCCTATCAAACACTAAATCATGTCCCTCAAGACCTCATCCACCCATCCCTTAAACACCTCCAGGGAAGGTGACTCAACCACCTCCCTGGGCAGCCTATTCCAATGCCCAGTGACCCTCTGTGTGAAAAACATCCTCCTAATCTCCAGCCTAAATCTCCCCTCGTGGAGCTTGAGGCCATTCCCTCTTGTCCTGTCCCCTGTCCCTTGGGAGAAGAGCCCAGCTCCCTCCTCTCCACAACCTCCTTTCAGGTAGTTGTAGAGAGTAATGAGGTCTCCTCTCAGCCTCCTCTTCTCTAGGCTAAACACCCCCAGCTCTCTCAGCTGTTCCTCATAAGGTCTGTTCTCCAGCCCCTTCACCAGCTTCGTTGCTCTTCTCTGTACTCGCTCCAGAGCCTCAACATCCTTGTTGTGGTGAGGGGCCCACAACTGAACACAGGATTCGAGGAGCGGCCTCACCAGAGCTGAGTACAGAGGGAGAATCACCTCCCTGGACCTGCTGGTCACGCCATTTCTGATCCAAGCCAGGATGCCATTGGCCTTCTTGGCCACCTGGGCACACTGCTGGCTCATGTTCTTGCTGGCCCATGTACTTGGTGCCACTGCTCCTGCCCTGCCCACTTCATCCTGTGGCAGCAAGGTCACCTCAGCTACCTCTCTCATGTGTCTGGAAGATGCTGCATTCTCCTCCACCTCAGCCTTTAATCCCATTTTGCAGATGAGGGCAATGAAGGATAAAGGTCCATTGTGGGCACTTGAGAGCTGTTGGACCAAAGATAAAGGCTGAGCCCACTCCACCTGGAAGAGTTTCGCTCTTAACTTCAAGGGGTCAAGATTTTAGGGCACATGCTACCATTTTACCTTCACCTCTCAGGTCATCCTTCCTCAGAGCAGCACATCAGGAACAAAATCTTCACAGTTTCCATCAGACTGGGTGTTTTAAGTAGATTGACAGCAGGGTGAACGGAAGATGCTACTCCATGTCAAATGCACTTTAATCCTTTTAGTTTCTTTCCTGGGGCACTAAATGTAAGAGTGCATCCATTTTTTTCCAACTGTAGAATATACTAAAACTTGTCTATTGCAAGAGAATACTTTCCCCACAGCTGTTCCATGTGTATGTGTATTACATACAGGCTGTAGTCACGGTGTTTTGGGTGTCTGCGGAACATTTCATAGAATCATAGAATCATACAACAACCAGGTTGGAAGAGACCCATCGGATCATCCAGTCCAACCATTCCTATCAAACACTAAACCAAGTCCCTCAACACCTCATCCACCTGTGCCTTAAACACCTCCAGGGAAGGTGACTCAACCACCTCCCTGGGCAGCCTATTCCAATGCCCAATGACCCTCTGTGTGAAAAACTTCCTCCTAATCTCCAGCCTAAATCTCCCCTGGCGGAGCTTGAGGCCATTCCCTCTTGTCCTGTCCCCTCTCACTTGGGAGAAGAGCCCAGCTCCCTCCTCTCCACAACCTCCTTTCAGGTAGTTGGAGAGAGTAATGAGATCTCCTCTCAGCCTCCTCTTCTCCAGGCTAAACACCCCCAGCTCTCTCAGTCATTCCTCATAGGACCTGTTCTCCAGCCCCTTCCCCAGCTTCGTTGCTCTTCTCTGGACTTGCTGCAGAGCCTCAACATCCTTCTTGTGGTGAGGGGCCCGCAACTGAACACAGGATTCAAGGAGCAGCCTCACCAGTGCTGAGTACAGAGGGAGAATCACCTCCTTGGACCTGCAGCAGACTTTCACTGCAGCAGACTTGACCCAAGCTGACAGCTCCCTCCTGCCACTGCAGGGCACTGCGCTGAAGCCCAGCTTCACCCCAGCTCTCCTTTCACAGCCTCCCTCCTCCAGTGTACTAGGAATGAGTTTCACCCTGACTGGGGTGGATCAGTTTGTGGTGGAGCAAATGGTCTCAAATGATGTCAAAAAAATTAATTAGTGCCTCTGACAGTGACCAATGACCCTTTCTGTGAAGAATTTTTCCTAATGTCCAGCCTGAACCTCCCCTGGCACAGCTTGAGGCTATTCCCTCTCGTCCTGTCCCCTGTCACTTGGGAGAAGAGCCCAGCTCCCTCCTCTCCACAACCTCCTTTCAGGTAGTTGTAGAGAGTAATGAGGTCTCCTCTCAGCCTCCTCTTCTCCAGGCTAAACACCCCCAGCTCTCTCAACCATTCCTCATAGGGCCTGTTCTCCAGCCCCTTCACCAGCTTCGTGGCTCTTCTCTGGATTTGCTCCAGAGCCTCAACATCCTTCTTGTGGAGGCAGGTTGTATGGATGTTATCAGCTCCTTATGACTACAGAGAGTAGAGTTAGGTGACATGAAGAACCTAGCTGGAGCAAACTGAAATGTGACTGTTTTTTCAATCTTTCCTTTTTAGTCAATAAAAAAAAAAAAATCACCCTGATGGCATAGCTTTAACTCCACTATTATGCCGTAAGAAAAATACAGGGGTAGATAGAGTTTTCATGCCATTCATGACACGGGCAGGCTGCTGAATAGGATTTATTTAGGGAAGGAACAGCGTGGATGATTTTAATTCTGTTAAGAGTAGCTTCCAAAATGCATTCTTTATGCTTCATTTGTTGCAAATGAATGGCTCGGTTAAAACAGCATTTCAACACATTTTAGCCAAAATATCTGCTTCATACAACAACAAAATACAGATAACGGCAATCATCTGTAAGCAAGAACAAACACATTGACAAACACAGCAGATAACTGTTTATTGTGGTACCTAAGGTCTTTCTTAGCACAAAACTTTTATACAAAACACAAAATGCTGCTAACGCAAATTTACAAGTTTGAGTTTCTCTGATCTGCTTGGTATTGTTGGCATTTAGAAAGAAGCCTGTAAACAAGCGCCCTGTATTTGTTTTCCTTCCACATCCATTCCAATCAAAATGCACGTACCTGAAATATTTTCACCTTTGTACAATGAGATGGTGAGTATGAATTTAAAATGTCATTATCTTCTAGCCATGTAAGGTACCTGCAGGAGGAATATTCTCCCTCTTGGTGCCTTTAGTATAATTAGCACGTATGACACCATTCAGACAATTTAATTTACCAATTACATAGCGATACTGAAATATCCTTATCAGTAGATAGAATCATAGAATGATCAGGTTGGAAGAGACCCACCAGATCATCGAGTCCAACCATTCCCATCAGTCACTAAACCATGGCCTTCAGCTCCTCATCCACTCATCCCTTAAACACCTCCAGGGAACGTGACTCAACCACCTCCCTGGGCAGACTCTGCCAGTGACCAATGACCCTTTCTGTGAAAATTTTTTTCCTAATGTCCAACCTAAACCTCCCCTGGTGCAGCTTGAGGCCATTTCCTCTGATCCTGTCCCCTGCCACTTGGGAGAAGAGCCCAGCTCCCTCCTCTGCACAACTTCCTTTCAGGTTGTTGTAGAGAGCAATGAGGTCTCCTCTCAACCTCCTCTTCTCCAGGATAAACACCCCCAGCTCTCTCAGCCGCTCCGCATAAGGTCTGTTCTCCAGCCCCTTCACCAGCTTCGTTGCTCTTCTCTGGACTCATTTCAGAGCTTCAACGTCCTTCTTGTGGTTAGAGGCCCAGAACAGAACACAGGATTCAAGGGGCAGTCTCACCAGTGCCGAGTGCAGAGGGAGAACAACCTCCCTGCACCTGCTGGTCACATCGTTTCTCATCCAAGCCAGGATGCCATTGGCCTTCTTGGCCACCTGGGCCACTGCTGGCTTATGCTCAGTTGCTGTCAACCAACACCCCCAAGTCTTTCTCGTCCAGGCAGCTCTCCAGTAAGAAACTAGAAAAGTCTAGAACTTTTTACTCTAGAACTTTTTCTGCCCTGTTATATCTCTGCAGATTCTCATGTTTTGGCAACTTGAGAAATGATTTTCTGCCCTGTTGATCAGAGAGGCAGAACTTACAGCACTGAAGTGAGCAGGGGCTCAGGCTGATGTGTTCCTCCTTCTCTCCACAAGCAGCCTCTCCTATGGCACACGCGGCATTCCCCAGGGGCAGCCGTGCAGCACAGGCTTCTTGCTGAGCCCAAGCAGTCAATCAGTTTATGCGCTGAAGTGTGAGAGTGAGGACATTTGGGATATTCTCCTGCTCTCCTCCTAGAAGCTTTGGTAGCCACGGGAAAAGCGGTTACCAGAGTCTAATTTGCTTTCATGTAATTAATATCACCCAGAAGATGCTCATTTATTCACCTGCTTTTAGAACTAATGGGTGATTGGTATTAGCAAAATAAAATCAGTTCTTTTTCCAAGACCAGCAATAGCCATACAGTTGTATATGTTAAGTTCTACTCATGGGAATTTAGAAATGTTTCTTTTCCACAAGTGAAAAGGAAGCAGAACAGAGCATTTATAGATGGCTTGAAAATATGCAGCTTTTTTCTTTCTTTGTTTTTCAGCTGAAAAATGAACCTACTGACATTTCTTCAATAGTTTATATGAAAGGAGGGAAGGCAAAGTTAGAGGGAGTGAGGAAAACAGTATTTCCCTGCAGGCCCAGGCTCCAGGGTGGGGAGATGCTGCAGAGATGCTTGCAGTGCTTTTGGCCACAGGAGTCTTGTTCTCTGCCTAATTGCACACTGGCACAAATGATCCCCAGCATCTTATAGACGTCCATCTACCAGCTCCAGCTCAGCAGGCCAGGACAGACTAACCATCTCCCCTGGGAGCCCAACCCTCTTGAGCCCACAAACGACAAGGTTTAGACCTCTCTAACTCACTTAAAGGTCTAAATCTTGCAGATTTCTCCCATGTAACACTTGAAAAATGTGGCCTTCCCAGCATTCCCACACAGCTACAGCTCTCCCCAGCTGTAGAGCCCTTTTATCTCCCCCTGTCAATCACACTCCTACAGGTACCTGTATCAAATGCTGTCTTAGAGGTCTTTTTCCAAGCCTATCGCTTTGACCATCTCTGTGCAGCTCTGCTGAATTCTGTATATCAGATCAAACAAACTGCTTGTCTTTATTTCAAAAGATTTCATAGAGAACCTTGCTTTGTCTTCTATCATTCATTTAGCACCAGGAAATCAGTTCCCTCCTCCAGCTGCCCATGAAACCAGAATTGCTTTTTCTTTGCTTCTTCCATCCTGCCTCTTCTGCATGGGCATTTTTTCCTTCAAACCAAACCCGAGTCAGCTGTACTGTCCTCCCTTTGTCTACTCTATAAGATCAGGACTCCATCCTGATGTATCACCTTCTCTGGAGGTGTTTAAGGGGTGGGTGGACGAGGCACTGAGGGACATGTTTTAGTGTTTGATAGGAATGGTTGGACTTGATGATCTGGTGGGTCTCTTCCAACATGGTGATTCTATGATTATTTTCTAGTACAATTATATTCTGAGAAGTCAAGCAATATTATTTTGTACTTTCCTTCATCTCCCTTGGTTGCAGCGATGCCTTGTTTTGTGTCTTCTCCTGGGTAAGAGAGCTCTTTTTTTCCAAGTTTGTAGGCACCTAGCACAACATCTTCTTAATCTAATGCTGGAGTCCCTCGGCACTACAGTAACATCAGTGATGGTCACAACATCTAATTACTCAGCACACAGCCACGCTGCCACCAAGCAGACGCAAGAACAGACTGTATTGCACAACCCTGGCCACTTCTGCCTCCCTGCTGCATCGTATACTTCTCACACAACAGTTTAAAGCATTAAAACCCAGTACAAAAACAGTACAAAAGACACATGTGCTCTCCAGGCTTAGATTTGCCACAACCTTTCCCAATAGAGAAAAAACATCTTGTAATAAAGAGCCAGGCAGAAGGACAGTCCAGGTTGCCGTATTTAAAGCAAACTAAAGTGTAATTGTCTCTTCACTAGTAGCATTCCCATCCTTGCTCCCCTTGCTTTTTAATAACATTAACATCTTTTCATGCAGTCTTTTTAAGCAATGAAGAGAAGTCCAGAGGTTAATTAATGAGAAGTGGAACACAGACGCTTTGCTCAGAAAAAAAAGAAACCCAATAAAAAAGCACAAAGAAAAAAAACATTAAAAGCTACAAACTCACATTTGATAGAACTTTTCCAGTGGAAAAAAAGTCTTAATTTTAGCACTATTTAGATATAACGGATTGTCCTTTGGCTTAGGAAAATAATGAAATCTTTGACGTGGCTTTATAGTGCTGTAATAAGCATTTGTGCTCTCTGTCAGTGAGGAAGACAGCAAATTGTGTGGCACACATCAAACCCCAGCAGTCCTTTATACGCACACGTGCGCTGCACCCTACGCAGGCAGCTACACATTGTAGTAATGGCAGAACTTCTCATCAATTAAATCTAGCCATATATCTTCTTTAAACAGATGACGCGTTGACTGGCAACCTTTCTAGAGCCCTGGCTCAGATATCTGAGGGATTTCGCTAGCCAGGTCAGTAAAACTTCTGATGCAACACTTTGCATCACAGAGTCATGGGTGAGGAGTTAGCAGACCTCCTCTGCGGAACTTGACCTGCACACACTGCATGAGGGATGCTTGCCCATATCTCGAGTCCTTGATCTGTTCTCCATGCCGTTCCTTTTCCTGGTTTACCCCAAAATTCTTCCTCTGCTCAACCCTTCTTATATACATCCAGTGAGATCCTTGAAGTCCCTAATAAATGGGGTTTCACTGCAGTGCTGTTCCCCACTCCTCACTGAGGTAGGTTTTCTCTTCTCAACCTTGGCTGCTCTTGGAGGGCAGGTTATATAAGGACTGAAGTCCCGAGTTTGAATTCTGAGTAAGTCCTAGTGTCCTTCACCTTCTAGTTCTGGGGACTTCACTTCTAGAGACGGAAATTACTTGGTGTCTAAAAGAGAATGCAACAAAAAGCATTCAGTTGTCTTATAGGAAAGGACTCAACACTCACCATATCCATCTTTTCAAGGGATGTTACCTAAATCATAGAATCATAGAACAACAATAGAATTGTGGGAATTCTATGATTCTATTCTATGAAAAAGCATTCAGTTGTCTTATAGGAAAGGACTCAAGACTCACCATATCCATCTTTTCAAGGGATGTTACCTAAATGCTACCTAAAAAAAGTCAGGAAAGAAAGTGTTCACAGGGACGGGACAAGAAGAAAGGATATTAAGTGTGAGGGTGCAAGATAGATATTATGGAAATCTTTGAGAATAGTGAAATATTTAATCCCATTGCCTGGGAAAGCTGTGGCATCTTCAACACCAGAGCAAGAGACCAGTACAGGCATGGCTGGCCACTGTGGTACAGAAGGATGTGAAACAGTCTCCTGAGGATCTTCTCAATCTTGTTTTGTATTTTTTTTTTTTTTCTGCTCAGCTCCTCTTCTGACTTAAATATTCTTGGCTTCAAGATCTTCATGAGGTCCAAGACTTGAGGAGTATCAGGGATTAGCCTAAGACCGTTCTCATATTTATATGGATGCAGTCACTCCTGCTTACCCCTACATAATGGGATTTAGGAGCCTGAATATTCAAATTCAACTTTTTCTTCATGAGGCAAAGAACCTCTAGGATGAGTTTGAGCCACACGTTTGAATTTAGAGCTGAACACTTACCAACTAGTTGACCTGGTTGGTTACAAACCCGAGCTGGCTATTTAGGAACATATTTTGAAGTGTCAGCCCAACCCGTGGATATTTTGGAACCTGTGTAAGAGTTGCAGGGCTTTTTCTTCCTATAAACCATTAGTCTCTTGGAAATACACTACTCACTAAGCTAAAGTGGCCCTTAGAAGAGCTAAGCACAGCCCAAGGACAGCTGCCAGGGCTGCTCAGCTTCCCTGTTAATGCCCTAACGGGAAAACCCCGCGTCTCTCAAGCAAAGCTGTTCCCGTGTATCAAATCCAGAAAAATCAATACTTGGAAGGATTCTTTCTCAATAACCTCCTCTAGACCTTCACAACAAAGCTATGACCAAGGGAAAGTTTAATGCACTTGATCGGTCTTCCCTGCTTGGCGGCTGCAGGGAGGTTGTCAGTTCAAAAAGGTAAATGCTTGCTATGAAAATTATTCTTCATGGTAAAACTATTTTTTTTGGCCTATGTGGCTATTCTTACCTGTGGTAAAGTTTCCATCAAGATCAAAAGTAAGTGGTTTCTGTTGGAAGAGGAAGGCTTCACTACTGGAAACACAAGGCACAGATCCAGGTGGAACATCCTTCTCTTACTTTACTCTCCCCTGGATCAATGAAGGTTGGACAACAAAAGCCCTGGAAGGATTATGCCTCTCTCTGTCGGAGACATGCAAAATAAAGTCATGTAGTCTGTGAGGCAGCTTTGGGAACTTAATTATTTCTCAGGATTTAGCTTTAATGACTCCTTTCTACTCCTTGGATCCTAAGCAGCTAGTTATGTCGCGTTGTATTAGAAACTGAAGCTGCAGCAAACAGAGTAGCGTCAGACCTGGAGAGAGGGGGGAACCCACAAACAAAAAACCAAATCCAAACAAACCCTGAACGGTTTTCCTTTACCAAGAACAAGCATCTGCAGTAGCACAGCATTTTGGAAATAAATTGCTCCTGAACCTTCTGGCTCGAAGCTGCCGGTAAATCTTCTTGTTTGCAATGATGCTCAGGTATATATGGCAAAAAATCTCATTGCTCTATTAAAGGTCTTACTGAAAAGTCTCCCTGCTTTACAGAAAAGCTCTTATTTACCCCTTGTGTCCTCAGAAAAACAGATTACCACAGCTCCTGGCAATCACAGCACAGCTCAGCTCTATGTCCACACTGCAGACTAAAGTGCATTACACAGATTGCAAGCTGTTACATAAACCAAACTTTTATTATGGTGGTTATAGCAGCAAGATGTCCAAAGGGGTGTTTTATATACAACTTCTCTCTGTGCTTAATCAAAATACAATCAAATGCCTTTTTTTTTTAAGCTTCACTAGAGAAACGTTTTATTGTTTTTAAATAGTCTAATACTTTGCCACTAATTCCCTACATTATTAAAGCTTGAGGAAGAAGACTAGGGTCTAGTTCTTGCAAATCCACAGTCAATTGAGTTTGAGGTTTCTAAGCTTCAGTGCTGATTCCAACCTGAACTCTTTGCATCTGAACCATCAGGAGATGGCTGTCAGTGGACAGGAGGGTTAACATCATCCAGCTCCGCTTATTATCATCCCCATTTTGTCCCAAGAACAGGCAGATACCTTGCTTGGTAGCAGGGTGGAGAAGGTGGGAAAGCAGGTGATGCTTTGATCTGGAGATGAAGTGTGGGACTGGGTGCAACAGGCAACCACCAGTGACCCTGGCCTGACAGCAGCATCTTGTTTCTCAGAGACTTCCTGAGTAGGATACAGGACAGAGCATGACATGTCATTGGGTACTGACAGAGGCTGCCCAGGGAGGTGATTGAGTCACCTTCCCTAGAGGTGTTTAAGGCACAGGTAGATGAGGTCCTGAGAGACATGGTTTAGTGTTTGATAGGAATGGTTGGACTTGATTATCTGGTGGGTCTCTTCCAACCTGGTGATTCTATGATTCTATGATTCTGTGTTTTGTTATTGTGACAATGTGCCTGTGGAAAGACACTAGACACAAAAATGTCTGGGGTCTCAGATCCACCAGCCTCCGAGAAATACCAATGACACCAATGGCTGATTGTGCTCTCTCAGTTGCTCCCTGGACGTGGTAGCAGACAGAAGCATGTGTGGACTCAGGATTGCAGGGGGGGTGATGGATGTGCTACATCAGAGCATCTTAAGCACCCACCTCCTGCCTCCCAGAGGTGCCCACAGTCCCAAACACACACACAGCCCCCATCCCAGGGGGACGCCCTCCAGGAGCTCTCGGTGCACACAAATCCCTTCCCAGAGGGCTGAATCAACTTCTCCTGCCCAGCATCAGCTGGCTGTCTCCTGACGGTAAAGCCATCCCTGCTGCTGTCTGGTACAATTAGGATTATTCCTATTTGTAATTTAATTTACTCTACAATGCTAGTTCAGCAGAGGAGTTTGCATGCATTTGTGGCTCCTTCAGTTAGCAGCACTTTGTGGTCACTCAAAAAACGGCTACGACAGGGCTTTGTCTCCTCCTTCCTGGAATGATGCTCAGAGGGCAGCAGATGCAGGGCTGGGACTCGGGCAGGGATGTGCCCGGCTTTGCCAGGACACTTGGGATGAGCCAGTCCTGCCATGACCCCATACGGCAGCAGAAACCACCAGCCAAGAGTTCTCTGTCTCTATTGCATCAAGGACAGCTAGAATTAGGGGACAGGTAGAAATGAGTGGTAACAGAAACAGGAGAAAAGTAGGAGGAAGAAAAACAAACAAACAAACAAACCAGCTGAAGGAAGCCTGATATTGTGGCAATAAGCCTAGGTACCCCTTGAAATGCCTCTTCCCATGAGGTTTGCTGGCAAACTGGGACTCAGAAGTTTCCAAAAGTGCATGTGCTTCACCAAAATCATCAGCCAAAGGTCTCAAAGATGCTGTGCTTAATTTAGGCAACAGAGGAAGGAAAAGAGCTAAGAAGTAGAAACCAGAGTAAGATTAAGGCAAATCAGTATTTGTGAGCACTTGTGATGCTGCACTTTGTATGGTTCTTGTGGGATCAGGAACATTGTAGGTACTGTAGGAGGATAAGAGCTCTTGACTAAATAAGCAGATCTCCTGACAACTCTTTCACATGCTTTGCTCTGCGTACAGAAACTAGATGAGAGGAAAACGATTGTCTCCTCTGACAAGTTCTTCCTATGAAAAAAAAAATTAGTACTCCCTTAGCCTTCAAAAAAACCCCCAACTTTTTGTAAAACAAGAGACCTGCAGAGGTCTGATTTGAAATTCATCACACCATCACGCCTCCTGCTCCAGAGACATGCCTAAGGACAGATACTTCAAAACACATAAAACTAATTTCAAACTTAGCCGTGTCCTGCCTGTCTTTTGCTCTGGTATTTGCTTCAAGAGAAGAGCATCACAGGGGCCGCTGCAAAGACTTTAAAGGTAGAAAAGACCCTTTTGGTGCAAAGAGAGACAAGCAGTCCCTTAGCAGTACAAAGGCACAGCTTTGTATCAATAGGGGACTTGGCAGATAAAGAAACTGGGGAAAAAAAGCCAAATCAACCCACTATCCACAGTAACCAGAGAAATTAATATAATTTCTTGTGTCCCTCACCCTTCTTCTAAATAATCTTCCCAAAACAAAACACTTACCCTTCGTTCTGATGCTTAAAGGACAGCCATAAAGATGTAACAGTTAAAACAGAACCATTTCTTTTGAAGGGTATATAATTTCAGCAGCAATTGCCCGTGGGCAGTGAAAAGAGAGCTGCTGAATGTGCCATCGGCAGAGAGATTGAAGAGAGGTTAAAGAGGAGAGCTGGGAGAAGGCATCCACCTCCCTGAATGGGCCATAAAATCAAATGGCCAACTGCAGCCAAATAAAAAGCAAGAATATTTCCATTGTGTATCAAAATAAGAAGCAAGAGGCTTGCTGGACCCCCGAGGGTGCTTTAGAGAAGCGTCTAAGTGAAATGGTGTTTCGTACAGGGAGCAATGTGAGCTCTCACCCCCCCACGGTCAAAGCGATTAGCCCCATACTGGGAGCTCAACACCAGGGCAAAAGTTGGCCTCCTTAGGTAGTGCTGTGTCAGTAAATTGAGATCTTCAACCCCAAAATCCTGCTGTTTGCCCATCTATTATCCATTGACAGTCATGGAATCATAGAATCACCAGGTTGGAAACGACCTCTTGGATCATCAAGTCCAACCATTCCTACCTGCCACCAAATCTTCCCCTTGTCCCTCTTAAATCATTCACTAGCAAACTTGGGGTGTCTGGAGGCACTATGCCTGCTGATTTGGAGATTATTGGTGTCCACCTGAGCCCAGGAGCTCCCAGAGACCAGGCCAAGTCCCAGCAGCCTTGTGCCCAGCAAGGGAAACACTTGGGAAGATCCTACACTGAGTAGCCATGAGCAGAGTCATCATTGCACCTTACCATGAGTATTGTGACATTAACCAACCCCTACCAAAGGGCTCGGGGATGGAAGCGGGGCTGGGTTATAGCTGGGCATTCAAAGGCACTTGGGAGTGAAGGCTTTGTTCCTCCCAAAAGCCACAGGGTTGAAATTCATCAGATGATGCCCTGGAGACCACCCCATAGTGCCTGTACCTTGGAGGCAGAGAAGGGCTGCTTCTAAGCCTTTGATCTGCTTGAAGGCAGCCTGGTTATTGAGCTCACAAAATTGTCTGTTAAACTCTCACACAGAGGGGAGATAGGTGCAAACAACAGATCCTGCTGGGCACAAAGCAGAAAACATGACTGAAGTGGTGGTACTAACCACTGTGCTGGAGAAGGGCTGCTGCTCTTCCCAGGTGGCCTCAAGCTCCGCCAGGGGAGGTATAGGCTGGAGATTAGGAGGAAGTTTTTCACACAGAGGGTCATTGGGCATTGGAATAGGCTGCCCAGGGAGGTGGTTGATTCACCTTCCCTGGAGGTGTTTAAGGCACAGGTAGATGAGGTGCTGAGGGACTTGGCTTAGCGTTTGATAGGAATGGTTGGACTAGAAGATCTGATGGGTCCCTTCCAACCTGGTTGTTCTATGATTCTATGATTCTATGGAGGAAGGATGGAGGCAGGATTTGGAGGTGACAGCATCCCAGAGGAAAAAGGAAGAGCATGGGCAGATGCTACTGGAGAAGCAGGAGAAGCTGCAGGCAAGAACATGAAGGCTTTTGCTTGAGGCTGTGGCCATGGTCAAGGTGCCACCTATTCATGTGGGGGAGAGGGAGCCAGAGGAAAACTGGAACCTCTTCCCAGGCAGTGACTGGGCAGAGCAGGAGGTGCAGCTCCAGCACTTGTGCCAGCCATAAAAAGAAGAGAATCTCCGAACTTGCTTGCCGCAGTGCCTGTTGCGAGCCTGGCAGTGTTTAAACCCTGTAAGTGATGCTCCCGAGTCAGCTACTTGCGCTTTATGAGAGGCAGGAGCCAAACGGCATCTCCTTGGCTCACAGATTTACAGTGCCACAGATTTACAAGCGCTTTCCACTGCCTCGCCCAGAAAGCCACTTAGAATCATAGAATCACCAGGATGGAAGAGACCCACCGGATCATCGAGTCCAACCATTCCTATCAAATACTAACCCATGTCCCTCAGCACCTCCTCCACCCATCCCTTAAACACCTCCAGGGAAGGTGAGTGCTTTCCTGTCCAGAGACTCTGCAGACTGCAAAGGTGCTTTTAACCTCTCTTTTCTCTTTTACAGGAGAGTTGAAATCCATGTGCTTAGGCTGTATCAGGGCACCATCAGCCTCCTCACCTCTGCCACGGTTGAAGCTGCCCAGCCAAGGGCACAGAAGGATCCCCTCTTCCTGGGGTCTCAGCCCTGCTGCAGAGCTGCTTCACTGATACTGTTGTTTTTAACCCTGGTTTCACCTCCCACCACGGTTTTCCTTTTCCTCAGCTGCAATCAATGGGTACAAAAAAATTTTGTTATCTTACAAGAGCTGAAAATTCTTTCAAAAGCAGCAGAGAGAAATCTCCCTTTGTTGATGCCAATAACTGGCAAGAGGGAGACAGACCCACCACTTCACAGAAGATTTACACATGTAAATTGCACAGAAACATGGCAAAAGCCTCACTCAGCCCTAGTTTGGCTCTTTAAAGAGAATAACCTGAAGACCCTTTCTGCTCCACTCCACAGCTTCCAGCCTGGCTCGCCTGGAATCCACAGCACTCAGCCCAGCCCCAGGCTTTCCCTTGAATTCCCAACAGCCTGGAAGAGCTTTGCTGCCCTAAGGCAGTCAAAGAAATAGCAATTACTGCAGTGCTGGTACATGGGACACTTCCAGAGCCATTTAAGGGAGGAAATCTGTTACACAGCCCAAGGTGACCTCATGACAGCAGCACCTTGGGCCCTCAGGGGCAGAAGAAAAGCTGCTTCAACAGAATTATTCTAGTTTATCTGAATGGAACAAGGAGGCAGTTGCAAAATGTGAAGGTTCTGTAACTTCTCAGCACCCGGCCTACAAGAACCTCTTTGCTTGAGCAGAGCCACGGCCTCATCACCTCATCTGTGCAGGGCTGGAGAAAGGCCCTTCCTAGGGAAACAACCCCCAGTAAAAGTCCTGTGTGGGGCCAGACTGACCTGTTTAGTTAAATCTTCTCTTTTGAGCTGAAATGCATAAAATGAGCTGAAGAAAATGAACTGTTGGAGTAATGATAAGGTGAGAAATCTGCTGAGTAAAACCAAGTCCTGTGGCACCTCCTGCACACGAAAGGACTTGAAATGCTCCTGTGGTGATAGAGAAACAGTGGAATTCCAAGAGAAATCCCAGAGAAACTTTGTTTAAATTCAGAGTACTTGAAAAAGCAATAGGAAACAGGCACAGAAAGCTTCAGGCCCTGGACCTGCTGCCACTCAGTTGTGGGCCCCTCACCACAAGAAGGATGTTGAGGCTCTGGAGCAAGTACAGAGAAGAGCCACGAAGCTGGGGAAGGGGCTGGAGAACAGGCCTTATGAGGAACGGCTGAGAGAGCTGGGGGTGTTTAGCCTAGAAAAGAGGAGGCTGAGAGGAGACCTCATTACTCTCTACAACTACCTGAAAAGAGGTTGTGGAGAGGAGGGAGCTGGGCTCTTCTCCCGAGTGACAGGGGACAGGACAAGAGGGAATGGCCTCAAGTTCCACCAGGGGAGATTTAGGCTGGAGATTAGGAGGAAGTTTTTCACACAGAGGGTCACTGGGCTTTGGAATAGGCTGCCCAGGGAGGTGGTTGAGTCATCTTCCCTGGAGGTGTTTAAGGCATGGGTAGATGAGGTCCTGAGGGGCATGGTTTAGTGTTTGATAGGAATGGTTGGACTCGATGATCCAATGGGTCCCTTCCAACCTGGTTGTTCTATGATTCTATGATTCTATGATTCACTCGCATGCGTCCTGGCCCCATCCTGGGGTCCTGCTGCTTCCATGGGGTTTACATGTGTGAAAAAGTGTGCCCAGCCTGCATCAGGACCACACTGCTGGAGTTGCCTCTACAACTGACAAGTTACAGCTTGACATCAGAAAAAAGCTCCTGCCTGCCATGTGGTAGCCTGTTTAAATGCATCCCTGGAACTTGCTGTGGACGTTGTGTGCCAGTTTTGGTGCAGCTAGACGATATATTGACGCCTGTTCTTCCCACTGCTCTTCTCAGCATTCCCAGACTGGTGGCAGAGTTAGGATCTGGCTACTGGCTCTGGCAGGACTGGGAAGCTGCTGGTCCATGGGCAGTGAGAAGGAGCCACTCCAGCTGGGTTGACCCAGGTCTCCTGCCTACTGAGTCTCTGCTGCTCTTTCCCATTTGCACAGTCAGTGATGCTAATATAAAGTTTGGTGTTTCCCACAGGATGTGTACTGAGAGTAGTCGGTACAGGGTTCATGGCCAGTAAGTTGAGCAAGAGATATCCAAGGCTTTTGGAAATGTCAGCCTTGTACAGCTTCTGGCATGCTGGAAAAGCATTTCCCTGTTCACAAAGCAAGCAGGAGTTAAATGTCAGTACTTGTGAATCTCCTTTGGTAACTATCCAGGGCTTTCATCTCATGGATTCCCTCCTGATTTCCCTTTCTCCCCTCCCACCTGTCCCAAGAACCAGGCACTGCAGCCAGTACCTGTGCTGGGGAGGAGGAGGCTGGAGGGAACCTGGAGGCTCCCAGGATGCCAGAGGAGCCTGGACAGTTAATTCATCCCAGGTTGCCCAGGGAAGCTGTGGCTGCCCCATCCCTGGAGGGGTTCAAGGCCAGGTTGGATGGGACTTGGACAGCTTGATCCAGTGTCCCTGCCCATGGCAGAGGGTTTGGAACTGGATGGTCTTTAAGGTCCCTTCCAACCCAAACAGTGTACCTGAGCTTGGTGGGTCTCCCTGCAGAGGACACTAGGGATCGTCCCAGACTCTGGCTGCAGGCAGCCCCACATCCCTCCTGTAAGGGCTGGGCTGAACTCTGCCTTTTCTGGGAAACATCATGCATGGGTCAAATCCTGGGCTAGAGATCTGGAAAAATCACATCTTCTGGCAGCTTATCCTCCTGCAGGCTGGAAAGCTGGTGTGAACACAAGGAAAGGCGCTTGATCCCCATTATAATGCTAATCTCCTATAGAGAGTGACGCTGCTGTCACTCCCACTCCCAGCAGGAGCTGAGTAGCATCCTGTTAATGAAATTATAACCATGGCTCACATAGTGCAGTTCTGCTGAACACATCTGAAATCTCTTTCCCTCAGAGGCTACATAACCAACGCCTGGGAGTTATCTTGCTGCTGTTATAAAGCAACACGATTAGAGCGCTGAAGCTAATTTAAATCCTGTCGAATGCTATTGTGAAGCAGCAAGAGACTAGCTGGCATATAATGTGTTGTTGAGCTATCCTCAGAGTGGACACATCAGTCTGATATCCTGGAGTTTAAGGGCTAAATTCAGAGATTTTAACATAACTTGCAAATCCTGTGTGAACAGGTTCTGTTTGATAAGAATTTCAGGGACTTAAGGACCAAGTCTTGTTTAACTGTGTGACCACTTGAGGACACTTAGCTGGCCACAGAGTGAAGTATCTTCTTGAATGCTCAGTTATCCTGGGCATCCTTTGGGTACCGTGGATCTCTGCTCAGAGTCACAGAATGGTTGGGGTTGGAAGGCACCTCTAGGGATCATCCAGTCCAACCTTGCTAAAGCAGGGTCACCTCAAGCATGAGTATGTCCAGGCAAGGTGTGAATATCTCTGGAGGAGGAGACTGCACAGCCTCCCTGGGCAGCCTATTCCAGTGCCCTGGCAACCTCACAGTAAATAAAGTCTTTCCTCATGTTCAGGTGGAATGTCCCATGTCCCACATTGAACTCAGTGCCCTTTGTCCTGTCAGTGGGCACCACTGAAAAGAATCTGGCCTCATCTTCTTGACACCAGCCCCTCAGATTGATAAAGTCCCCACTTTTCCAGGCTAAACAGACCAAGCTCCCAGTGTGAGCAAGGAGTGTGAAGCTGGGGGAAATGACTGTCATAAATCCAAGCACTGGCAGTGAGGCCAAAGTGGAGCTTAATTGTCCAGGTCCTTTGTGTTGGAGGTTCTTCTAATCCCTTGCTTTATGGGCTTTGTAGGGATTTGGGCTGTGTTTGTTTTAACAGCTGTGTTTTGTAGCTCTTAAAGCAGCATCTCTGCCTCTGTACTGCTGAAAGGACATCACCCTGGGAGAGGCAAAGTGGCCCCCACTTCACGGGACAGCCCCATCAGCCCAGGTTGTGAGAAGCAAACCAAATACTGAGGTTTTTTCTTGAACTTGCCATCTGCCATGACA
This sequence comes from Coccyzus lansbergi, assembly GCA_033558105.1. Classification (NCBI taxonomy): domain Eukaryota; kingdom Metazoa; phylum Chordata; class Aves; order Cuculiformes; family Coccyzidae; genus Coccyzus; species Coccyzus lansbergi. The sequence goes on along the minus strand of JAUMJK010000549.1, from coordinate 1,360,823 downwards.
CCCCAGGGCTCTGCCACCTTGCGGAGTCTGAGTAAATAAATTGCTGATGCAATGGGGAGAAGGAGTCAGTCAGTGCTGGAGCACAACAACAAACTGCAGCATTCAGCTGCTCCCCAGGCTGGTGTCACAGAGGCAGGCTCCTAACTTTTGCATTTTCTAATGATTCCTGCAATGCAAAGGAGGGTCAAATCCTGCCTTTTTCTCCCATCCCTTTCCCAGCACACCTGAAGACAGGTCGCAGAGCTGCAGGTGGGCTCAGTGGGTGGTTTAACCTCGTGCTGAGCAGGGGGCTCCTGAGTACCCCATGGGCAGTCACAGAGCATTTCGTCCCATCTCAAACCAGCCTCATTGCTGGCTCTTGGTGGTGCCTGACATGGATTTCATGGCCCACTCCATTTCTCACCTGACCTGACACTGTCAGGATGTCATCAGCCAGTTCTGCATAACTTTCAGCCGTTTGTGGGAGCTTCGTCCTGAAGCTGTTGCCCCATGTCCAGCCAGTTTGTCGTTTCCTGCTGTGTAATTTAATCCTATGCCATAGGATTATTCTATAAATGTGGAGAGGAGAAGAGAAAAAAGAAATGGCTGTGACTGAACTGGAAAGTGAATAGCAAGGAAGCCTGGGCTGTTGCCTGTAGACCAGAAGGGTTAAGAAGGAAGGTTACCACAGGAGATATAAACCCTATCCTGAGTGTGTTTTGTTCCCAAAGGAGTGATGTGATCCAGATGATCTAATCCATGGTCAAAGGGAGCAACAGCAACCAGCCCAGGCTGGAGACATCACTTTCAGACGCCAAATGCTGTAGTCTGCCTGCCTGGCCATGACTCACACCGGCATCACCTATTTTCTGGCTTCAAAGAAAGACAGGGAAGATCTCTTACTCTGCCCCACCCCCAGCAGGATGACTGCCTTCCTTGAAGTAAAGTTTATCTCTGGGTTCCTGCTTGTATTCTCATCTAGAATTTCATGGTTCTTTCCAGAACTGCCTTTCTCCGCTGAGACCTCTCACACAGCCATATTATGCTTCTCCAGCACTCCTGCCTGCTAGGAACTCACCAACCTTTGGACAGATTTTGTGCATCTCTTGAGGACCCTACAGCTGTTTCTTCTCTATAGGTCTCATACTGCAACAAGGTTGAATTTGTAATTCTGTGGCTCCAAGCTCCCATCCAGCTCAGGGCTCTAGCCTCACAGCCTGTGCCCTGCTAACTAGCCTGTGATTGTCCCACCCATGAGAGTGGATCTGTCCACATCGCACAGTGCAAGTGAGATCGTTTGCTAGTCCATTTTTTATTTTATATTTACAATCCAATGAACATATTTGATGTTGTGGTATTTTCTTCTTGGTACTGAAACAGGGCATCGCTAAGATCAGAGTGCATTAGCTATATCATAGGGAAAGGCTCTTCCAAACTGAGGTATCAGCCTGGGGTTTCAGTGGCAGAGTTGGAAACTGAGTTGTCCTGAGCTTTCAAACCCAACCAGCCCTCAGTCATCTCTCCACAGCTCTTCATCTTGGTCACCAACATCACCCTGGTCTTTGAGAGTTGCTAGGGCAGACATGGACCTGCCATGACTAGAAACAGACAGTGAACTGTTTTAAGAGGGGAGTTAACACTTCTAAAACAAACTCATCCTTTCAGTTCATGCACAGGCAGCACAAGCTGTCACAGCTTTATTTTTAAATGGCCTTTCCCTTTATCACTGGAAAAATTTCTTCCCATTGACCTGAACAGCACTAGCAAAGTCAAGTGGAATATATATTCTTTCCTACTCACTGAACATAGTCATTGTTAATCTGAGCATGTTAAAACCGAAAGGGACAAGACATGGAAGGTGGTTAACGCTAATGTGATGGGAGCAAAGGGGAAGGGGTGAAGACCAATCTTGTTGGAGGCAGAATTAGGTGTTTAAAATGGAAGTGAATTGACTCTCTATCTTGGGCTTGCGGTACCTACCTCCATCTCAGGGGACACTGGCCGCACAAAGACTCTTCACTGAGAAGAGACAAAGAACTAGGGGTCTTGTGGAGTCAGCAGCAGCATGAGAAACACAGATACATGCTCATGTGTATAAAACTGTGGGAGATCCAGAGCAAGAAACCAACAAAAGCAGGTCATACAGCATTTGCAGAGCACACTGTCAGATCACTCTGAAAACATTTTGTAGTCACTTTGAAAACTGTAAGCCAAGAATACAGATACTCAGAGATTTGCTTTTGTTTTGAATGTTCTTTTCTTTTAAGTCAGATCTCTGAATAAGTTGAAGGTTGGGGGACAAAATGCATTATTAATAAGCAATGAGCAGCAATTAGCTAGACAAATAATTCACATAAACAGCATTCAAGGGGCAGGACATAGCAGGTCTCATGTGAAGATGAAAGGAGGACCAGGCTGGCATTCAGAAGATCTCAGCCTCATGCTGATGTCCATGGTTCTTGGCAAGACAAACTTACCTGGAGTGGTACCTCTTTGAAGTGAGCTGGAAATGATCCTACAAGCTTCGGTAGCTCTTCTTTTCCAAAGAGAGGGGAAAGAAAAAAAAAAGAAAATCCTAGAGGAAGAGTTTTAGCATGCAGCAAGCAGAGGTGGGAATGTTTGGTTAGCTGAGAGAGAAGTGTACCGTTCTTTCCATCCTCAGAGTTTTATAGGAGTGAAATGTACCTGTATAATCCACCCAAGGCCTGACAGCACTTAAATCAGTCTAAAATCATCTGTGGTAGCTGCTGAAGGGAAAAGGGAGGAAGCTACAGAGCAGAAAGGATCGACCCCTTCTGCAGGACCCTGAAAGCAGGCGAGTCTCCTCCCCAGTTCAGTCCCCACCAGCCTCCTCCTCTCAGTGTTTGTGCGAGAAATTCAAGAGCAGGAGCTAAGCTCATGCATTGGAATGATTTCCAACACAACAAATTCCAATTTTAACAGTGAATTTCATCTGCAGAAAAAAAATAAAAAGAAGGAAGTGCCGAATCACACCAATCCATCAGGAGCTGTCGAAATTGTCTTTGCTGCTACAAATGTGTGTCTTTCTCATTTGCACAGCGCTAGAGGTTTAGGGCAGAGCAGAAAAATCTCTTGCTGAGTTCTTTGGATGGTATTTAATTATACTACAATATGTGGGTCTAATTAATCCCTGAAACTGGTGACGTTACACTTAAGGTGTGCCCACTTGTTGAGCCTGAGGAGGTGGGAAGGAAAAGAATAAAAATATCCATATGCTTCAATTTGATTTCAATACAGCCAAAGACCTAGCAAACATAGCGGCTTATTAGAGATCAGTCTTCATTTAAAAGTTAATTGGAACTGCATGGAAAAACTTCAGGGCTGAAGATTGTAAAGGCGAAACTTAATGAAGATATAATCAGTAGAATGACCATTCAGTGCTGCGGTTTGCATGCTCTCTGCAACAGCACCGAGCTGCAGCAGCATCTCTGCTCTGGGTACCACACCAAAACATCAGAAAGAAACAGTTGAACACCACAAGAGACATCCAAGTTCAGAAGTTCCCAGCAGACGAGGTTTTTGTAAAAAGCTATCAACAAGGCAGATTGGAATCAGACTCTGTTTCACACACGGGATGATCATTACTCCGCTGACGATGTTATTTCAAGTCAGAAAGCCAGAGTGGCCTCATTTCTGCAAGTGATGGGCAGACCTTCATTTCGCCTGTAATGACAGTTCAGTGCATTAGCAGCTACACCTTTTCTTTAAAAGTGCATGTTTACTGGCCTACAGCAAATTCCCATTAAGAAAAAAAAAAAAGATGAAAATGTCCTAACAAAGTGGGGCAGAGCTATTTTAATGAAAATGGATGCAATTTCACTAATAAGAAAAACATTTGCTTTTTCCCAGGCACATCACTAGAGCAGCCTCTGTGACTTTGTGACCCCTGCAATGTGCACCATTTTCTAACTGGAAACAACAGAAGCAATGCCCAGTGCCTCTGAAAAAATAATTTATCTTCAAGGCATTGCTAATCACAACAATGAAGGCCAGAGTCACAATGCATAAGACCCATTCCATCAAGCTATAGCTTTAATTAATTGAATTACTATGAACTTGGAGTTCAAACTAAAATGAAAACGACAGGTCTGACGCTTCTAAAAACTTTTTAAAATAGATGATTGAAAAAACAGTATCAATTTTCTGCACACGAGTCAAAATAAGACAGTCTATCTGTTCTCCAGGATGCCTCTTTTGGTTTCCTACTGGGACAGACCCAGTCTGCTCCTGCTGAGGTTCCCACACACAGATGAGGCACCTGGGGCTCAGAACAACCCCAACATCTCCTTTTTACCCAGCTCAGCCATTGCCTAGCTCCTGATTCCAGAGATGGTACCTTTCTTTCCCTCTGGGCACTCCCCTTCCAGATGGCTGGTAGGAGGTACTTACTGCCTTTTCCAGAGGTCACCCCAAAACTTCAGTGTCCATTTCTTCAAAGATTTCAGCTTATGGGTCACACAAGCCGCAGAGAGCAGCAGTCAGCTGGGCACCTGCAATTCTACTGTCCTCAGCCTGCAGATGCTGCCCAGCCCCACGGCTCCAGCCACCTCACAGGTAGAGATGCAGCATCCATCGAAGCCGTGGAGATACCTCCAGCATCCCAGCTGCTGCCTGTTCATGTGTTCTGCCAGAGAAGTCGGCTTTGACAGCCAGTGCCTCTAATCAGATATCCCTAAAGATTTTAATAATATGATTATATGATGGCAAGAAAAACTAATAACCCAAACCCTGATGTAAGCTGTTTTTGTCACAGTCTTGAGAATCCTGCTTAAAGCAGATGTCTTATTAGCCACTTAATTCTCAGCTTCGCAGCAAAGCACTACAATGAGAGAAAATATAAAACCAACAAGGCAGCTGCAAACTATCTTCATGTTCTATCTCAGATTTAACAGAGATTCACAAGGCTTTACAGTAATGTGCTGAGAGAAAGGGATTGCAGGGCTCTCGCACTTTGCTTGGCTATAAGGGAGGTGAGTATCAGCAGTTGGTGTGCAGACAATAAAGGTTTGGCAGAAGTTGTACCAAAACCTGATTGTGCTGATGTCGAACAGGGCACTCCAGCTAACGGTCATGAGGAATGTCCAGTTCAGGCCAAGCCATCACAGAAACATGAGCCCAGGGGGAAATGAGCAGATCCATAACAGAGGACAAATCAATGCTCTTTGTGATTGGAGAAGCTGGATCACTTTCCTTCAGACAGCACGTGCACTGTAAGCCATGACAAAGCTGCCCAAGCTAGGAGATGGCAGAGGGGAAATCACAGAACCATGGAATGCCTAGGTTGGAAAAGACCTTTGAGACCGTCAAGTCCAACCGTACCTGTCCATTACTAAATCATGTCCCTAAGCACTTCATCTACCTGTCTTTTAAACACCTCCAGGGATGGTGACTCCACTACATTCCTGGGGCAGCCTCTGTCAGTGCCCGATAATCCTTCCTGTGAAGAATTTTTTCCTAATGTCCAATCTGAACCTCCCCTGGTAGAGTTTGAGGCCATTCCCTCTCCTGTCCTCTGTCATTTGGGAGAAGAGCCCAGCTCCCTCCTCTCCACAACCTCCTTTCAGGTAGTTAGAGAGCAAGGAGGTTCCCCCTCAGTTTCCTCCAGGCTAAACACCCCCAGCTCTCTCAGCTGCTCCTTGTAATACTTGTTCTCGAGCTCCCTCACCAGCTTCCTTGCTCTTCTCTGGACGTGCTCCAGCCCCTCAATGTCTTTCTTGTAGTGATTAACAACAATAACTCGGGTGCTGCTATTTCTCCTTTCCCACCAGACCAAAGAACACAGAAAACCTGCAAATTTTTCAAAATGGATAATTTTACTGCAAGGTTTTGTTTAACCAAAGACTAATTAGTAGGGGAAGCTGGGGGAGAGGAGGGTGGTGCCTGGCAGCCCCCTTGGCAGCTCTGCTCCCCTCAGATTTGCAGTCCTGAGGTGGGACTCTGCCTCCCACCCCTTGCTTCCTCCCATTCTTTCCCCTCTCAGTCCAAATGGATTTTATCCACAGGGGTGCCAAGGCCCTACCCAGGACCTGACCCCAAGCATCACAGCGAGGAGCGCTTCAGGGCAAGCTGGATGCATCAGTGGGGGCTGCTTGCTGAACCGCAGATCCAAGTCAGTGCATTGTCAGCCCAGCCCATGAAGTTCCCAGCAGCAGATTAGAGAGTCCCTCGCGGTCCAAAACGCAGCCTGTATGCTCACCAGCACCTAAGCAAAATGTATAACCCTTATATTTTAAAACACGGCGCACTCACACAAAAATGAACGTGCCCTAAGAAAGACTTTCCACCTCACATCCTTTGCCGTACACTCAGTAAGTCATAAAACTTGCAGCTATATATTTTCTTTACCAGGCAGGGAGCCTTGGCTGCCATTCAGGAATGTGACGGGGATATAACAGTACCATCTAGCCCTGAGCCAACCTGCACAGGGTTGTATTTATGGGTACAAAAAAAGCCCTGAAAGAGCTTGACTTCGAATGGACCATATGGTAGCGGTTACGGGACACAGATACTAAGAGAGAATCCTGACCCTAAAAGTCTTAATCAGGCAGCAGGAAGGAGACAGGACTTATTTTTATCCTGGTTTATCGGTGTGAAAGCTGTTTGCCAAAGGATGACATAAATTGCACAAACCTTGGGCTGAGCCAAGAAACGGAGCCCAAGCAAGATCATCGATTTACATCCCTCGCTGCAGCACTCGAGCCACGCTGTGAGCAGTTTGGGGCCATCAACCCCATTGCTGGTGGGGACACTGGTCAAGCTTGGGGACACTGGTTAAGCTTGGGGACACTCGTGATACCAGTGCACATGCAGGGCTGCAATAAATAAGGCAGGGCAGCACGCAGCACTTAATTCAGTGCCGTTTTGCTGATCATGTTGAAGACACCAACCTGTTTATGCTCTGTACATCTCTTATTGAAAATAATGGAGCAGATCTCACCTCGGTGGCTGCCTTCCATCAAGTCAGCCTCTGTGCCCCTAAATGAATGATAATAGCTGCCGCGCCATTGTAATTCTCGCGCAGTAAAGCATGTTGAAACCTGTTAGCTCCTGTTTGTTCTCAGCATGGATCATTGCTTCTTCCACTGCTGCCAGAGTCAGACCAAAAAGAAAGAAAAAATCCCAGTGGTCTCCCAGCAGAGGTGTTTAATAAAACCACCACACATCTGTGAGGAGATGGAGATAGGGACAGGCATGAGAGGCACCGCAAGGCAACAGGGCTTCCCACTGTTGGCTCAGGAAAGATCCCTGGCACTTGGGAACAGTCACTCTAATTAGCAGAAGGGAAACCCGAGACATAGGATGCTTTCAGACCCAGTCGGCAGCCAGGACTGAGGGCAAAACAAAAGCTTGGCTTTGCTTATTGCTCCAATTTGCTTTATTAGAGAAAGGAAGGCTGCCTCTTTGGTTTAGTTTTTAGCTTTTTTTTTGTATCTCTGAGGTACTGTCAACCTTAAACCAAGAAGATATAATGCAAGAATTATTTTGAGCAATTCAGGGATGGTTTTTTGTTGCCTTTTTTTAAAAAAAAACAACAACCAACTTTCCAGGAGCAATCCATTTTTATTCTGCTCATAGACACATAGCAGGCACTGAGTGCACTTAGGCAAAGCAACAGCAAGAATTCATGTAAAGGGGAAAAAAAAATCTGGGTTTTTGTCCAGTCTTCCAATTAACTTTGCTGGCAATTTGTAACAAGAAATTCATAAAAATCCTGAGGCATTTCTTACAGGCAGGATGGAAAGTGGGTTTTTTTTATCCCTCATCTTGCAGAAAATATTTTGTTTCTCTGGAGCAGAAGAAAACAAGTCAATAAATAAAGAATGAATCTTCAAAAACTTTCTTTTACTCAAAGGCAACCTGAAATTATACAGCCTAATTCACTTCAAGCACTCCTGGCTTGGCAGGGTGAGTGCTATCGTTCCCAGAGGGGAAGGCTGCTTTACTAAAGGACAGGCCATTAAGCAGCACCAATGGCCCCTTCCCTCCCCTCAACATATGGAGTTAGGCTGCACATCAGCTCCGTGTCCTCATCCCCTTGCGTGGCAAGTCCCTCAGCTCAGCTCTGATTGCTGTGTGCCCTACGAGCACCACCCATTCCTTGTTGAATGATAGAAACATAGATCACTGGATCCTCGAGTCCAACCATTCCTATCAATCACTAAACCATGTCCCTCAGTGCCTCGTCCACCTGTCCCTTAAACACCTCCAGGGAAGGTGAATCAACCCCATCCCTGGGCAGAATCTGCCAGTGCCCAGTGACCCTTTCTGTGAAATATTTTTTCCTAATGTCCAGCTTGAACCTCCCCTGGTGGAGGTTGAGGTCATTCCCTCTTGTCCTGTCCCCTGTCACTTGGGAGAAGAGCCCAGCTCCCTCCTCTCCTCAACCTCCTTTCAGGTAGTTATAGAGAGCAATGAGGTCTCTCCGCAGCCTCCTCTTCTCCAGGATAAACACCCCCAGCTCTCTCAGCTGTTCCTCATAGGGCCTGTTCTCCAGCCCCTTCCCAGCTTCATTGCTCTTCTCTGGACTCGCTCCAGAGCCTCAACATCCTTCTTGTGCTGAGGGGCCCAGGATTCGAGGAGCAGCCTCACCAGTGCTGAGTACAGAGGGAGAATCACCTCTCTGGACCTGCTGGTCACACCATTTCTGATACAAGCCAAGATGCAAGAATTTCATGTCTCCAACACATCCAAAGTCTGATCAGACAAGAAAGCAAGCCTGGCAGGTCTGGCTGCAAAACATCAGCAGAAAAGAAGCCGGGGTCTTTGCTCCCTCCTTGCCCTTGGTCACTGCCTCTGTCTGGTGTCATGAGGAATGACAAGAAATCTGGGGAAGGACTGTTCACAAAGGCTTGTGGTGATAGGATGAGGGACAATGGGTATAAACTGGAGAGGGGCAGATTTAGACTAGACATAAGGAAGAATTTCTTCACTATGAGGGTGGTGAGGCCCTGGTCCAGGTTGCCCAGGGAAGCTGTGGCTGCCCCATCCCTGGAGGTGTTCAAGGTCAGGCTGGATGGGGCTTGGGCAGCCTGATCCAGTGGAAGGTGTCCCTGTCCAGGGCAGGGGAGCTGGAACTCTATGATCTTTAAGGTCCCTTCCAACCCAAACTATTCTGTGATTCCATGTGAGGAAAACTCTGAGCCTGGTGGCTATGATGGCTGCAGTATCACTTGGCTTCCACCCTCTGAGTGTTTTGGTGCTCAGCAGAAAGCCTTTTGGCAATTTCAGTGATTCCCTTGAATTCTGGAGGGGAGTTTGTTACTGAGAATGAGTCAAGTAGAATTTTGTTCACGAGAAAAGCTAGTGCTGCTCAGATTGCCGCTGGCAGCCAGGAATGTTTCAGGTATGTCAGGTTGCAACAAGCATCAAGAGGGGTCACCAATTTTCTTTCTGCCTGCTCAGCCACGGTGAGGCTGGGAGTCATCTGGAGAAGGCTTAAAATTGGTGCAAACTCTCACCAAGGCAGCAGCTGGATTTCAGAGGGAAGAGGAGGAGGAATAAACGTGTTCTTGGCCCTTGAGTTCAGACAGAAGTCCGGATTTCAGGGCACTTTGCAAAGGATTGTTTAAAAAGCAGGCATGCGGAAGGCTGTGCTGTCACCTCTTGAGACTACATCTGCAGTGTATATGAGGTCTGACAAACAAAACCAAGACTAACCCTACAGCCTGGGACTGAGGAGTGGGAAGGGAGAGACAAAGGGACGGTAATAGAATAGATTTTAACCTGCCACAGCGAGACAAGGCTCAGCTCCATCACTTCACTCAGTCTGAGGGAAGATGTGTTCAAAAAGAGGCACTTTCTCACCCTCAGTTGGGAAATGCTGGTGTGTGCCAGCCCACAACACTTTGTCTCTGAAACAATTTTTAGCTAATAATATCACTGTGCTTGAGCACTCACCTTATTTGCCAGAGCCAGCTCCCTCCAAAGATCAAGTTGGTTGCTTAAAGGAGCCTGTTTTTTTCTTGGTAGAAGATATGAAAGAAAAACAACAGAGATCCTCAACAGCCTTTCAGAAAATGATCTGTGGAATTGCTTTGAACCCTGGCAGTATCGTATGCAGTCGTGCATCAACTCAGAAGGGACCTATTTGAAGGTGATCATAGCCCGTTTTCTTATAGAAAGAATTACAGGCACAGTCTTGTGTCTTGTTTTTTTTTTTTTTTTTGTCTCAAATCTTGTGTTTCACACTGAACCTGAGGAGATGGCTTTGGCCAAGCTGAGTGCACATCCCTGCAGGAAAACGGCAGTGCCAGCAGGCAACATCCCTGCGATGGAGAGCTTGAGGATGCTCTAGGGTGAGTCCTGGCAGACCCAGTTTGGGGACAGCCCCTCCGGCTCTGAGAGGGCTCTGAAGCTGATCATGCCAGAGGAAAGACCCAGGTTTGGGTTCAGATCTCGGCACACAGCGTGGATGCTGCAGCACAGCAAGGGTTGCCTGAGACACTTTTGATAAATATAAACCACCTCACCTTGTCAGACTGTCTATAAGGGGAGGAGTGACAGGGAGAAAGGAGGTGGGAGTTCGGGGCTCCCTGCTCTGCTCCAGGCTGGGTTTATTGCCTGTCAGATGAACACCTCTAGCACTGAGACATTGTCAGCCTTTCCCTGATCAAATGCATATTTAATTACACCCTGTTTTCTCCTCTCCCTCCCCAAGAGAAGGCAAAATAGCTCTCACAGCCAGCAGTGCCAGATCTGCTCAGAAACTGGTGGCCTTGCACCACTCCTCCAAACTTCTCCCTTGAAGCAGTTTCCCACTTCATCCTCTTCCATCAACAACTACTTCACAGGTTTTGCACTTCCCACATCCCTCGTTTCTATCTCCCACCCGCTAATGCCTCTTTTATTATCTTGTGCACCTCTCATGTCAATGACTGCCGTCCACATTGCCTACATCTGCTGCCACTTGCAGCTTGGACATATTTTCAAATGCCTCTTTGAAGGCTGCTTTAAAACCTTAATCACAACTGTTTCTCCCAGTCTGAGATAATTGGGTGTTAGAGATTGCTTCTTTATTTATTTTTAGCAGAAGGTAAGACACTTTTACAGGTGTTTCAGCACACAGGGGGAGGAGAGGAGAAATGAGTCAATTATATGATTAAAAAAATCCTCCATGTTCCATCCCCAGCTCCTTTCCCTCCCGTGTAGACACTGGTAGAGTATTGAGGTGAGAGAACAAGCCCCAGCAGCATAAAGGTCACGTTCTACTTGTCTCAGAGGTCCTTGTCTTCAGTAAACAGCCAGATCTCTACCATTTCCATAGGGTATCAGCAAAGACAGAAAAGAAACTGCTTCAATCCAACTAATTTGAAATGAATTTTACAATTATTTGGCAAGCTTGTCTAAATTAAGGTTTCCTTGGGTACATTTAGCTAATTATCGGGGACTTTAAATTGGAAATATGACACATTGTTCAGCAGCCAGCGACAAAAAGGAAGTGCTCTGCACTGTTGCTAAAGCCTCTTGAACAAAAGGATTTAAATAATAAAGAATTTATAGATGCACTTTTGTCCATGAAGAAAAAACAATAGAAAACCAAACACACACCAAAAAAAAAGATGAAAGAACACCAGAAGTCAAAAAAAGGGGCTGGTGGACACTTTGCTGCTGGCAGGGTCTGAGGCCATGGGGCAGGACTCCCAACTTGCCTGTGTTCCTCTATGCAAAGAGGGACTTAGGAAAGAGATTGCTTTGCCCAAAATGCTTAGGAAATCTATTAAGGTGGATCCTCAGAACTGAATTCTGATTTCTGGAATCCTCTCCTGGTTCCGTAGCAACAAGACCATCACCAACAGCACACGGACTTAACGGCCGCTGAAGAGCAGCTGAAATACCAATGAAGGCGACAGAATGGCACTCACTGAACTGAAATAACACACATAACTGTCATTTTTTTATCTATATCGACAGTATGAATGCCAGCAAACTTGTCCTTAGCAGTGTAAATTAGTGTGGCTTTTACTAATAACCATCAGAAAACCCTAAGCTACATTTAGCAGAGGAAAGAAGTACCGTTATTTAAAAGAACCTCTTCGGGTTTTTGTGTGCGAAACAATGCGTGTATGTGAAATGGACTTAGGGAAAGCAAGCACAATAAAGATTCCTGCACATATAAGGTTCTTTCTGCAGTGGTGGAGGACACAGCCTTTGCATGGAACAGTGTGGATAAGGCATCCTTTTGGCTTTCAGCCCATGGTAAAGAACACAGAATTCTTCAGTGCTTTAAGGCAAGGATCTTGCTCCACTTTGGGGACACTCAAAATCGTGCACGGTGCTGTGGGTAAGCACGGACAGGGCAGAGGAAGGTGGAAGGACAACACGGAGCCAGCACACGTGGCCAAGCACAGACAGTTGTGTCTCATCACGTACCCAGTCACGTTGCCTCAGGGGAAGCTCTGGTTTGCTCAAGATTTCAGAGTGGGGCTCCTGTCCTGGCAAGCTGCTCTCAGTTCATTAGAGTGCGTGAACTCACCAGGAGCCACAGAAATACTGTTCAGGGGAGTCATCGGAGTGGGTAGGTTTCTCTGTTAAGTCACCTGTTTGTTATTTCTGCTGGAAAAATGGTGCACATCACTTCAATTCTACCGAGACACATTTAAAGCAAATGCGAGGGTCAACAAATGGGCCGTTAATATGACACACATGTAGAGATGAAGGCAGCAGCAGTTTGTCACTCACAAAGGGGAAGCTGACAGGAATATGGCAGTACAATGGGTTCTGCACACGTTCAGACTGTAATGCTGCTCTGAACACTGGCACCTAGTGACAGCTTTTGTCGAGGAGGAGAGAGAAAAACAAAGCTTTGCTTTGCACCTGATAAATACATCTCCCCCGAGAACTCCAGGAAGATTTGCAAAGGAAAAATAAAAAGCACAGAAGCCTGTACTTACATAAATTACATATCGGGAGCTTTTGTAGGGCTGGGGTTTTGTCATGAAACAATAATTTTCCGAAGAATAAGGCGAGGCAGACAGTATGTTTTTGATGGTTGTAACAATGGTATAATATGTTTTGGAGATGGTCATAAATGTGTCTATTTCCCTGTTTCTATCTATCCACGTTTGCATCTATGCAAGTTTACATAGGTTTCTCCCTGACATGGGTTTTTGTCTGCTTGGACTTCCCAGTTTTCCCCGTTCCTGCCCATTCCCACTCCTCCCATATCCCTTCCTCATCCCTGCACCCCAATCTATCTTCCCTAGGCTCCCCAGCCAGCCTGGTACAAATTCTTCCCTCCTCTCAATCTCCTTCCCAGTCTCCTCTTGGCAAGGGTAGGATTTTCCTCTCAGGAAGGTGATAGAATGTCCCTTGCTAGTGCTGTTTGATTAACAAAAGCCAAACCCATCAGCAAGGAACAGAGCTGGGTCACCCAAACTCATTGCTCAACAAGCGTCTCAAGCGCAGCATCATCTCCTCGTACCTCTGCCTGGGGTCACTAACTCCCAAGATCTCCTGTCTGGATGGTAAGAGCTTCTCATCACTCAAGAGTCTGCAGAAACAGACCGTTGACGCTTGTGCTGACTTACCTGGTGGACTTGAGGCCATTGACACTAGTGCTGACTTACCTGGAGGCCTTGCAGCTTGGAGGACAAGCAGAGATGTCTCCAGCATCAGTAACGATGGTTAAACATGGTGCAAGGTTCAATGAGGTCCATCAGCACTCACCGGTTTCCTACCAAGGAGACCGAGATCCCATCCCACCACACCATCCGTCTGCTGCTGTTTCCACTCTGCCTCTCTGGAGAAAGCACTGGAAAAAGCTGTTACGTCGCATGGTAATGCTCAACGAGTAGCTTAGAGTAAAAAGCACACCGTATGTTCACAACCCAGGATGCTGATTATTAAAGTCGTTGCTAGTTTAAGAGGACACAGATTGAACAGAATTAATGAATTGTGCCAGCTGCAAGACTCCTGGCAGATGGAGCAGAAAAAAAGCAGCCCTGGATGCTGGGAATGCTCTTCACCTCTGCTGAGGGAGATACTTCTAGAGTGAATATATTTAAGTGATGAAAAAAATCTCTTGTGCAAAGATGATCTTGCTTTTTCTTCAATATTTCTTTGAAATAATTATATCAAACATAACAGCTCTTCAGAAGATCAATAGCCAGGATTATAAAAATATCCCAGCGCAGACTGATTGCTGCTGGAGAAAGAATTATTACTGAGTTTCAGCTCTATTTTTTTTCATTTTGCATTAAATAGAGACTATTTACAGCCTAGAAAACTCGGTGTTTCAAGATCTGAGATGTCATTTTTAGCTCTGCATTCATCTTTTTGGTTCACAACGACCATCATCTGTTAAGCCAATAGTTATCCTCCCTACCTACCTCCAAGATATCCTGAATGAGCCCATCAGTCAGAGAAGCCTTCAGTGCTTTTGCTGCTGCAAAGAAGAAAAAACATCAGAAGGAAGGAAGCAAGAAGAGTTTATGCATCACCACCGAGCTTCTTTTCTTAAACAAAAGCATAAACTATTGCCTTACCTGTGCAAAGGCATTTAAGATGCAAATCCAAAGGAAATTGCTATGCTAGATTATGTGCCTTTACTGTTAAGGTTCTAATAGTCAAGAATTGAATCTGTTTAAAATTACCTCCAAAGCCAACTTTGATGCCATGATACAGCTGAAAATTGAGTAAGCTCTTAGCTCTAGAAAAGGGTAAAAAAGCAGTTTAAAAAGTTAGAGAATCATAGAATCACCAGGTTGGAAGAGACCCACTGGATCGTGGAGTCCAACCAGTCTTAACAAAGAAGTAGTTACTATAAAAAAAAGTGGAATAATTGAAGCCTGATATAGCATCCCTGGCACTAGGAATCTCAGTCCAGTTCTCCACTACTGGAAGAGCATTTCTTAGCAAAGAAGAAGGTGCAGACACCTCAGTATAGGACTATGACCAGCATTACATTGTGCTTTCCAGATGATTTTAGTCTCATTGCGCAGCATCACCAGCACACGGGGCTCATAGCTGAAAGCAGCAGCTTTCAATCATTTTACAACAGCAGCATCAGGCTTCGTTCTCCCTCTTGGGCTCCGTTTAAGATTTTCTTTCTTGTCACCTTTGAGTCGTGCTCAAAGGTCTCAGAAACAACACAGTGTCCTTACGCCCAGGGCTACGCACCACTGAACAAAGCAAAGATGTGAAATTACCTCGATTTTTCTCCTGTAGTGCTGGAGTGATCTGTATGAGATCACGTAAGGAGAGGGTTGGAGAGCTCGGATCTGAACACGGTCCCACCAAATGCCAGCCCTACGCTCTGCCCACACCACAGTTCTGCCTCACTTCTGAAAAATCAACCTTTCCAGCTTCATTTTTTCCTCTTTCAGATGCCCTGCTTGGCATGTTAATGTGCTGTTACAGGGGATAATGCTTCAGCCTCACCGCCTAGAAAAATGCAGCCTGAGAGGATGGTGACAGGTGACGGGCACAATTCATGAATAGCTGTTAATTATCAAAGCCTTTTGATAATATTTATCCCAATAAATTAACAGGTAGAAAGCTCAGCGCAATTAGCAGAAGAGCCCAAGGACTTGATGCTGTGCACTTAGCGCAGCTTTAATTAGCCAAATAGCAACATTTTTTTTACAAATCCTGACAATTAAAGCCAGCAGTTAATAACATTCACAATGCTAGCCTAAATGCACTGATAAAAATTGTAATGAATACAAATTAAAGCTGAAGCTACTCTGCAGATGAGCAAAGGCACTTTCTGCAGATCTCTGACCAGCAGGATTTGGGGAGAGCAGAGCTGCCAGGGTTCAGGTTCTGTTTTGGTTTTGAGAAGACTGCTTTGTTGCTTTAAGTTTTTAGCTTCAACTCAAAACTCTTAAGTGCTTCTAAATTCCATAGCAGCCAGCACAGAAGCAACAGAACACCTCTAAACACCTCCTCTTTGTGCCTCCACCTGTAATTATTAGTGCATCCTTGTCATTTTCTGAGGCTTCACAATGTAAACACCTTCCAGCCTCCTGCAAGGACACAGGGACTTCATGCACCTTTACTGGCAAATGAATTTTACTGAGTGTAATAGCCAAATTCCTCTGCATTTATGTGGCAGCAGAGAGCTTTTCCTCCCCTTTCTCTGTTCACAGAACAACTTCCAGTGATGCTCCAAGGAAATGAGATGATTTTCTCTGATGGCACTAGCCCCTTGCCCTGTTTCCCACTCAGCACAGCACATCTTCAGCTTCAGATGTATAAATAACAAAGAACATTCTACAGTGAGGAAATTAGCCTGTTATGATTTCTGTTGATAGGGAGAATGGAAAGGGCAGACCGACACGTTGCTACAAATTAGCTGCTTTAATATATTCCTTTTCTCTCTTTTGAGTTTTCTTGAATACTTCTAGACACAGCAAAGGCTCATCCTCCAGACAGTCTAATTAAAAGAAAAGTTAGATTCTCTGAATCAGTGTTTCACTGTTCGCAGCATTTTTCCTTGTTATTTCATGCCATCAAGAGTCGGTAGAATAAACCCCGTTCTATTTGATTTGCTGCTTGTGGGGCTGCCTGCCTCTTCATTTACAGGCTGTTGACTTTTTTGAAAAGGAACATCTTTGCATGGCAGTGACAGTGTTCCACTTTCCTCATACAAACAGGTTTCCTGATAGCTGTGGTTACAGTCACACAGATGAACCAGGCATGAGTATTTAACCCTTAGCTCTTCCTCCCCTCTTAAAGGAATCAAAGTATTCTGAATCTTTTGCTTTTCCGCACTGCTTTCTCAAAGTGGTCCTGAAGTTGTTTGTCCCCTCAGTCATGTATGAGCTCAGTGCCAGCGTGAACCAGCAGGCGTGCTCGACTAGCAGAGGCAGCGGAAGGCAAGACTTCGTCTAGTGCACCTTGCCAGCAGACAGCATCACTCTCATCCCTTCCTCCCCAGCTCTGCAGCAATGCGGTGAGAGGCCCTGTCCCCAGCAGGCACTTCTAAAGCAGTATTTTCATACAGCTTTGCCTGTTAAATATGGAATTCTCCCCTCTTTTCCTGCCATCGCCCAAAGCCATGCCTAATAAACCCACCTACGTAACTGGAATTACAGCTGCATACCAGCAGACAGCCACCTAGCTACATAATGCAGCATAATTTGACACAATGAGTGATCATCTGGAATGTAGTTCAGGGAGTTCAGCGACGTGATGAACGTTGAAATACCCCTCGAAGGAGGTGGAGAAATCAAGTGTGATCGACGTGTCATTTTTATTTATTGGCAGATCATTCACGGTGCTGGCTGCTGTGAGGTGACCCAAAAGGGGACTTGGAAGGTTTTTACAAGAAGTCCATCCTGCAAAGATCATGCATTTTTGGGGAGGTTCTGTGAAACCTCTCCACTGCTTATTTCTGTTTAGGCAACAGATATGGTTTGGAAAGCTTTTTTGTAACAGAGATTTCAGTTGAACTCAAGCTGTGCAATATGGATAGGAAAAGTAATTCTACAAAAATCAAGTAATGGGAGGCTGTTTCTTAAGGTAACAGTTCATTTATAGAAGGTTTTTGTACTGCTGACGAAGCCTGAATGGAATCAGTGACTTTTCAGTGACTTTAAACAAATTGCAGATAGATCCTACTTTGCTGGAGCTTTTATTAAGGTGTAAAACTCATTACTAGCAAAGGGCTAAAAGCTGTAAAACTTGGGTCTTAAAAGTTCCAGTGTCAAGATGATGACGGACCTTAAAAGAATGGGTTTTCAATGGGCTGTCAAGTCCAGAGTTAGAACTGAGCTTTGAGGTTTGTTCTTAGAAACACAAATTCAGCATCGGGTACTATTTAGAGTCACAGCTGTTTACTTCTTTCCTAAGTGAATGCTGTGACTTTTGGCATGAGATAGGGGCTTCTAAGTGGCCCAGGATGAAGCTGGATCACTCATAAGTGAGTCACGAGCTGAGCAGAAAGCACGTACAACAAGGAAACAAGTGCTCATAAGCACCTGGGGACTGGGTGCTTTCAGCCAGCACAGACCCACTCACAATCAGAACAATAAATTAACGAGACTGCAGGCAGATCCTTGGCCACCAGCCTTCTAAGAAGCCAAGAAAGTATTTCCCTGAGAGGACTTGATCAGTTGATGGTTGCCCAAACCTGTCATTCTTTTCAGACTTTACAAGATTTTCTCCAGATCTCCAGCAAGGTGAATTGGGAAGGGACAGCTTTGAAGCACGACAAACAGCAGCCAACTCTGTTACCTTCAACCACAGCACCGGGGGCTTTGGCACTGGAGGTAAAACTCCCCCTTGGGCGCTCACTCATGCACCTACCACTAGCTTAGATGTACAAAAAAATTCACTTCTTTGGACGTTTCAATCCGCGGTGAATCACCTGTTCATTTTTTTAGATGATGTCTCAGCCAAACTGCTAATTTTCTTATGACTCGGTTCTTCCGGTTGTCCTCGAACCTCTGAACACATTAAACCACAGGACTGTGCCCCTTCTTCACTCCCAAATGAGAAAGAACATCACTAAGTTTGAGCCAAACACAATGAAATACAGAACCAAGTCTCACATTGTTAGATACCGACCTTGATTTTACAATATTAAACGAAAAAAGGGAGGAAAAAGGCTCAGTACTAGAATTATCTTGAAACGTATTTGAAACTGGACATCACCCTACTTGGATCAATTCCTTTATGGTTTGACTTCCTGAATTATGTGGGATCTAAGCTATATTTGCCTGAACCTGCACAAGTCTCCACACACAATCTGTAACACCCACTTGAATCATCTTCTTCACTCTGTACACTATTTCATTTGATATTTAGAATATACTCTATTCTCTCTTCCTGTGCAGACAGGCCACTGATGGGAGACTTCCCACAACATAACCATTATTTAAGGATAAACAATAGTATTCACTGTATCTGCATGTTTTTAAAGTGTAAGAACAAAGAATATTCTTTCTTTGGGGAATAGCTGATGTCTTGTATTGCTTGTGTTTTGAAGACCCTCGCGTCCACGCTCTTCTGTATTGTCACAAGAAAATACCGAGAAGCTAACAGGATACAAACTCTTACTTTTGGTGACATTTCAGAGTGCCCCTAATGATGCTGAGTGCAGTCAGACTGTGGCTCTGAAATGAGCAGCTGGGGATTCCACGTACTCCCTACCTCACCGTGAGCAGCCAGTGCACAGAGCAGAAGCCTCTTAGACCTTGTAGGTCCTCAATAGCTGCTTCTATGTCTTTCTCTCTGAGATGTCACCCACTTACAGGAAGGGTAAACAGCCTTTTGCTCCAGAGACACAGACAATTAAACCAACCCCCTACTTATAAATCATCATTCAACCCATTCACCTCCTTCAAAAAAGGGCCCTACCTCACTTAGATGTTACAGAAAGCTTATTCCTAGCTTTCCTAAGCCATAATGTCTGCTATGGGCTTGGAGGATTATCAAAAAAAGAAACCAAGTTCAGTGATTTTGAGGGCCTATAGCTCAGTCATTTCTGTGAAGCAAGCAGTCTGATTGCACACTGCCTGTTACCCTCAGCTCCATGTAAAGTAGTCATTACCCTGGGAAGGAAACACAGAATTGCTTCTGCCTCTAAAGATTTGAGATTTCATTTGTTGGTAAAGTTGCACTGGCCTTAAAATCCAGCAAATTTTCACTGTCACAGTATGAGAACAACAGCTTTTCAACACCACTTACTGTGCCCATGTCAAAAAATCTATCCCAGTATCATCAAAATCATTAGGCTGTCAGAAGAGAATGTCTCTTTGCCAGTTAAGAAACACTGGACAAATGCCATCAGATTCGCCAGCATAGCTCACTCATTTTTACAGTATTCTCTAGAATTCAACATACAATATTGCTCTTTGTCCACTTTGCCTTCTTATCTATAATGCCTCAAAACAGAAATAGCTTTAGGAAAGGATGAAAGATGTGTTTAATTTTTGCCAAGTGTGATACCATTAAAGTCATTAGCCAATATTGGTTCCAACGGGAGATTATGAACAGTGGGAGTCTAACGTGTTCCTTCTGCAGGATTAATAGACGCATGTCTCCTAATGTTTCTGTGCAAAATGACAGCTTGAGGCTCTGCAGTCCTACCATTTCCCAATTAAAAAAAAAAAAAAAAAAAACAAACCAGCAGACAACCTAGTAGCCATTCCAGAAGCAGAAGATGCAGCTGAAGACAAACTGTTACCTGACAGACAAAGGTTCAAAGCCCAGGACGTTTTCAGCAAGGGGCTGTGTGGGTTGAGGAGTGTTTTTAATTGGATCAAGAAGTCACCAGGGTTCAGCTGTGAGGTCTCCCAGATTACACAGCATATTATCATGTTTTTAAATCTACCTTTAACAAAGCAGAGGGAGTTCAATAAAGGTTACCTTAGTATTCCATCTTTGAAACACTTTCTATCGCCTGTTGCGGTGAGGCAAAAGGCACTCACCTTTGGACTCGATACACCCTCTGTAAAGCTGTTCCAGAAGCACAGGAGACAGCCTCACCTAGAAGTGGTTTCCATCCTGATTAAGATGGGCAGTCTCAGAGTGCTGGCTAACACAAACCACACAATACCCAAGGTTGGCAGAGACCTCCTAAGATTGTCGCATCCGAGCCCTCAGCTCAAGGCACGATAAGCTGGAGCAGGGTGCCTAGTTCTGCATGCACTCAGGTTCTCACTGTCTCCAGGGATGGAGATTCCACAGCCTCTCTGGACAATGAGAACAGCCAGGGGGTGAGACTTGAGCAGGGAGTGCCAGGGAGCAGCCCTGAAGGATGTTTGCTGGTTGCTCAGTGCGGTAACGCAGGTGGCAGGACAAGGACCTCACCAGCCTAGGCACAAGTGAGCAGGACAGGCCCAGAAACAGCAGCTGGGATCTACCCAGAGTCCAGATGGTCAGACCAGTGTGTGGTTGGACAAAGCAGCTCTGAGTTCAAGCTGGGAATCAGCCTGAAGGTCAAGGTCCAGGTCAACAGGATCCATAGTGAGGTGCAGGCATGGCTGCGATGGACCTGGATGGACCATTTCAGCAAGGAGCGAAGGTGCTGAGCTAAAAGGCACCTGCGGTCAGAGGCTGTGGGTGAAGGGCCCGGGCAATGTCGGTAAGGACCATTAAGGTCTATTACCACGGTTGGGGCCCTGACAGAGAGAATACAAATGAGCTGGAAATATCTTCCCACTGATAAATTGCAGCACAAGGCACAGGGATGGCGTGAACCCAAACCGATAAGCGACCCACACAGAAGAGTAATGATCATCTATTCTCCCTTTGCAGTGGAAATTCTGAGAAAACTATTAACTTATAAACTCAAAGGCTTTCACAATTCATGATTCTTATTATGCAAATATATAAAAATGTTTTGTTCTGGGAATATAAAACAATAGGTTGGGGCATCTAAAGGACCTTTATTCCTCTGTCTGTCATTATTATACCACCACACTTAAATTCCACAGATTTTACCGTAAGAATCTAAGGAAATAAGAGGCTTCCCACTAGAAATACACCTCTAGAGTTGCTGCCTTTCACTGTGTTGAGTATCCACTAGGTTTTCGGGTGAGGTCAAGGTTATATTGCTTTCTAAGTTCTCTTCCAGCACAGACAGCTTACTGAAAATGGACTGCAATAATGCTGTGGTAACACAGGTTTCACCCATCCCACCATTTTTTTAAGGCAACATGTCCTGACTTTGATAAAATTTTTTAATCGTTGTACTTGGTAATTTACCATCCTCACTGCGCATAAACCAGAGCACTGAAAGATCTGTGGAAAGTATCTTTATGATTGTCTCGATAGCTTAAGGCTGAAATACCTTTTCACACTTACTCAGCTCTAGGTGGAAAAATACTTTTCATCACTCCTTACAAAGTGAATTTTCCCTTTCCACTTTTATTTTAGAAAACAAATTAGATTATTAGAGTTTCAGAAAGGAGGAGCAGAGACTACAGATTAATTTTGTTTCCTTCCTTGTGTTATCAAACCCTCTCAGAAGTTTCTTGATCAGAGTTGAGGTTATTTTTTTCCCAAGGCTTAGTATTTCCAGAGGAAAAAATCTGTTACAACAAGCAAGAGCAATAATTTAACAGACAGTCCTATAATCACCAAGGCTACCACGTCCTAATAAATAAAGCTGCAGATAATCATCTTTGGATTGCATTTTAACAAGAAACCCCAAATCATCCTACTTTTCAACAGAAGAAATATGAGCACATAGAGGACTTTTCCCAGGAAGAACAGATCCTTAGAATTTACTTTACAAGAAACAGGACAAGGCAAATCTTTGGTCCCCAAGTTTCGCTGAAGGAAGGCATCTTATCTGCCACTCACACTATAGTGTCTGGGGAAGTCAGCGTCTCTCCTTCTCCAGTCTTGCATACTGGGGTTTCTCTTACGTATCAGGCAGCTGTATTTAGAACATCATCAATATCATCAATAAGTCATCACACTTTCTATTCTTATCTATAGATCAACAGCTTAATACTTGGTCTAAAAGAGAAAAATGCGTTTTGTCAGCACACATCGAGATGTGCAACCATTTTGTCCTTAGAGCACGTCTCCCGAGGAGAGAATGGCAGCGATCCAGGAATGGCAGATTATCACCATCGCTTTTAAAAGGGTCTGGTAGAGTTTTTTATTTTTGTCATGCTACATGTTCAGGATTACTTGTTGCCAAGAGATTATCATCTTCATTCAAATGAAAGCTACTGAATTAATACCATGGAATTTTCAAGTTCACCAGAAGGTATTGTAGAAGTGCATTTGTTATAAACAGTCAGGACTTGCTTTAAGATTATACGCAATCCAGTAGGGTATTTCCTTACCTATATTCATTTCCAGATCAGGGAAAATTAAGGCAAAAATCAAAGACATGCTTTGCATGATGAATTATCAATTACATCAAGAATTATCAAGAATCCCTTGACGGTTCAAACAGAATAATAAAAGCAATGCCACACCAGCTGATCACCAGGAAGACAGAAACCTAATTAGAGTGCAGGCAGGTATTACTTTCCAACCAACTGTTCTAATAAAACAAAAGCTTTTACATTTAATACTTAACCAAAACTCCACTTTCAGTGCTGAAAGGGTCTGTCTAAAAGCAAACCAAAACATTCAGAGCATGTTTAT
This sequence comes from Coccyzus lansbergi, assembly GCA_033558105.1. Taxonomy (NCBI): domain Eukaryota; kingdom Metazoa; phylum Chordata; class Aves; order Cuculiformes; family Coccyzidae; genus Coccyzus; species Coccyzus lansbergi. Next base: position 1,337,768 of record JAUMJK010000549.1, on the reverse strand, counting down.
ATTTATGTCAAACGAGAAAAAAACAATCAAACACTGAGCTTTCAACTTTTAAAAGCTGTTTTTAGAATTAAAAACCCTCAGATTTTCACGAAGTTACAACCAAGTTAATTTATTAAATTAAAATAAGGATGCTAGATCAGTGCAATGCTGCATTTCATGCTTTCAGATCATGAGGTGAAAGAAACATCAGAAAAGCAGCAGCTTTAGCATTTTACTGAGCTTGACCTACACGTCTTTTACCTCTTTGCTCCATATAATTAGTTGCTGGGTAGGGACGGGAGAAGTATATGGTAAATGCAACCTAATTAAGTAGAAATTTAATTAAATAGGATGTCCTAATAATTTTTTTTTTCACAAAAGGTAATAGACATTGCCTAACATCCAAGAAAACATGAACCCGAAAACATGAACCCTGTTACCATTTGTTGCCCTGTTGAAAAATGGAAAGTATGGCTTTGATTGTCTCTACTGCATGAAGCTTACAAGTGAGAAAGTGTATGTTTCAAAATAATTGGTGTCAAACAAAACGTTAGGACACAAACAGTTACAAGTGATGATGTGAAATCACAATCAATGCTGAGAGACCAGAGATATATTTCAAGGGTTGTCAGCTGCTTGACAGAGTCAAACTGTTCAACGCCAAACCATTAACTCAAGGCAGCTTCTATTGAACTACAAGTAGAAGCAAGGTGTCTTCACCTGTAGAAAACACAGAAGTATATTCCGAGATGGCCAAATGATTCTGACTTTATTAACAGATTATCCACCAGTTGACTGAAGAACCAAGTAGGAAGCCATTTGACACACCTAATTCATTCAAATTAGAACTTTAGTACAAGTTATTATAGATCCACCTCTTGAAATATGAGCATATTGAGCAAAACTGATGAAGTAGAAGCTGTTCTTCAGAGTATCTGTTCAGAGAAAAAGGCTCTGAAGGAAACTGGAAACAGGGATTGGAAAGTGGATATGTACAAGCAGCTAATAATTAACTATTTCAAGAAAAGGTGGAGAGGAAAAGGCTACACACTATCTTTGCTGTAGCAATGCGTTTGTCCCATTATCTCCGTTTCATAAAGCTCTCAACTGCTTACAAACTTGGCCTATAATGCCTACGAATACTTGAGTCTGAAAAATGATTTAATGGTTTCAAAACTTAAAATAAGTACTTTTTTGATACCTCGGTTGAAACAAACTCCAGAGAAAAATCTGATACCTCTTGAACAGCTCCTACTGCCTGTCAGGGGAAACATTTCTTTTTCCCCTGCACTGCGAGAAGGCTACGCCACATGAATAAAGTTCTGTTGTATAAACCACCAATCTTGTTATTTTTCTCTTCAAAACTATGATCTGGAACTCCTAAAACAGTGGGGAAAAGATTGGCTAGTGTATTGCAGACAGAAAGGCACTTCCAAAGCTATCTGGAAAGCTAGCATTAGTATTCCAGGTCCTTCTGGTTTGTTACATGCACACAGAAGAAATAATTTATAGTACTTAGGAGCTAGCGTTGCTCAGATTTGGCCAAATTTAAAGCAGTCACACATTACACTGTTTCTGCAAAACTGAGAAATTCAAAAATTAAAAGTAGTTGCTGACAAATCAAGAGCTACCACAGTGCTTTCCTCGTGACTGTTCTTCCAGCTGAAGCTCTTCCAATTTTGCAACTCCTCCTTGTAGTAACCTCATGTATTTCCCAGGAGAAAGACAACACTGGCAATACAGCCAGGGGATACAGGGCCTCTTTAGCCCCCTTGGTGCATGGCCCCATTGGGAGGAATTGAGTACATACAGTTCTTGAGGGTTGGAGGTGGGGTAGAAGGTGTGGTTTGCTTCCTCTCTTCTGCACATCCCCAACCTGCTGCCCTTGGTCCCAGATGCTTAGGTAGGGTCCTACAACTGGGTCGCCAGAGAGGTCTCTTCCAGAGGGAGCACAGAACATCTGTACCTGGAAAACAGAAGTTTGAAAATTTTCCAGTTCAAAGTTCTTAAGATGCTTTCCTGATGTTGGTTACACATTCGCCAGAAACACCAGACCTCAAATTGTGAGCAGTTGTAACACAGTCAGTGCCTGTGAACACAGCACTGACTTCTAAATGTGAAACACACAAAAGAATTATTCTGATAAAGCAACTGAAGACCCTTTAACGTGGTAAAAATGTCCATTCTGCTTGGAAAGAGAAAATAACACAGTAAAACCTACTACTTTTTAAATTCTGGAGAACGCAACTACCCATAAGAGAGTGCTAAATGCAAACAAGCCTCAGTAAACAATAAAGAGTGTATAAAAATGCAGTTTAATTTAAATTTTCCTGGAGCTAAACACTCTGTCTCACTTCAGACTACAAAAGGGAATAAGAAAAAAAAGAAGAAAAAAAGGAAAAATACTTGCTCACAGGGAAGGAAATATTTTAAGAAGTTATTAAAGCAACAATCTTCCTAAAGAGAACAAATCTGCAAAGCAGCAGCAAAACAAGCTGCCTACTCTATTTTATCAAAGCGTTGGGCTTTTTTCCGATTACATGACAAACCACTAGCACCCCAGATGCCAATTATTTAACCATGGTGAGACTTTTAACTCCATTTAGGAGGGAAAAATAAAGCAGCTGTGAATTTAACACTGCACAACAATCTACAAGAGCTGCCTATGAAATTTACAGCTTTTTATTATTTCCGTTTCTACTAGTACTCTTTGATCAACAAGTACAGAAAAAAATACTTCTTTGGTACTGGTTGAAAATTATTTTTGTCCTACTCAAAACACTGCAAATAAACATGAAATAATTAGGTAAATGGTAGATAACATGATTCTACGTTACCATTTTGATGGCTCCATTTCACCACAATTCATGTGCACAATAAAATTCTCTTCATCAAACACAGCATTTATGTTTTTTGTAGGACTGCAAAATGTTCTAACTATTACTGGCCAAAACCTGAAAACAAACTTGATTGATTGTTTCAGTTAATTATTGTTTCCAGTGGTTTAAATATTGTTCTCTCCTTCCAATTAAGCAACAACCAGTGAGTACCTTTCCCAACTGTATGGAAGATGTTAAATCAGAAGAGTACTGGGTTTTTGTGAAGTCTGTGTGCTGAATGCTCACAAAAACATACTCTCTTCTCTGCAGCTCACTAGGGAGAACCAGGTAAGGGGGATACTGACCATTAGTTATTGACTTCAAAGGGACAATTCCTCAAATGGAGGCTCAGAGATCTTTCTAAATGATGGGACAAAGTCATGTTTGTGGTCTAAAACCTGCCTACTACTAACATCCAAGCATTCTTCTTAGATTGTTTTCTGCATGAGGAAATATAAAAAGTATTTCTCAGTTTTGCTCCAGCAGGCTAGACAGCTGCTACTTTAAAAAGCAGAAAGTACTACAGATAAAGAAAATTCATGTGTAACAAACAATGAAGGACTCCACAAAAACTCTAGCTAATGAAAGATGTTTCCTTCTTTATTATTGTGTAATACTTCTTTCACAGAAACAAGGTATTTACAAATATACACATATGGACTGCTGATCATAAAATGTTACTGAAGAATTAGTCAAAAAATCAATTTACAAAACCCAAAAAGTTTCCAAAGATATTCTGGCTGAAAAAGTTTAATGAAAGTTCAAGGAGACACTTCTGTACAGAAAGATAGGTTTTAGCTCCTTGAGTTCTGGTAATATTAGACGAGTTGTGAACCAAGTGAGCTAAGCTCAGCTGTACATTTGAGATGAGGCAGTTTTTTCGTATTGTTTTTTTCACAAAATTTCTCGACGGTCAGTTTGACAGGTCTCAGGAGGCACTAGTTTGGATGTTTTTGGAAGCTGCAAGCATTGCTCTCACTTTGGCCATAAGATCCTGTAGAAAAGAAAAGAAAAAAAGGAAAATGATCAGATGCATCAGGGCTTTGAACAGAGCTCAAGCATGCGATTGTAAAAACCTTCACGAAAGGGTTGTCTTCTGCTCCAGCTGCACAGACTATTTAGGTTCAAGGTAATCAGGTACTGACAGCCCCTAGGCCAAGAGTGAGGTAATATGGAGCAAGTTCCTATGACAGCAATGGAAGGTAATTTTTACTACAATGCTACAAAATGCTCTGCATAAATACTTATAGCAGTTCGTATATAACAAACCACAGAAATCATCTTTAATTGAAAAGGGAAGCAACTATTACTGTACTTTCTCAAAAACTGTAGTGAACACACAGCTGCTAACCACTGATGGGTAAAAAAAAAATCCAAACCAAACAACCCAATGAAAAAAGAGAGAACTGGCAAGAAGAAAGTGCCAATAACCACTCTGTAACAGAAGGCTTTTTTGTTTCCTCTGTACACCTGGACTAAAAATTTACATAGCAGTGGTATTTTCACAATGACAGAGTGACTGAAAGATTAAGACTGTTGTGAAACCAAACAGCAACTCTCAGTCTTGCCTGAGCATCCAGTGGGAACAGCATTACCAAAGGAAATGAAATTGCATGCAAATGGCATTGAATAATAGGGTTGCAAAAAAAAGATCAAAAAATAAGAAGTATCAGTAATGAATTAAAGTTACTTAAAGCATTTCTTCACAAATGCAACTTAAATGAATTAGAATCTTTAGTTCTTTTAAAGGATTTTTCATCTGAAGCTCTGGAAACACTTCATAAAGGAATTCAGCATTGTTATTCCACTTCACAGACAGAAGGATCAGAATAAGAAAAGATACTCAATTGCTCAGGGTCAGCCAGCACATTAGTAGCAAAAAAATCTTACTAGTAATTAGGTGAATTACATTTCTTTGGGTCCTTAGAGATAAAAAGATGCTAAACTAATCTATGTTTAGAAATATCTTGCAGATTCACAGAAGTTTCATTTTGCAGGTGTTTCTGTGCCTTTGTTTGGTAGCCGAAGAAGGGTTACGGTGTTAAAATCCCATTTTCTTTCTTTGGTCTTATACTTGTTGTTCCTTTTTTTTGTGAACATTCTTGTTTTGGGTTTCTCATCGAAAAAGGATCAAATAAGGCATGTAAGGCACTAGTCTACCAGTGTTAATTCCTATCTACTGCTATTTCCCTAGTGGAACTAAACCTTGGAACAATATTAACTTATGGAAAGAATAATCTATCCATTGAAAAAGTAGGAACATAAAAAGCAACTCTGAATTTATATTGCAAATTTTTCAAGGTATACTTAAGAGCTTTTCTCCTCTAAACTTGGCATATTCAATTGAAAGAAAGTTAAATATGCATGAAGGCTATGAGAGGATGTGTGAAATTAAAATTTTTGAAGAGTGGTATCGTGCAGTAGGTATTAAAAAAAGAAGTGGAATTATTTTGACAGATGTTGGCTATCTTAAACTGCGTTAGGGAAACCGAATGCACGTAGAATACTGCACAGCATAAGAGGCACATACTTGATATGCCACGATTCTCAGTAAACCTGAATATATCAATGAAATCATAACATCAACAGCTGGGAGACACAAAGAGCAACAAGAGTATAAGTGAGTCAAGATACAATGCAAACCCTACACTTCAGTTTGCGATAGGACATATTTTCCCTCTAGTGCCAGCACTATAAACTTGGCCTTTGCCAGGGTATGGCTCCTTCCTTCCTTCTTCCACAAAACTTGTTAAGAGCACTACATGGTAAGATGGGCTCTCAGTAATACCTTCTACTGGTAACAGGGGCATTACAGCATAATGTAGACTTCCATATCATAACAGGGCATGAACTGCAGCAGAATGAATTGAGCTGGGGCTTTAGAGGCTTGATTAAACTAGAAAGGACAGTAACTAGAGAAGCAACAGAATTGTTTTTCTTGTAGCAAACAGATTAAGAATGACAAGATGGACACACTGCCCCAGTTTAGCCTCCCCCAGCTTAATTAGGCAGCATACTCTGAATTTGTTTATCCGTACCTGAGTGATTTTACTCTGCACTGAAGACACAATTGCTGAAGAGATTTGGCCATCTTTTTCCTGAGAAACTCCCCTAGAAAAGTGAAATTAAAATTAGAAATTCATAGTAAATGCTTTAAAAAGGCATTACACTGACTGTGATGATTTGGGGTTTTATTGCACAAGTCTCTCACATGTTAGCAAACAGTTTTCTCATTCAACTAGAAGCCACGATAAGTTACAGTCAGAAGAGTCACTTGTACAACTGACAGAAATCTGAACAACAGCCAAGGAATATTTAACAGGTTTTTCTTGTATTCTGTAGAAATAATTTAATTATTAATTGTGCACACACATTACAATTCAAACCCAGCACTCTATTAAAATTCTTCAGAGAATTATCCCATTTAGCAAGAGTTTCTTGTTCTAACTCAGAATTTTTCTGCACCAATTTTAGTCTACGAGTGTCTTGTTTACTCCAGTAGGCAACAAACATTCAGCGTCTTCAGACTGACACAAGTACTGCTGTTCTCCAAGTGTCTTCTGCTCTTAGTGTGTACCAATGACACCCACACAGAGCTCCTCACCATACAAGTTAGGTCAAAAGACACACTCACAGTCAAGACATCAGCACTGAAATATCACAGTATAACAGTGTATTACCTGGAGCGTTCCTGGCTGGATTCTCTACTCTCCACAGGAGAGACACTAGCTGAATGTACAGAATTTTTTTGTGTGGATGGTTTCCCTGGTGACGTGGATGGTGAAGGAGACCTTGCTCTGGACTTGGTACGTGATCTAGACCGCCTCTTCTTCTTCTTTTCATGGGGACTTCTGCAAGAAGGAAATATTTTATTGAAGAATATCTAAAGCAATATTACACTAGCTCAGTTGAAGTTACTTTTCATACTTCTAAGAGCTTATTTAGCCCTCTTCCACAGGATACTTCTCATACACTCGGCAAGTATTAAGGTCTCACTCCAATACTGCACATCTATGGTTATGCAGCATACTTTCTCAGAAGCTCTTTTTAACATATTACATTAGGCAATGGGCAATTAGGAATACGGCTTCATGGGCACACAGGAATTATTGATCAGTATTAGACAGTCTGAAGGATGTCAGTGAAAAGTCTTATGTTGGAGATGTGCACAATAACTTTGCTAGATGGAAGTTCCTTCCCAAACAACACTGGATGCTTAGAATATAATGACAAATGTAAGAGTTGAGATCCCTTACAATTTTCTTAGCTCATAAATGAACAAGCCAAGGAATCAAACCGATGCAGAAGATCTACAAGGCAAATCCCTGATTTGTTTGTTCACTTTTGCAATGAAAGTTACTCCTTTCCTTCTGATCTAATATACAACATAACAAACAGCAGGCTCAATGGGAAAACAAGCTCTTGCACGTCACTCAAAGAAACCTAACCACAGCAACATGTCTGAAGTGTAAAAAATATTTATGACTTGGAAATTAGATAAACAAATGTTTGTCTTGTCACTATAACAGCTGGAACAAAGGACTTACACATACCTGATTGTGTTCTTTTTTTTGACAGAAAGAAAAAATGAAGTTAGCCTCTTCATATGCAATATTAAGCTCATAGAGAATTCAATTAGTAACACACTGGAAACAGAACTATCAAAATCTTTCTACATGGTTATGAATTTATGTCTGTATGAGTTTCATTCCAATATTGGTATTAGTGTAATTAAAATTACCAGAGTAATGCCTTAATTAGAGTCGGACAATACCACACTGTAGGCATCTCTCTAACATGCCTTGATAGAAACCTATTCGGAAGAGCAGTGTTGAAGCTTCCAGAACATCTAGCTGGTTCTTTATTTTGATTTTCTTAGGAATTTGCTACTTTAAAAGCAGTTATACCACAGTGTATTAAATTCTCATATAAATACTGCACACCTCTGATACTCTGAAATTATCATACAGGTATCTGATTTTTATATAGAATTTGACACTCAAGACTTGAAGTTGCAAAACACTTTTCCTGCATAAATAATCATTCAGTGGCAGAGAAAAAGCTCACAGCTCTACCGGCCTCCGATATTTTTGTGACTATACAAAAAGACATCAGTTACAAAGTTGGTTATTCCTTGACTGGCTAATCATGCACTGTAATTCTGCAGTTTCTTAAAACATCATAATGTAATCAAGCTGTGAACACATTTCCTACTTAACTCTTGAAAGTTTCAGCAAATATTTAACATGTAAAAATAATATTTTACTGTAAGCTTTTGCGATGTTTTTCATCTCAAAGTATGATGAACAAACATCAGAACAGCTGAATGAATATGCCTATCAATTTTCTGGTTTTAGAACAGTCCATTTGCTAAAACTAGGCTTATTTTAAAATGTTTTTCTAGGTACACAAGATACATAAAAGAACTATGCTTATTCACCGTGGAAAGTTAATTCACTGCTGTCGGATTAGAACCCTCATTTACTTTAGAATTCTTTTTAAAGTGACTATGATGGCAACTGAGGCACAGTATAAATAGAAAAAACCCCCAATTTTTATATTTGTTCTGAAGTACACAGAACAAATCTACAAGCAGTGAGCGAGCAACTCCCAAACAAGACAAAGTAAAGCACAATTCTTATATATTTTCTTCTGGAAATATGCCTCAAAATTTATAAGCAATGCTAGTTATTCAGTATCACGACTGATACCAGATTTATGTCACAATCAGGTTTAAAACACTGCACTATTTCTTAATTCTAATTTTCCATCCTTGGACAGTACTGTATCCTAAAGCTTGCCTATTTCTTAGGGTAACTATGATTTATGAAAACTACTCAGCTGACTGCTGTCATTTAAGACTGAAACCTGCCCTCAGCTATCAGTCAAAATATACATTACAAAATACACACTTTACATCAGAAAGCCAAAGTAAACTAAATGGCTTTTAACAGACCTTGAACTCGAACACTGCTTCCGTTACACCACTGCAAAAACCTGCCCAATAACTGAAGACGTAAATTGGTCCATCACAGCATCTACATTGTTCCTTGAAAATTTAAAATGTCAGTCCTAACAGGGCTGAAACAGCAGGCTTTCTGCAATTAGAGCTGCAAAATATCTTCATCTACGTTTAACTACAACATTCTTCAGTCTAATTTTTTTTGAACTACAACGGTATTTTGTTGCATAACGTTCTATTTCCCTGCTTGATGCCTAATCAAATTTACAATTTCCACCTATACAGACAATATTGCTTAAAGAAGAATCTAGTTTGTTTCACAATTGTCATCATAATTTACCACTTGAAGTGGGATAACTCTAAAAATAATTTATAGCTTAAAGTGGTGAGTGGTCAGGCAGCAGACACATTAACTAACACGGCCTTAAAAATAGCACAAGGCCATGAACAAATTCTTGCGGGCGTTCATAGGAAGAAAAACATCATATGCTTCAGTGTATTTTCTGCTTAACCAAATTTGCATGCTGAATTCCACAGAAGCTTCTATTATCTCGAGTTGATGAATGCGAAAAACTGAAGCAGTGGATGTATACTGATGAAGTTCTCAATTACACACACCATACATCAATTAATTAGAGGCTGTCAAGTGATGGAAAATTATCTTAAGAAATAGTCAAAAATTTTTTAATAATCAAAGTCGAAAGTGATGTCTCTGCTTATTCCACGAGAGAGATGGAGCAACAGTTTAACGACAATTTTCACCAACAAAGAGAAGAATTCTGCATGCTCAGTTTAGCAACTTCAGTGCGTTGGGGTTTGAGTACCCTTTAGATATACGTATATGAGAACAAAAAGATTTTACTTCCTTGCATGTTGAAGACAACACGCCACAGAATATTAGACACAAAACATTTCAAAGCCACCTGGGCACACACCTTGTAGATATTTTTCTTCTGCAGCTGGTGAGGTGAAACACTGGTTATTAGGCCATTGTAACAGGTTCAAAGAGACTATGCAAGGTGCTCTAAAAAATGCCCCCACGTGATTCACATTTCACTCTGCCAGTAAAATAACTGCAGAATGTAAAGGGTATTGTTTGCTAAACAGGAGTTTCCCCTTATTTGTGCAGAGATGATGAATTGTCAAGCAATACCAGTAGGAATAACGTAATACCAGCATATGGCCTTTGTGCAGAGGTCATATAGCTTGCACAAGCAGAACATGAGAAAACGATCCCAGAAAAAGGAAATGCTGATGTCCAAATAAAATCTGAACTCTTACAGCTAGGAGATAGGAGGATATGAACTTCCACTGATTTTGCTCTATATTTTGTGTTCAAACATATCCAAGAAGAGAGGCAAAGAACAATGCTTCTATTATTTTTTTTTCACTCTGCAGTAGTATTTGTCAATTAAAATAAGTCTTTTTATGTTCTGGAGCTTTAAGTTCTACCTAGATGGTAGACATCATATCAGGCAATGCTTAAAGTCTGCCAGGCCATTATGATACCAGGACAGAGCTTCCTCCAGGACTGGGTGTACTTACTTGGAACGCGGGCGTTTCCTACTATTTCCAGGACTGTTACTAATGCGATAAGCTGTCGGAACGCTTCTTTCATCTCTCCGTCTTTCTGGCGTGTGAGTCCTTCTCCTTGGCGACCTTGATCGTGACCTGAGCAGGAAAAAAAACATCCAGAAGTTTGCTTCTTGCTACTTATTTCATTACTTTTATTTCAGTGGAACTGTGCTGACACCAAACGCATCTATAACACCTTTCAAATGACTGTTTTATACCAACGGGGTATTTAGTCTCCAAGACTTGTCAGCTGCATACAAATTTCTTACCGATCCAAGACATTTAGGATGCAGCTATCCATTGCTCTTCACTCCCATGAGGGAAGGAAGAAATGCAATTATTTTTTATAACCCTGGGATAATGTCAACTTCTAAATTAGGAGCCAGGGAAGTTTTACTTTAGTCCAGTCACCTTCTGCGGCAACAGTTAACTAACACTGGTATGCATAAGTCCAATTTGGCTCAAAGCCTGGGATTGTCAGGCCTGACCTTGTCTTTTCAAATTAGTGGTATGTTTTTAGAACTGCTGCATCACAAAGATAAGTACAAGTTTTTGTTTTCAGTGAATCTCCAACACTGACAAGTCCAGGAAATTTTGTCCCTGATGCTGCAGAATAAACCTAGCTCAGCCAATATTTTCACCTGTGCAAGTGACCAACAACCCACAATTGGCATTGTTTGGCCCTAGCACTTCAACTTGAGATATTTTTTCCTAGAAAAGTGAGAGAGAGAAAGAGACCAAGAGGGGGGAAAAAAGCATGCCCAGTTAAGATCAGAGATCAACTTAAGAGCTTAAATCTTTTTCTTTATGATTTGAGATAACATGGATGTGCAAGTCAAACCTGAGTACCTCTTAAACAAAATAAATATAATGAGAAAAGTCCCCAGAGATGGAAGGGAGGGGGAAGATGGGAAGGGGACAATCCAGGGATCTAGCTTAGAAAAAAGCAAAAATAAAAACCAAACCCCAAATCTGCCCCAAATTCCTGATAGTAGCAATTCAGTTTGTTCTTAGTAATATATATAGCTCTAATAATTTCACTTCTATTTTCTTATTTATTTTAAAGCCTAATGTATTTATTTACTAGAGGTATATAATTTCATGTATACCAAACATTCATGTTCTTGAAAATACCCAATTTGCAGTGACTGAAAGATAAGTCTTTTGTGAAACCACTCATCTTCTGGAGACTCACACCATATATAAAAAACATATACACATACACTCCTGAGCCATTTCTTCTACACCTCCAACAAAAGAGATCAACTGAAAATGGGAAAAAAAAGTAATCACAATGGTAGTTAACTGCTGCAAATTAACTGCTTTGTCACTTAGAAATCTGATCTTTACCAGGCCATTCAGAAGGATTAAAAAAGGAAAAAACCCCAACAGATTAAAAAGTTTGAGGTCAGTCAGACACCTTGACATTTTACCAGGATTTCCCTCAAAAGAGCTCCAGCAGTCAAATCTTTTCGTTGTCGAAGTTGCCTGATAATTTTCCCGCTCTGTTGCTGCTGCCATTGATGAGCTGCTCAGACTCCGCTCCATGCTCAGTGTCCCTGTGGATGCTGTGAGTCTGTGATACGGAGGCACACACTTCACATTCAGAATAAAATCTGCTAGTTTTTGGTATTAACTAGAATCCTGAAAAGGCTCAGTCCCTTAACCAAAAGCTGAACTTTAGTGAAACATGTCTATATGGACCAGCCTAAAAAAGTCCAAACAATCAGAAAGAAAAAGGCATTAGCTTAGTTTTCATGAACTGATGTTTGCGGTTCTACAACATTCTTCCAATCACCAAATGTTAAACACTTTGGCCATTAGCTTCAAACTATTAAAAACAGCGCAACAGTTTTACTGCAATACATTGATTATTACTTTCATTAGACTGTTACTTCAAAAGGCACTCTATTCCTTTCAAGTGAAGAGCACAAGTCTTTGCCAGGGTCCCAGCAGTTCAAAGGGTTACGATGCTTCGCATGCCTCCTTATAAAACATGAATTCAAACTATGTGCACACTGCCTCAGCAATAAGGAAATCAGTTTAGAAGAATAAAAAACCAAACCAAAATAAAACTTTTTTTACAAAGAACAGCTACATCCAAGTCTCTTATGTTTCTAACACTGAGGTAAAGAGTCTCACACAAACACACACAGAGGTGTACTCTATCCAAACTTGTGGATAATAAAAGTTTGCCACCACTAATTACAGTTTATAGCTTATCAACTGGATAAATTACGAGACTTAGTAGCACTCTACTACTAGACAGTATAAAGACAACCGATCATCATCAAAGAGAAGTTGAGGCTTGCCATCACTACTCTTTTTCAAAACAAACATCCAGATTTCATCTAATCAATTCACTCAGTACTTAAGTGCCTCTGCTTCCCCTCCTCTCCTCCAATATGTACACAAAGCACACTCGCACGTACAAATGCTGCACCAGCTCACACCACGTATTACAAAGATCTGTTGGTGGAAAACAAGATTCAGATGAACGTTGTCTTTGTTTAAACCTCCTGCCCCCCAGCTGCAACACCTAACTCTTGGCTGGAGCCGCACACGGAGAACTCCAGCGACCGACAACCGACACCTCCTTAGTGAGCACCACTCTGGTACATCTAACATCAGCCTTTTTAATGGAGCTTTGCAGTCAGTTACAATAAAGACACTGATGAAGCATTTACTAGAGATGACTGAAAGGTACAAAAGGCTGTTTGTTTTCCAAGACAGATTGAACAAATGTGTCCCATCTCTGACATTAAGTACTTACCTGTAATAACTAAATCACTCTTTGGGACTAACAGCTCCAAAGCAAGCCATGCTGAAATACCTGACAGCACTTTAGGATACGGTCTACTGTTTCTATCACTTTTGTTTAACTTTTATCTCTTATGTTGGTCTAGAATTAAAACTGCACATTGCCAGAAGCTTTATAGGACTCATTTTGGTACAGAAATATTGGTCCAGAAAATAGCATGCACTTTATAGAGAGAACTGCTGTTAGCACACAAGTAGTGCCAATACATCTGGGTTCCTTACACAGCTACAACATTTAAACTTGTTCCTGTTAAAGAGGTTTGGTTGTGCTACCCTGAAAAATGAATATCCAAAACTTGCTTTGAATCAACTTGATGTTATCTGAATAGCATTTTTCAACTTTAAGACAGCTGAGGATGCATTAGAAAACATAAACAAAAAAGCAACAGTAGAAAAATTCTATCTGCCACCAAAAACTATTTTTAAACGAAGCAGAGCCTCTAGGTCTCTAACAATACAAAAATAAATCATAAACAAGGGATAGAAAATTGTATACAGAGAAGTGTATTGTGAAGTTCGTTTGTGGGACTTCTAAGCACAATATGCATTTTGTAAAAAAAATCCCCAAACACCAAGAAACCAAAAAGCAGGTGCTTGGAGAGTACAATGAATAAAGAGCAAAGAAAGTTACTGCCAATTCCTACATTTATCTCCAACTTCCCTCACCTTATTCCCTATTAACTTGTCACAGTAAGTTATATCCTAACAGTGATTTTTAACCTCACTTTTTGAAACAACTTAGACCATTAAATAGTAACTACTCAAAGTGTTTTTAAACAGAAGCTCAACTAATGTCTATATGGAAACCTCACACAATCTAAGGCATTAAGACTGTTCCCCAATTACAGGGCATGTGTTGAGTGGTCACTATTACAATTTAGGAAGCACAATTCATTATCATCTGAATGCAATATAGTCTAATGAAAAATTACAAAGTAAGTATAGCTCCTCTTCTGGCTGTCACAGTTAATTTAAATATAATAGTTTAAATAGCTTCAAATCCAAAATACTTATTTTCACTCAGCAGTTACTTCAAAGCTAATGAGCTACTCTCTAAGACAGTCATGAAAGCTTATTTATTGAGAAAAAATCCTGTTTGTTATTCTGAAGTATTTGATTAATAGGAACTGGAGTGGTTGTTACTACAGAAAGTTCCAGCTTTTTTTCAGTCTACTCTTGAAGTAAAATAAAACACCAATAATCACTTTATACTGAAATTTGTAGATCAGAATATATATTTGAACAGAATAAAATAAAGCAACAAAATCTAAAACACGTAACATTAGACTGAGACATCCTAATAAAGCACAATTAATCAAAATAGAGATGTTTCAGTATAATTTAACATTGATTTCCATACAATAAAGCACCATCCACATAATACAAGACGAACACATTAACCTCTACAAATAGGTCACGTTTTCCCAGGGGCTATAACTCTCTACATAACCATTCAGCAGTAAGTTGGGACATCCAATGTTTCAGGAATCTAGGGAAAAAACTGAGGAGCAAAGAGATTTGAAAGATGCCGTATTTTGAATGGGACAATAAAAAAAAGGGAATAATTTTCCCTGGATCAATCCTCAATAAATAGACAAATAAATAAAAGAAAGCAAACCAGTCATATCTTCTAGCTAGGTAACAACATTTGCCTTGTTTTGCGATTTGTTGAGACAATATTTTTGCCTAAACATTTGAGAAACAAAACACATCAGTGCCTGTCTGGGTTGGGAATCATTCTCCCACTCTTGATTTTCTGGTTTCAGAAGCAAGAGTTTTAATTTTGGAAATACAGAGTGTATGTTAAGGCACAGCAAACATCTTCAATAAAGCAAACGTTCAACCATCACAATTTCTTGTACAGCGAGAGACCATGTGGACCCTAATTAGAAAAGCAGGGCTAGAAAAGATCTGAAGAAATAAGACTATTTAATTCTCCAAACTATAGTTCTTGAGACAGAAATTTCCCACAATGGAGCATTCACAAGCTGTATTAACCACCTTTACCACTGAGACACTATGAAAAGCTTTCTAGTCTATCAGTTATTAATTTAAATCCATTATTTATTGTCCAAACCCGAAGGACTGAAGAATGCTCTATTCCCTCTTTTTTTGGCGTATATGAAGACTCATTTAATCTCCCTTCAGTCTTCTCAGTCATTACAATTCACCCTTTTTAAAAATTCCCTAAAAATTTCCTCCCACTGGCCTAATTCTTCCTAAAGGGCGCACAAAACCAGACAGTACTCTAGCTGAGGTCAAACAGAACAACATCATTTTCCAAGTGAGGAGACACTTGACGTGTCCCACAGAAGACTTGTTTGTATTTACTCATTACATTAAAGTAAACCTACACAGTCACTATAGTAAGTATCAGATGCAGGAGAAAAGTGATCACTGCAGTCGAATTACACAAGGTCTTTGGAGAGAAGTTTAGATTTAGCCACAACCTTGTGAAATGCTATAGAGAGGAAGACACGTTCAGATTTCTTACAGGTCTCTCAACTGTTTTAGTAATGCCACTAAAAGCACACCATATGGCCTGCAAAAAGCTTAGAATGAATGGGCACCCACTCAGCACTGATGCTGCTGACTTCAATTCCCAGAAAGGATGGGTTTCTGAATGAGAGAGAAATCCTCCAGAGACCCTTAAACAAGTACTCGCAGAACAAAAAGCCCTTTCCCATTCAGCTCTAACTTCTGTCAAGGTTTATCATAGGCAGAATGATTTCAGTGCAAGAGGTGGTGCAGTTCTGAGGCAATTTTAAAATTGAGCTATCGAGTATCAAGTTTACTGGACTTCTCAGGCTGATCTAGGAAGTATGCAACCAGATTAGTCAGGTGTTGTGTTCATTCACGATGTTACCGCTTTTATGCGATTTGTGCCATGAGGCATGCTGAAGATGGCAAGATTAGCTCCAGTAGATCAACTATTCTGAGTGACTCCTGTGTAATTAGTCTACCAGCTGAACTATGGCCACCAAAACACCACCCACCCCAAAGCATGAGATATACACAACGTATAGGACAGATTTTTCACCAGTGTAACCAAACACAGACCAGCTGGTGGAAGTCTTTATGAAGGACCAGGTATCTTACCCTCCCTGAAGTCACTAAAGATGTATCTCTGTATGTCTGAAAATGAACTCAAACGTTACCTTAATCAGGTTACAGCCCAATGCAAGCTCATGCAACATGCAGGATTATCTACATTATTATGTACTGAGGAGCATACCCAAGTAGTGGTAAAGATCTTCTCAGATGACTGATCGTCCTTTTCAAGGTACCATAGAAGACAATTTTATTTCTTTTACCACTACTGTGATGTTGGGGCTTTGGGTAACCTGATATAGTGGAATGTCCCTGCCCATGGCAAGGGGGTTGGAACTAGATGATTCTTAAGGTCCCTTCAACCTTAATTATTCTATGATTCTATGATTCTCCTTGTTTTTACCATATAACAGTAAGATCACAGATAATTATATGCAACGTAGCTTGGACAAAATGACGTAGGATGTTGAAGTGAAGATATGGTTTGGCAGGGAGTTGAAAGGAAGAGACTTGAGGACTTTTCCCCAAGATATCCTCAACTCTTAGAAGACTTGCATTCACTTCTTAAGCAAGAAAAGCTTCATTCAGCATCATTGCCTCTGCACTCTGGTAAGCACATAAACAGAATGGCACACAGTATTTTGGAATGTGCCTTATAACACAGCGCGTCAGGAGCGCCTGCTGTCACGGGCAGTCAAATAAGCAGCATGTCAGACTGATCACCTCAGGCCAAGTTATATTCATTTAACTCCTTGCATCCCTGAATAGCAGAGATGTCATCAGCAAAGTAGTGTGTTTAAAGTTAGAGATCTAGTATAAAATACTGAGTTGTAACATGTTAACACTTACTCATGTTAGTGTAGTTTGACACTGTTAAACAAAAAATGCACAAGGAAAATGAGAGGTTTTGTCACAGCGCCATAAAGGGCTAGAAGCTGTTTTTCAGGAAGAAATATGTCAAAGGCATAGCCACAAGAATGAAGGAATGTTTCTGCATGCATCACATATATACACAGCTGTGATATAGATTGTGCATATAAATACTATGAACTACAAGTGTATCCAAAATTCTGGATCACCGTTCCGTGATCCAAAGAATGCATCCTCAAGAATAAGCCCTTCCTATTGACCACAAAACATGCTGTCTGGCAGGGCATTCTGATATGATACATTTTATGGACAGGAAATGTTACAGGTGCCTTGACCCAAATGTCTTACATGTAATTAACAGTAGTAATATAACACAACACATATCACCTTATAGTTAGATAACTAACACTGTGAATTGAATCTCATTAATGATTAAACATACAGTTAACTGCACTGGGCTACATTCTATGGTCTCCCTTCCCCATAAGCTGTTTTCACCCTTCTTGTATTCTTGTCGCATCTTTTCTGCCATTCATCCATATTTTTGCAACTACTATTCAGCTGCTTGCTTTCCTTCTGAGCTTTGCTGTTCAACCACAGTTGAGGGTAAGCGTGAACCAATAGCGGTTCTCTACCCTCTACTTCTTACTATCGTCTGGTTACTTTACTCCAGCAACAAACTTATTAGCAAGTTCACTTCCTCCTGTAATCACATTTCTACATAGTTCTGGTAGGTATTTCACAGACCTGAGTGAAAAAAGCATTTACTGGTACAAATTTTGCAGTATGCAGTTAGAAATTAATTAATCATTACTTCATTACAACTATTTTCAAAGATCTTCCACATGTGATGGTATTTGATCTTCCACATGTGATGGTATTTAGTGTCTTCAAGACGACTAGAGTCTTTGTAACGGGTACAAAGACATTTAAATAATGGAAGAATTATAAAAATGTTTTAAGTGTTAGCCCACAGAGAACTCTAAAAGACACATTTTGTTTCCAAACCCACCTTGAATGCCTGACAGTTCTATAGGCAGTGGGAAGTGAGTGCTTTGCTTTTGAATGTGATCTAGATCTGGACTTAGATGATGAATGATACTTGAATGGTGATCGAGATCTTGACCGAGATCTTTTCTTGTGTTTTTTTCTTTTCTTTTCCTTTTCTTCATCCCTAGGGGGATCTTTGCTTTTGCTTGAAGGTCTTTCTGCTTGTTTAACTTCTAAGACTGGTAAAGTTCTGACTGCAGTCACAGGACATGGTATACTATTGACGCTCTGAAATCAAAAGTAAAGAAAGAACAGTGTTCAGTTTCAAACACTTCATGCAAAATATTAATCTGAGAAAGACCTGTAAGTGTGGACAATGCATAAGCATCCCCAGTCCTTTATACTAAACAGAAGACTACATCTACTTCTCCAGTGCATGCCACATAAATGCATATTTTGGCAAGGAAACTTAAAATAGCCTATTTGAGAGTCTTGCCAATATAAAACATAGTTGTTTGGGTTTTGTTTGTTGCTTTTTTTTCCCAGAAATGCTGGATAATGAATACAACACACAGCAAAATGGTAACTATCACTTTACGTTTTTTGAATCATGAAAGCGTGCGAGAACTACATCCATCTCAATAAAGTCATTGTTAAATCAATAACAATCTAACCTCCCACAAATGCCTTAAAACCTCATGGATTATGTAAAGTGTGTGTAACTAGGGCTGACATCTTCAAAAATATGCACCTAGTAGTATTTAATGGAGCTTATACAGTTCCTCAAAGATAGAGACAAGTAGAGACACACATGCTAAGATTGTCAGCATAACTAGGACATAGTTACGAAGTTTTCATCTTTAGTTTTTAGTATCCATTTTTAGAACACATTTCTTCTATCAGACATCTTTTCATCTATTTATCCCTTTTATTTAAAGGGGAATAAACCTGTAAATACAATCAGGAACTACTGACATTCAAAGTTTCAGCATCACTTTCATCCCTGAACTGTACTGTTTAGATTACAACCTCCAGAAAAATAGCAAAAGTAATTATCACCAATATAAATTATTTCTGTACTTTGTGAAATAAATGGTTCTCATCCAAAGGGCTGGGAAGATCAGAAGTTATTAATCTCAAAGATAAAGCAGGTCCATGCACAATTCATGCTCAGTGAGTAATTTTGACTGCAGTCAGTTAGGCAAAACACACCATACTCAAAATTTTTTTAAAATTACCAGCTGGTACCTAAGAGAATTCTGCTCAATTCCTTGTTTAGAACAATTCAAGTCAGACACTACAGATATCCTTCTCATTTCAAAGCCTGTCATACCTCCAGCTGCCATTTCAAGGCAACTGAAGAAATCAGTTTCCTTCTATCATAATTTCTGATCCACCTGGTCTGACGCTGTCATCATTTGATATAAGGATGCTTACCATGACCGGAATGAAAAGTAATATATTAAAACCTCATATAACCAAATTAGAGGTGATCTTTGCCTTTGTTTTTACCCTTCTCCTACTGTGCATATGTCAAGGCAATAAATGACCCCGTTTGAATAACGAGAAATTCAGTTTTGCTTCAAGTTAGAGAGCCATGGTAATTTTCTGAGCTTTAACTGATAACTGCTGTTACAATTATTACGAATATAGCAATAAAGCAGTATGAAAATAGTTTGTTTCAAGGATTATAAACATTTTATACCATGAGTGTTAGAGTGACTGGCTTATCAGAGGCCCATTTCCAATGTCACTAACACCACAAAATCCATGTGTAACTGTGGACAACTAATTCTTCAATTTCCTAAAGATTCCTAAAGCTTCAGATTCCTAGGAGACCACCGAAGCTGGCTTTTGTTCCTTGACAATGTTATTCATCTCTTTATACAGTATCTTAGTCTTTGCTTTGAACACTACTGAATATGTAATAGACCAGTTTGCCTTGAAGTGACACCTCTAATAGCCTGTAACGAAATAGCTGTAGGCAAAGTAAGAAGAGGAAAACAAAGGAAAGAAAAAAACCAATGGTTTTCAGTGTCCAAGTTCATTAGGCCCCATAAACCACAAGCTATCATACGGCTGCCAAAAAGAATGTTAATAAATGAAGGACACGTTTACATTCAGCTCACATGGCGAGGCAATCGGAGTGAAGAACCCCACAATTCCAGGCACCCCTGTGCACCCACCAAGAACACAGGATGCTGAAACACTACTGTAAGCATCCTGAAAGTCAAGGAAAGAGCGACAGCACTGCCCAGCTATTTCTGAGAAAAGCACAACTGTAGGCTGGTTGGCTGGGGTTCCAGACATCACTGGTTCAAGTTACTAAAGAACCACGTTTGGGAAGCCGCACAGGAGTAAATATAGCTACCCCCTTGTGAATACGTAGGTTCTGGAGTGCAAGACAATCGCTAACACAGGCAGAAGTCACCTACCCATCCAAACCTACACCTTGCACTGCTGTGACCCGAAGCTCAGATGACAGTTGTCAGGTCGCAACATCACGATAGACCGTGAACAAATGTGCTCATTCCCTCAATAGCTACTCTAGTTGTCTTCAAGAAAAAAAGTCAACAGCAATATGACTTGATTCACCACCAGGGCAGAACACAGCTCAGTGAAAGAACTTAATACCAAGGAGTTGCAGGCCACAAAGAAATCTCTAGATGTGTAAGTAATGATGCTGAATAAAAATATTTGGAAGAAAATTAACTGTCCTAGTGTCTAGTAAATGGAAGAAATTGTCAGAGGTTTGTGTTTTCACTAGTGAAAGCTGATCCAGGCAAAGTAAGGTAACAAGAACTTGGAGGCATGAATGCAGCGAGAGTAAAAAAAAATACCAAAGCAAGAACTGGGACGACACTGGGAGGTTACTAAGCGCTTCCAAAAACGCAGGAACACTGTTTTACTGAGTAGGTTCTGCAAACCTGCAGGCTGACAGAATAGTGTTGGAAAGCACTGCAACAAACTGGTTACCTGATGCATTTTATTATGCACCTCAAGGGATGAGACATTTAAATTTTTTGAGAGCTCTTCTAAGAAGTTACACTGCAAACACTGAGATAGTATTCATTGAATCTGACTTCTTCGCCCATTTTGGGTAATGGCACTATTTTTTTTGGCCCTCATTAAATGCTACAGTGTCAGACAATTTCACTGGCAGAGTTGTTCTTCAGCATTTTATTCGCATGACTGAAGCAAATCCTACTACAATAACGGTTTCCACAGTAAATGCTTAGTATAAAAAATGTTTCAGAGATACCTTTTTTGGAAAACAAAGATGATTCAACAACTCGCTCAGCAAGAAGAGGATAGGAAAAAAGCTCTGTATCAGTAAGAATTTATAGCTATAGGAGAACAGAAATGAGCACTGCAGTTCATTACAAGACATTTGCATATTTGCAGTATTCACAAGGCCAGAATGCTCATCAGTTATTCTAGGTTACACTACTTAATCAATACACAAAGCCAACATCAGAAATGAACCAAAAGGTGCTTACTGCAAGACAACAGAACACTAGCATTGATTTGGGTACAAATAAAATCAACTGCTAAAGAACATTATCAATAATGTTACTAACGCTTTTACAACTAGCTAGTATTCCTTCTGCTCTGAACAGCTGAATTTTGCAGTAATTTGAATCCTGTGTTAGATCAAAAATAGAAAGAGTGAAGAAAAGCAGAACTATGAAGACTTCTATAAACAATTCTTCATTAAAATCTAAAAAAATGCCTGGGTCCTTTCTACCACTGCACCTTTTTTTACTACAGGTTCCCCAAAGCTTCAGGTGAAGTATTCCCTGACCCAGAACTACTGGCCAACCGTCTGCCACTAATGGAGGCGTATGATTGTTTTGAGAATGAAAACGAGCAGTTACTGCTTTCAGGAGAGTTTGTTGGTCCCAGCCAGGATAAAGTGGCCCAAAATGACTAAACAGAAACAGTAAAAACATTTTCTTTAGAAAAAAATAAATACGCAATAGTCAATGTTCATCACGGTTTAGCTGCTGTACTGAAACACAGCTCCTGATAGCACAGTGACCATGATAAATTCTTCAAAAACAGATGGAATTTTGCATTCTTAAAGTGCCAACTGTAAAGAAATTAGTGGTTGTGAATCTGTTTGCTTGATGGATCAATATGCCTTTCTATCCTGTGTACTCTGAAATCCAAAAATGAAGAACATTCTTTGATCCCTCACCTATCTTAATTAAGATGGTAGTTCCTGATATTTACCTCCCCCTCAATTTAGATATTCGCTAAAGTATTATAGCACGAGGAATTGCAACTCTCAAAGTTTTTGGTAGCAAGGTTCTTGCAACCCAAAGAGTCCCAAATGCCAGCAAGCTATCCACCCCCAAAATGCCACATCAGTATGCGACTGGTTTTTTTTTACATTTTTATCTGTCTTTTTGAAGAAGCAAGATGAGGAAAACTTACAGGCTCTGAAATATTGTGATTTTTTTCTTTCAATACTTACTGGACAGCTTTCATTACACAATTACATTTAGCTCACAAATTAACATAATGATAATATGCAAACATAATATTATGTTCCAAATTATGTTCCATTATTATTCCAAAGAGGCACACGGTAAGATCTACTAATATCTGCTGCATCAAAAGAAACATGGCCAGCAGGGTGAGGCAGGGGATTCTGCCCCTCTATTCCTCTCTTGGGAGGCCTCATCTGGAGGATTGTGTCCAGTTCTGGAATCCTCAACATAAGAAAGATATGGAGCTGTTGGAATGGGCCCAGAAGAGGTTACAAGGATGATCAGGGGGCTGGAGCACCTCCCATATGATGACACACGGAGAGCTGGGGTTGTTCAGCCTGGAGAAGAGAAGACTCTGAAGAGACCTTACAGCAACTTTCCAGTACCTGAAGGGGCTACAAGAAAGCTAGGGAGGGACTGTTCACAAAGCTTGTGGTGATAGGACTGAGGGCAATGAGTATAAACTGGGGAGGGGCAGACTTAGACTAGACATAAGGAGGAATTTCTTCACCATGAGAGCAGTGAGGCCCTGGCCCAGGTTGCCCAGGGAAGCTGTGGTTGCCCCATCCCTGCAGGGGTTCAAGGCCAGGTTGGATGGGCCTTGGGCAGGAGGTAGAACTGGATGATCTTTAAGGCTCCAACCCAAACTATTCTACGATTCCACTATCTACCAACAGTCCAATGTCAAAAAAGTAAGATCAACTACAGCAGTCAGAGTTAAAGACCATCTACAGTTGTGGACAATCCTGTTGAGCTCGGCAAAACTTAAATAGTGTATTGTTTTAAACATGGCACACTATTTCACTCCTAAGCAGACTACCTTCCACATTAAAAATAACAGTTGTTATGTACAGAACAAAAGTAAGGACGAGCCATCTAAAGAAACAAACGATAAAAGAGGGCTTCAAAACAGGGAAGATGAAAGAGCCGAAAGAAGTTAAGTTTTGCTTTGTGCTATAGAATCTTTATATTCAGAGGCATAACAGCAGATGACATTTGGGACGAGTCATTAAAATACGAGTTAGTTTCAAATCTTGTGCCTTCCTGTTTTTGCAGCATTATAACTGTGGATTTCTCTCCTTGTTTAAATTGGATGCTATGGTTCAGGTAACAGTTTGGGTACAACCAACTGTCTTTTACATGCATATTGAAGTACCATCATCCTTAAGGCATTTCTGAAATATCATATGACAGATTAGCAGAATAATCTGTATTACAAACCCATCAGGCATAGTACTAGTTAAATCATGTCCTATAGACAAAAATCAGGCTGTACCACACTTGCAGAGCACTTCTCACTACATCAAGTGACTACTTTGAAGAAGTCAAACACATTGTGCCTGCTTTGTGTAGGCAGCCACAACCACTGTCCCCTTCTTTTGTTGTAAGGTATCACCAGCACCAGTAGATTCTGGGAGACACTTTATCAATTAAATGACTATAATGAGATATGTTTGTTTGATTAAAAATAAAAAGACACTTCAAAGCAGCACTCAACATAACCTGGCGTCCTCCAACAAGGTGGTGTTTGCTACTGTGGGCCAAAGAACCTACATTTGCTTTAGAATGGTCGCAACTTCTCTCAGCTGAAACAGATGTGCCAGTTCGTTTTCTTGTTACAAAACTGTGTGAATTATATACATTAGCACTAGCAGCAAGATGGCACCCAGCAACTGTTTACCCCATCCTTAAAAATGGCAAAGACTTCACTAGGTCCAACAATCCTCGTAACTGGTAAGTTTTGGAAACAGCCAAGCTACATGTTTTCCAAGTACTGGCTGGAGGAAATAGGATGCATAATTGTACTGTTGTACGTGTGCAAGAATGGTGAAGAGCCGTTTTGCAAAAGCTGTGCTGCTTCATTGCTCAAGCCCATTTCTCAGACTTTTGTTCCTCTTGCTTGATTTAACTTGAAGTAAAACCAGGAAACGATATAAAAAAAAGAATAACTCAGTTATGGAAAGTGTACGTCTGACTTTTTAAGATTCAGCCAAAAAAGCTTAAAAAGCGCTATGTTCTGTGGTAGCAACTGTCCTTTACAGGCAGTTAGTGGAATCAGTTTTGTTCAAAGGTATCATATGTATTCAGGGCCAGCATTTCTTTCAAGAAATACTAGATATCAGGAAAAGCTGACAGAGGTCAAAAAAAGCTTTGCTCACTTAATGCATTTCTACACAGTCTGATAAGCAGCTTTTCAGCCAAACATACACTGCATATACACATAAATAACACCGCTAGTTTTATACAGTTTTTAGGTAGGGGTCGTCTCATGGGAATTACGCATGCCCCAGGAACATTTTCAACTCCTTTTCATGCTCTATTATACGTTACTCCATACTTTTACTCACATTTGAAACTACAAAAATGATTCCAATCTGTTAACTTGTGTATCAGCCTTTGTTTCCTGGGCTCCTCGTTAGCTGCTCCTTCCCCCCAAATGGGACAAAATACTTAGAGTAATATTTTTCCTGGATATTAATTGTTTTCTGAAATTTCCCCAATTATTTCTGTAGGCCAAACTACAAAACTAATTTTACGTCTCTCTCTTTTGACTTTTTTAATAATTACAACCACCGTAGTTACAACTTACTTCTTTCGCAAAGAGTGTTTTTAAATGTGGGGTTTTTTTTTTGTATCTGAAACACAACTGAAAAACTTAAAAAGAAAGCCTCAAAAAAACCCCTTGTGCTATGTATTTATCTATAAACTGATTTAGATATTACGATGCAGTTTCCTGGATTCTCAGAGGTTAGCAAATCCGCAATATGATTTCCCTTATCTTTTTCCAAAAAAATTCTTGAATCAAATGGGCTGTTATGAATAGGTAAACCAGGAAAGTAGAGCAAAAGGCAGATTATATACTGCAACAAATGTAGATGGAAGCTTGTTCAAATATAGCAAACAGAAAGACAGCAGCTTGAAAAACTTATGTGTTTCAAAATAAACTTTGATATGCAAAAAAAATCCGTATGCATATATTTACATAAAGATATATAAGCATGTCAATAGGAAAACTTTAGTTAGGAGGAAAGTTGTTTCCAGAGACATAGTGATATTTTAGACTATTTGTTAGCACAGTACTAGCATTCCCTATACGAGTGTCAATCTTATTTTAAAAAGCAAGGTCACATCAGTAACATTTCATAGAATCATCGAATCAGATGTATTTTTGAAACAATCCTCTTTTTATGAAGAAAACATCTCCAAACAGTTTCTATTGCTAAGAAACAGTGAAACTGGTTCTTTAGAATTCTTACAGACACTGGATATTAATCAGGCGAGAAAGAGAGATACCTTCACTATAACTGCACATATATAGGAAAAGGAAAAAAGCTTTCAGCAGATCAGTTTACTGGATAGTGGGATTAGGGTGTGTTTTTGATTGATAAACTCACTTGGTTTTTACTAAGTTCACCTTAGAACTTTAGTAAGTTCAGATGTCAGAGACGACAGATCTGCTCTTCTGAGAGACTCAGCTGTTCCTCAAGTTACTGGTTATTTCAGGCATTGTTGTAGAGGAAAATGTCTGAAGAACATTAGCTTATGTCCTTGACAAACCCCCTTAAGGACAACAGAACTGTAAATCTGGGAAATTCTGCACTGTCATTGTCTCTTTGCGTTCACTGTTCGGTATACAACTGGAAAAAAGTACTGAACGCTTGTGCCAGTCAGGGAAAACCTGTTAGCAGCAGTAATGAGAATCCCAACCAGGACCTCTTTTGGGATGCGACCACACTTAATTCATGCACCTGCTACTCTGTCCTGATACACATCACCTAAAACACAGGTAAGCACCTACTGATACTCTGATCTCTTGAGTATGTTTTGAGGTTAAATTCACGATTTATTTGGAAAAATTAAGAACTGCGCAATGATTTATTTGTTATATAATGGAATTCATCCCATGGGAAAAGAAACAATGGAAAGCCATGCCATTTGTTCTCGTAACCAGCTTGTCACAGTCAATATCTGCAATTTTCTATCAGTATCTAGAGGTCAAGCGCTTGATTAGGGCAACCAAGAGAGTGTTATGGCTTTTCTGGAAGCACTGTAATTCCAAAACGAGGAAACAGAGGTTCTACTCCCCAACAACATTGGTGTTTGCAAGGTGCACTGAAGGTCAGACTGCAGCATCTGTAGATAAACACAGGCTTGTGTAGGACCCCATAATAACATCCTAAGCTACATTAATTTCTACTCTATTTACGTTAAGTTTCAGGAAACAACAGTCCACACCAAATCCCATTCCTATTTTTTGTCCACAGCCATTTACAGCTATTTCAGTAAGATATAAGTCTAAGGTGACTTTGTTGGAAATGCATTTTGGCAGGTTTTCTTCTATTAAAAAAGAGATTGTCTGAACTTGTTGGAGGTGCTAGAAACCGACTCCTCTGTCTTTTAGCAAGCATGCATCAGATCACACTAGATTGGGATGCACTCATGGTAAAATGATGCTTAGGCTGAATAAAAATGAGTGACAGTCCTGGAAGTAAAATTATCACTGCTTAAACTAGGACAAGAACTGTACTGGCAGAAGGAGAGGATGGCTCAGTGAAATGTCTCCACTAGAACAAGAGGGAAACAAGATCGGAAGAACAGAAACTAAGCAGGAAAATAGCCTATTCTCTTCTGTGGATGAAGTTAAGCAATTAGGAACTTAAACAGAAAATGCACAATGTAAATCAGAAAGTGACTCTACAGTAGAGATCACAGCTCTGCTGCCAAAACCTGCAGACAGAAAGAAAAGCTTCAGGATAGTGCTACGATGCATGAACAAATCAATACTTGAAGGATTTTTCTATCTAATTAATTCAAATCCCTCATTTAGGCTTTTAAAATTATAGCTATTTTATTGAAATCATAAAGGGTTTATGGGAAGCACATTATTTTTTAGCTATTTTAAACAGCATCCTCTGTTTATTAGTAGGGAAAAAAAAGCAAGCGTGACTGTGACCAATACAGGGTTTTAGAGTTTGGTTTTGTATTTCATTACTCAAGCTGCATTACTAAAATCTTTTGGCCCAAGATTCCCCTTTAACCTTGCCTATTCAAAAATTCTAAGTCTTACAAAATTGATTTCTAGAATTTCTACCCAAAAAGAGATCTTTACTGTAATTACTCATCTACAGACTTGACTGGTTCTGTTTGCAACATAAGATAATGTCAACTAACTGATTAGCAGCTACATCTGCATGATAAATCCTCTTTTCCCTCTTTGTGACAAATTCTAGTAATCCAATGTATGGCTTATGGGAAAACACCTTTTCACTTCCTTTTGGAAGCTATAGTCCAATCAGCTAAATGGCAAGGGAACTTATTAATAACTTTACTGTGTTCCTAAAACCCAATATTAAGTCATCATCAATATACAGGTTACTCTTTGGCCTGGGATTGCAGTATCGTGACAACCTACCCTGAAGAGCTTCTGAAAGCCCTCAAACTGACATTACCCATGTATTATCTATTGCGGCTGACGATCGAAACAATGAGAATGAGGACAAACGGACAAGAAAATTACAAGGCAGA
Source organism: Coccyzus lansbergi (assembly GCA_033558105.1). Lineage (NCBI taxonomy): Eukaryota > Metazoa > Chordata > Aves > Cuculiformes > Coccyzidae > Coccyzus > Coccyzus lansbergi. The sequence goes on along the minus strand of JAUMJK010000549.1, from coordinate 1,309,620 downwards.
AGAAAGCAAGCAAGCAATCTGCCTCTGCTGTGAGGCTATTTCCTAGTAGTCTTCTAAAGAGAAGCAGAGGGTTTGAATTTCTAACACAACTATTAAAAATTGTTCTTTCAAAGTGCAGGAATACCCATACTCCAAATTACAGAAAGGTACTTGCTTCTATTCTCCAAAATAAGAGATTTCACTGAACAAATACAATGCATCAGGTCATTTCACATTCGAGGAGGCCTAGGCAGTGTGCTGACTTCCAGTTCCCTCTTCAATCATTTCATAGTGAATAACATGCATATGTATATTTGTTTTAATTTTGTGTCACTATCTGTAAGCTTATTTTTATTTTTAAAATCATGTCCTTATAAGAAAACATAATAATTTATAACTCCCACACTAAACATGGGCCTAAAGAGAGAGAACCCCCCGCCCCGAATTCTAAGCTTTTAAAGAGCTTCTATTAAATACTCAATTAGCATGAAGATGATGAAAAGCAGTCAGTATAGCCTATTCTTTTCCCACATATGTATGTTTTCTCAGTTAAGGATATCCCGGCTAGAAATCTTAAATCACATAGATCAGTTCACTATTTGCATCAGTTTCATGCCAGCTAAACCAATAAAAATCAAACAACAAAAACCAGTAGAACAGCAACCAAATGAGTCTTGGTTGCCTGTGAAACATTTTTGAACTTCAAGATGTCAACTCATATCAATATATTAACTCATATCAATTTATCCATTCAATAAGTAAGCATCACAACAGACAACCAAATACACTTGAAAGGTAAACATTCTAATTCACGGACCTGTAGTACAGAGTTAAAACTTCCAAAGATCATTTTCCTTTAAGTAAGCGGCTAACTGACCTCTGAATTATGCATCGTATTTCTCTACCATTTCTTTAATGACAGATGAGTGACATATGCAAGATAACTGAAAAAGATTAACAGCGTTTAAAATTCAAATTTCTCTCCATTTAGAAAAGCTTCCATGTCTTCAGTCAACTTCACAACATACTGTCAAGACTCACACCCTATAAGCTAAGTTTTCTGCTAGCTCTACAGTAAAGAGAAATTCATTTCCTGCTTACCTCATTAGTGAAGGAATTCTCCTCAATTTTCTCTGTTTCTGCCTCTGCCAGAGGGTTTTTCAGGGTCTGCAAGAATAGTGCAGCTTTCCTTTTGCGCTCTGCTTGTAGTTGCTTTTCTTTTGATTCTTTGGAGGCCTGTGCAAGCTTCTCTCTTGCTGCAGCTGCTAATCTATCCTCTAGTTTCTGCTTTGCTATGAAACACAATTAAGCATTATGTTTATAATGAGCCATGCTTGAGGAACTGAGGTTTCCTTGAAACAAACACGTGCTAAACAAAAACAACCGAAGAGTCCCCTCCAACCACTCTCAAACTCTTCCAACACATCCACGCATAATGACATATCACCTTGAAATTATGAAATTCCAAGCACCGGAATTTACAGATACATCATTTGCTTGGTGAAACGCAGTCAGCACAAGTGAAGTAAAAAAGTCTGAAGCTTAAAGAAAACAACATAAAAATCCAATCCTGAAAATTCAGGACACTTGTCTTTTTCTATTTGCAAAAGGTACTTAAAGAAGCAGTAAATTCAGAAGCTTTTTCATGTACTTGTTAAAGCAATGCAAACTCTCCATTTTGCTTTTTCCACAAATCTGCTCTTTACCTTACTTTTCCAGCTTTATCAACACACATCTTAAAATGTTTACATACAGGATTGCTCCACTAATTTTCAGAAACTGTTTCACCACTGTTACAATCAACAGTTGTTGTTATGTGATTACAGAAAAAGAATAAGCAGATTTATTTAACTATGCACTTAATGGATATTCTGTCTAACTTTTTCCATCTTCCACTTTTGCACACAGGGCACGTGCAAGATTACTAGTTTTTTTTGTTCAACTGCACAGTTCCCCAACACACACCTTTTTCTAAATGCTTTGTATGATAATAAGAGAGAAGTGCAAAGTATTTCATATCTGATTTAGATACATACCACCACAGTAAGTTTAGAAAGGAACTGCATACTCGTAAGATAAATACTAAGTTTTTAAGCTAGTAAACACTGACAGCATCTCGACTTCATTAAACAACCTCTGCTGTGAAGCGGTCTTGGGGAGGAGTGGGGGAAATTTGATTCCTTTAAGAGATCATTTCATTCAAATCCACACAGCATACCCTTCTGCCCTAACATTCATAAACACAGTAACAGGAAAAACCCATATAAAGACTTAATGGTATTGCACTGTAAGAGCAACAAAGCATCAAAAAGGTGGTATTCATCTGTATGGGAGTGCGACAACTGAAAAACAGCTTGAAGCATTTTATTACTCTCTAAAGAAAATGAGAAATAGACATGCCTTTTCCCGGGCTTTTTAAAAAATGCAGTCTGGAAAACAGAAGTTTAGAGTTTTACTTAGAGGTCATAATGGAAAAATAAAATATAATTCAGAAAGATCATGAATTGGGCAAAGCACTGAACTGCCAAGTATGTTTGATTTTGGCTGAGCATTCAGTGAAGTTTCATTCTTAGCAAGAAGCAGGAAATCGTGGGAAAAGAATTCTGATTCCTCTTAACACCACACAGTGAAGTTTGAAATACTTAAAATGCCATACTTATTCACACAACCGTTTTGCAGTTTCCCTGAAGGACTCTATTTCATTTGGTTTTCAGTGTAACATGGGATACCTTGCTTAGCTTCCAACTCCTCCTGTGTAAGCTGAGGCTTTTTCTCTTCAGTAGCAGTACAAGGAGCAGTAACCGCTGGAGTATGATTTGAAGCGCTATTAGCATTTTCTTGGCCTTCCTTGCCCTCTTCTCCCTCCTCATCACTGTCATCATCTAATTTAACACGGTTTTTCTCCAAAGGAAGAAGGTCATTTTCTTTGGCCTTGATCGCAAAGCTTATTGGAGCAAACGATGCTGTGAATGAATAGGTAAGATGTTACACATCATTAGATTACCGTAGAAAGCAGGTCTAATATCTTGACTTTATCAATTACTCATGCACACTCTACTACAAAGAGACTTGTATCATCCTTACGTTATGCTAATCACGTTGGGGGAAAGGACAACACTATTTTTGGGTTTTTTTTCTTAAAAATGTTGGAAATGTTTCCAAATGTTGGAAACCTCATTTGCCAGATAAAGATCTATCTCAAAGTCTTTTTTCTAATGCTTCAGGGGCAGCAGGGAAAAAGAAAGGTACTCTAAACCAATTCAGGAATTATATTTCCTGAGGCAAGATAAATAATTTCACACTCTGTCCCACATAAACCTTAGTTTCAGCACTACTTCTTTCCCCAGATGAACAATCTATACTTCCAAGGCTTAAGATGAAAACACTTTGCTCAGGCTCCTATCTGACATGCCACAGCATGATACAGTCCCTTATGTTTCCTTCACACCATATCAATGGTTTGCACAACAATAGCATTTGGCAGGTTCACAGAACAGTATCTGAAGACTTATTTCCATCCAGACGAAAATTAATTACTTTGGGGAATTAACAACACTTCATTACAGGAGATACAAACGCCAAAGCTAAATACTCTTCCCCAAACGTCTTAGCTAGTCTTGCTGTAGCAAGACTGGTGATCAACTATTCCTTTCATGCAGTCCCTAGTACAGAAGGACAGCACAACACGCTCATGCCAGCACACTCCAAGGAAAAAGAATGCATGTAAAAAATATGGAATATCACAATAAAAAGGAAATTGGAGACCATTTCAAGCTAAGCTGTACTAATGGATCTTCAAAACATACTAAGCACAGCTAATATATCAGTATGTTAAAATCTGAACAAATTCTTTTGCCTTGCAGCATTCTCCTTGGAAGCCTTTTAAGAACCATTTACTGAAAAAAAAATACCCCCACAGAATTTATCTCTAAACCATTTATCCAAAGTGCAACTTCTAAGAATAAAGAAGGGAATTTCTCACATATCTCAAGCACATCAAACTATTATCATATGTTCTGCTGAAACATTTGTCTTCTGCATATATATCCTGTAAGATTTCAGTTTGTGTAAGATTTCAGTTAGAGAAATTTAAATACAATAATTAAATTACATACCAACATTTATAAAATGTAAGTTTTGCATCTTGTAATTCTGGGGAAAGGAAACTGGGTCAGAAATAAAGACCTTGAGAATTTCAAGAGGACAGCAATTTTAACAGTGATTTCCCAACTTTTTATATGACAAAACAAATCCTAAAATGGGTTTTGCCGTCTCAGATGCGGAAGAAAAATGCAGCATGGTTGTTATGTCTGTCTTGTAGCCAACTACTGTATTTAGGTTACAAGAAAGTGGAATTTGTACCATATTAGAGGAAATGAAAATGAGTTTATAGGAATAGAATTGTCATAAAATGACTCACTGGTTACATTCCATCATCTGAATTTGAGCAGATTATTATTATTAAAGCACTGGCTCCGGGCTGCCATTTATTAACAGCAGAACAAGAAGAATTGATATAATTTTCTGTTGTATATTACATTATCTTAATAGAGCATCTTTAAAGACAGAGGAAAGCTATTCAACCTGTCCAGAGAAGAAACTGCAGAATATGGCCAGCCAATCATGGCAAGAGCTTGGAGCTTGAAGCCCATGGAGAGAAACTGCAGTAAAGAGCCAGAAGAGAGAAGAATTCCAGGAGACCACAGGGAGTAGATAAACTAATCAGTAACTCAGAAAGCCACTGAGAGGGCAAGAAGGCAGAACCTATCTATCAGAACACAGGTCAAGGCTATTTTCCTCATTTTTTTAATTTATTTTTTTCCCCAGTGGCTTTCAATTCTACTTAAGAGATATAAACGTCCCATTTTTATTAAACCCAAGAAATTTTAACATATCTTTTCCTGACAGGCCAGGAAATCAGTTCTTGGGTAGAAAAACCAAAAAATCACTTCTCCAACTCAGGACATTAATTGTGTGTTAGCTGACTTTGACTGGCTTCTAAGAGATCCTCACATTTTGTCCCTCTGCTGTTGTGACTGCAAGAGGAAAAATATTCTGCTTTGACATGAAAAGGATCTTTTTTTCCACGTTGACTAACAACTAACACAGGAAAACTGTGCAACCGAGTAATAGGTCTTGCGTACTTCCTCCATATCTAATGGTTTCAAATAAGACTACTGCTTTTATTGAGAAGGACAGACTTTCTTGCACAGAGTTTGGACTGTCAAATTTAAAATGACAAAAAAAAGCTTCTACTGGGGTTACCAATGAAAGTCTTCAACTTCACACAAAAATGAAATAAAACAGTTTCATCTGTTGGACTATAAATACCTGACAGTACAATAAGAAAGAAATATGAAAGCAATGAAATTACTTATTTTAGTCCTTTTTTGATGCTTCCAATGAAAATATTTTCTGCATGATGTAATTCTTTCCCCTACTTTTCCCCTGACTATCTCCTCACTTGTTTTATTCCCTGCTTAAGCAGATGCCAACACTTATTTTCACACCCAACAAATCATGCGAACATACCTTTGACCAATTTACCATCACTGACGATTTTAGGAGGAGGAACATCCTTTTTAGTTCCTGTAACTCCCTTAGCACTTGGCTCAGATGCATCTTCAGGTGCATGTTCATCTGCAAATTGCGTCTCACTTGGTGTATCACCAGCAGTATCTGCTGGCACATCTTCGGATGAAGACGCTCCCTTTTCAAAAGAAACATGCAAGTTTAGGAACTGGGTGGTTCACGAAAGCATTAATGCACTGTCTGTGGAGCTGCAATTTTGACAGTCATTTCAAAAATGATATTATCAACAGCTGATTTTACATCAATAAACACTCATGACCAAAAGTCTACTTCTTATAAATAATGCATTGCTTCATGTAAACACAAGCTGCAAAACCTAGAAGCCTACAGTAAGAATGTAGAATCATAGAATCATAGAAAAACCAGTTTGGAAGGGACCCATCGGATCTTCTAGTCCTATCTAATGTGTTGTTTTACAGTGGAAAAAATGTTCTTTAGCAGGTACACATTTGCCAAAAATGACTCTAAAAGTTACGATTTTAAAAAGAGGCCCTAAACGTATACACTTATTTCCTAAAGTATATTCTTTTAGGTCTTGATCCCCAGGGTCCAGGACAGAATCCATTAAAGTTAGTTCACAGCAACAGAATTAACAGTTTTCCTAGTGTGGAATTGCATGACACCCTCTTTACAAATTCAAGTTGTAAAGGGATTAACAGAGGTTAAACTGTTTGATTTCCTCAAGCATATTAATGAAGAACATTTGGCCCATCAATGTTTTCTGTGTCATTGAACTGATAAAGTACAGATGTGCTGAAATTTAAAAAAAACTAAAGAATTTCTGGTTCTACTCTTGCATGACTGAGCCACTGAAGAAGACTTCTAAACTCATAGTATAAAAATTTTAAGATGGATAATGCAGAACATTAAGAATATTTACATGGTGAGTCAGGGGATGATATTAAGTAATTTAACATTTAAATGAGCTTTTCAATAAATAGGTTGGTTGATTTCCACTGGTTGCTCTTCAGTATACTTAATGCTGAAACATCAGGTATCGAGAAGATCCTTTCATTGCTCCCTGCAGCCATTCCCTGACTAACAGAACTAATTTCTGAAAATCCTCAGAGGAGAAAAACATAAGGAAATCAAGGATTTCATCCTGTATTTACTGAAGCCAGTACTACAATCTCTTATTAACTTTAATGGCCAAAAGGAGAACAATCAATTGCATTAGTTACCTATGCGTACATTACTAAAGCATAGAGATAATATTGAAATAATTATTCTAAAAAATTAAAGAGAATGGCATTATCTACGAAACTATGCAGCAGGAAAATATGCATTGCTACGTGACCCCAAGGGACTTAAACCAGTTTCTGCTTGCTTCTTAGCTGTACTCATCCGAACACATAAAATGCATGCTTTATTACTGCACTTCAGTTAGTGTACAATTCTCCCCTAAAATAAATGTTAACAAATCCTCATTAATTACTCAAGTATTATGAATTCAACCCACTAGTTTGCAAATAAGAAATTCTAGAATAACAGTCAGCATCGTGGTACAGAATCTTGCATTTATCAAATAAATAGGATCATAGTTACCACAGCTTATCTTTAAGAAGTGTTTTCAAAACATTTTTCATTACTAAAGCAAAATACTAGACACAAGTGTTTCAAAGAGCAAGTAGTACTGAATGTCTTCATTTTCCACAAAGCGATTTTGAGGAGTTTACCCACAGGCCTACCTTCTTCAGTTAAAGGCTCCCCAATCTAAGCCTTGAGATGGCAAATGACATAGGGCCTAAAAAAAAAATAGCTCTTTCCCATGAAAAGTTAACATCAGATCATGTATTCTGATACGATTTGCAATTTTCTTTTCAGTAAGAGAACAAGCTAATGAGATTAGCTAACATGAGAATAAACACAAGGATGCCAAATCTGTGTATCATCTTGTATTAACAAGGAGCAGAAGATGCAAAGCAAGCAGGAAACTGATGTGAGACTTTGAAAGTTCCAATATTGCTTCGGTAAATCATGACAGGACAACTCTTTAACAAAGACTCTCTTGGAAAAAAAACACGTCAGAAAAGTAGTTTAGCTACTGCTCTACAAATAACAACAATGCGTAGAGAAGGTATGTTTGTTCAAAAGCTGCACCTAACCTTTCTGACAACAGAACACTAATCCCAATTCTACAAAGCTCTGAAGTTCCACAAAGCACATATTCCCATGTATAGAAAGTATAGAGATTTTCAGGTTGCCATCTTGTATTACAACCACAGTAAGCGGCTGCTTATACTAAAAATCAAGAATTAAATATCACATCACCTCACATATCCTTATTTATATCCTACAAAAATACTAAAAAGCTACAAAACCAAAAAAAAAGCACTGATGTCCTTTGTTCAACAATATCTCCAAAATTCAGAGTTGCATTTTTAAAACATCTCATGGCAACAAAAGATAAGCAAGTAATTTTCTCACTACCGTGCGTTTTTAATATATGTACATACGAACATACATACCTGACGGTTGTCATTACTCTCTTTCTGAAGGAAGAACTGTTTTTTAAATTCATAATAAGCATTATACTGGTGCCAAGGTTGAAGGAACTCAAATCTGTGAAAAGAAAACAGAATATGTGAAAATGCACATAAACACAGTAAATACCTAGAATCCTTTGCCATCTAATTTCCTCTAGCAGCTGGGATGCTATTTGACAACTGCAAGCACTGTAACTTTATGCCTAAGCCTTCAGAGCATATATATTCAGAGCATGTTTTCTAGAGATATTTATTTTAGGTTGGTTGTTTTGAAGACTTGGCCAGTACTGCTTTGGCATTACCTTTAAGAAGTTCTCTGAATTTCAATTAAAAAAAAATGACAGTACACGATCTGCACATCTTGATATATTATTTAAAAATTAAAACCTCGACTTTTAAAACAGAAGTTAAAATAACATTTTTCTCTTACCTGAGATCATTCTTGGCACGAACACTGGATTCAAATTTTATTCCATTCCTAGCAACATACTCAGCCAGCTTATCAATAACAGGTTGGATATCTGGAGGTGGAGGTATAATGGCAACCACTGGAGCAATTGTGCTGAAAACAAAAATGTATTGTTTTTAAAAATACAACATAAATACATTGCAGTCACTAATTTTAACAAAAACCATTTACATAGATGTTTGCTCTCTGAGCTCATTATGCAGTTAAAATGTAAACAGTGGCAAATGTTGCAGAGGAACTGCCAATACCAGAACCGTGAAGACCTCATATTGAGGCGCAGAATGGAGATCCCCCCAGGCAACACGTAAATTTGTATGTCATACCTTGTGGATGTTGTGGTTGAGGTCAACCCACTGCTGCTCTCGGTTGTGTCTGGGGGAGGTGGAGGTGTAGTACCAGGGGGTGGGGACACAGTCGCTACCCCTGTAGTACTTGATACTGTCACCCCGGCAGGCAATGCGCTGTAGTAGGTGGCAACATCTATTCCTGGAGGTGGAGGCGCGAGGCAATAGGTTCCATCAGGTAGCATATAGTAACTATAATACATGGCTGCCACAGTTGCTGTAAAAAGACATAAAGAACAATGTTTTAATTAGAAGAAAACCACACACACACACACAAAGACTCCAACATTATCACATCTGTACAAACATATTGAGAATCCAGATTCATACAACATGCTACAAAATGGTATTTAAGAGATAAAGAATGTTCATACTAACACACTTAGGATGAATAAGAACTATGTAGATTCAGGCACAGAAACAAAACGTACTGAAGGTCAGCTGGAAGCCAAATGAGTATGGAAAAAGAAGTAAACCAGTGGAGGACTATTAAAAAAAGATCTAATATAAAATCATTCTTCCTACTCTAATTCACCTCTGGCAGTTTAACTCAGTTAAAGCTATGTATGCATTAAGAAATATTCATATATTCAAAACTAACATCAAGAAATTAAACCAGTAGTGTTGCTACATATATATAAAACCACTATATTGCTATATATGTATACTCATCGAAGCCTCAAACAATAAAGGGGTTTTGAAATATAACACCAATACAATAAACAACCACTTTCAGCAAATTTTCCACACTAGAGGTTTCTCCAACTTGAAATACTTCTTGACAGCGCAAAGGCTTATGGCTTGCTTTCTTTAAGGACAGTGTTTTAAAAATCTTTAATCAGGTTAACACTTTTAAATAGCAGTTACATTATGTAAATCTACATCTTTTCTGCAGATAGACATCTAATGCAGAGAGTATTCAGGTAAAATATTTAGAAGGATTTATAGTAAGAGTTTACATTTCTGGAGGCAAACTTCAACCGACACAATAAATTATAAAGAATTACCCTCTTAAAAGTTTCATAAACATTCCTGTGTGGCAGTAGGTACTTCCATCAAAGAATAAGTTATTAAGGAGAGCAGAATAAAGACCTGTTAAGTTTTAAATACAGGGGAGGAGTTGTGAACTTACGCTTGTATTGTTACTGAATTCTAACCTCCCAGTTTGCATCACACATGTTCAAACTGAAGCCTGACATGAAAATAATCAGAAAACTGACAAGCAGAGTCTTCTTACAGAGACAGTTATTCTTATTTTAGCTCTGCCTGGAATAACCAGTAATTTTCCATTTGTTCACAGAAATCTTATTTCCGTTTTATTAAGCTTCTCTTAAGATAGAGTTGGAAATAAAAATCACTTCCTTACATATTCCTCTCCATATAACACATTCTGACAACACCTGTAATCATCTGGATGGTTCTGAACCTATAATGCATCAAAATCTTAAATTATTACAGTGATGCCTCTTTGCAACATTACTAAAAAATCAAGAACTCCATCTCCATGACCGCTTTCAAGTAAGACTATTCATTATCTACAAGTAATCATGAAACTCTAGTGGAAGCTGAAATGTAAGTTTTCTTCTATCTCAGTCTATCAAACAGTTAGATCCCACAAGTGAAAGGATAAGTTACATTACTTTCAGAATTCTGAACAGAATTAGAGGCACATAAATCCAATTAAGTTTGACTTCCCCTTTTTGAGTATTAAAGTTTACAAAATTTGCAGGAGCTTTATCTATGGCCTGTATTAACCCGTTTCAAAGATAATGGACATGAGACACAACCAGAGAAGTTAAGATAACGTTGCTAAAAAATTCATAGCAAAATTGATTCTTGAAAGAGGTTATACACAGGACAGTACTTCCATTTATCTTAAATGGTTCAAGAAAAATCTAAGATTAAAGATGTAACAATAATTTGGAGATATGAAAAAGTTGTGGTATTTTAATATCAGGCACAGCAAAGGTATTTGAGTAGGTAACTTTCCACATTGCTTGCTTTTAATTTAAAACACATTATTGCTTTTGAGAAAAAAAATTAAAATAGAATAAAAAATGGCCTCTTGTAGCTCCCTCTCAGCTATTGTACTGAGAAATATAATTTAAAAGATCAATTTTAAACTGTGAACCATGCATATTCCTGAATTTTATTTTCTACATGGAACAATGCACCAGTGCACAAAATAAAAGGTAAAATAATGAAAGATTATAGAATTTGACTGTCTAATAAAAGACTTATTTATCTACTGTAAAACACTTACAACTTTAGAACAGGACACTATACTAAGACCTGGTTTTATAACTTCAGTGGGATCCTTCAATTTACACAATTCTACCTTTGCAGAATTTCCTTAGTGTTACACGTTTCATCTAAATTGTTCAAAGCAGATTTATTGTCTGTATTTTCCAAGTTTTGTCTTACAGAAATGTCATGAATTCCTTCACAGGACAGTTTTATATTAAACAGTGAAGGCATTTGTTAGGCTTCTTTAGTAGAAAATAAAGGAAGTTATCAAAAAACCCATTAAAGTTGCACTGTTAACCATACTCTCAGACCAAAGATTTGCCCTCCTGTGTGCCTGTCCCCCCTCTGTGTTTCTGTTCTTCCTAAGCAACTAACAATTCAATACCCAGTGGAACGATGCACTTTCAAAGACTGAGGGGACTGAAAACGAGTAAGTATTAGTTACGAATGACCAAGTATAAAGCTAACTTATTTCCTTCCCACCAGCATCCACAGAGAATTTATCAAGATGTGCGACCAGCCGCCTAATCGTAATGCACTTACAATCAGAAGAATATTCTGTTTGTGATGTCTGTACAGCTGCCCCATCTGTTGACTGTGGTGTAGATGAACTGTTATCTGATTGTGCTTTGCGCACCAGTGCTGCAAGTGGATGATCAGGGTCTACGACCTTCAAAGGCTGCAAAAATTTTGATAATAGAAAGAGATTAAAATCCAAAGTATGCATTTAAAGTATAATAGCATCAACCTAATTTAGAAAACAAATTTATCTAAGTTAACTGAAATTAAAACTATCGTGCAAACACTGAAGTCATTTTTGTAACTCTCACATCGGTATCAATGCCCTCAATACCAGAGGGCATCAAAACAGGTATATAATTCTTTACAACCGGATAAATTACGATTAGGTACTGGAGAAGAGGCAATTTGAAAGTTTACCAAAATAGACTTAAATTACTAAGATACAGTCTGGGGAAAAAAAAAAGATTTTTGTTAACAAAAGATCTTCACATCTGCATATTACAATTTTTATGTGCAGGAATCAATTGCTTTACAAGGTACAAAGTAAATTTTAGTGGGGTCAGTTACCTTCATGAGTTCTTCCAGTCTACTGCATTTTTTTGATGCAAAGAGACTTGGATGCAGATAATTTCCATCATCATCATCGTCATCGTCATCATCTTCCTCAGATTTGACTCTTGAGTCTAAATGAAAGCAATGTCAGAATTTTATTTTTGTTTGCTATGGATTGGTATTGTGAGAAAAAGAAGGTACAGGACAAGCATGCATTCTCAAGAAACCACCGTTTTCAAAAATCTGCTTATTCACAAAAAAAACAGACATGAGAAGAATACTGCTAGCCATAAATAAAACTAAAACCTAAGCACACAGACCAACCTTCCACTAGACCAGAGTTTCTAAAAGCTCCAAGACAGTAGCAGCTCTTTTATCTGAATGTCTCCCTAAACCTTCTTTTAAGAACATACTCCAATTTAAGCAAAACTTTGAATCGTTACATCAGTCTTCACTGCAAGAGAACAATATTGCCATTGCAGCACACCAAAAAGATGTTGCTAATTTACAGAGAATGACAGTGGATGTTTCAGTGATTCACACCTTGAAGGCATCCATTTGACAGGCAAGAACTTACGTTTTTTCTCGTCTGCTTTACTTTCAGAAAGAGCAGCGTATCGTCCCTCTTTCATAGCCTTCTGAATGAATTTGTAGTAGGGATTGAGGTAGTGATCAAATCGCAAGAAGTCAAACTGGGAGTTGCGTGCTTGCTTGGCTTTTAGCATAATCTCAAACTGTGCTCCCTGCTTGCAGACAAAATTTGCAGTCCGTTCTATAATTGCATGCATCTTTGCTGTTGGTGGCTGTGGGAGTAAAATAACACATATTTGTATTTACATAAGCAGCTTGTAAAGTGTGCTATAACTCCAGAGGGAATTTGAAAGGGCAGTAGTTCCCTGCCCCTCTTCTCAGCTTTCTCTAGCAATTTGGTTTCATAATCACTTTCAGCTAGTGAAATCGGACCAACACTGAAACCCACCAGTCTAAATATTCCCTGGCTACTCATTCATTTCCTTTTGCAATACCCTCCCCTCCTATCAGCACAACTGTTTTTTACTTGGAAGGCATGTGTTGTATTGAAAAAAGAGCTGCTATCCCTATGTGCTGTCACATTCCCATAAAAAGTCACTGAACACTTTAGCAACAGAAAAAAAAAAAGAAAATTAATAATGTTAAGTAGTAGCCATGGATTTCCACTGCCAGAATCTCATGTAAGGAGCCTTGACATACCAAACCCAAGAACTGAAAACAGGAATATATTTAAAGTATGAATGAACTTCATCATTCACTGTGTTTAATTTCGTATTGATAGCTCTGTTTTGTCTTGTGTTCAATAAATTGTAAAAACACATACTCTTCGTGCCTACAAAGACTGAAGTGTCACATTAGTGATTTATTTTAGCTTTGCATTTGCATTGGTCCAGATACAGAAGTACATTGCAAACCTCAGAAAACCTTTTGCAGAAGACTGGAAGCATATGAGATGGCGCTGTTTAGGGAAAAAGTCCAAATGCTGACTGCACAGCACATTTTCAGAAATTATATTCAGTCAACTGGATCGTTTACTGTCCAACAAGTTCAACATGGAAAATAATTAGTTGTTTCAAGTTTTACTTGTCCTTCTAAAACATTACCAAAGATTATTTTAAATACAGACAATAAAGTTCTCAATAAAATGAGAACAGTTTGTGCACAGCCAGTTTCACTACTCATTCATACAGCAAATTTCCCTGTTTCTGCAGTTCTTAAGCATTTTGTATTTTTGCATAAGGCCCAGAGATCCATAAACAAAGCTGAAAATCAGCAAGGAAGCTCAAAAATGGTTGTATCTGAAATTAGTAGCTGGTCTTGAATTTGAAGCTGATACCAATACACGGTACAGGAAATGGGCACCACAGATACTGATGTAAATATGTTTTCAATTGACATTTGAGAGCACTAACACCACTGATCTACAAAAGTTAAGAAATTTTAAAGCAAAAAAACCCATTAAATGGCAAAGAGAAATGCAGAGATCATAGGACATATTCTAGTTTGCTATTACATTTAATAAAAACACAAAGACATTTAAACTGAGAACTTTAAATTCCTGAAAGTAAGAGTACTTGCCAAAGCAGAGAAAAAAACCCTTCCAGAAAAATACGGATTATGCAAGTGCTATTGTTGAGTCAGATATTCTGTTCCAGTCTTAGATTTAAGTTTTTCATGAGTGAGTCTCCCTTATTACAAGTTAAGCAACTATCTTTCCAATCTCTGACAAGCTTGGAAAATAATTGAGTCTTATGGACTTATGTTGCCTCTCAGTATTCTCATCTTGAGAAAATGTAGCAGTTTTCAATCTTTCTTGTAAGTGTAACTGATAATACCCTCTAACAGACCACTTCCATAGCACTCCCGCAGTTCTTAAAATGTGAGGGTCAGGAACAGTCCTCTTGCTCGTAACCCAGACATTAAATGCCTTAAGCAGTAGAAGACCTCCTGCATCCTCGACACAATACTTCTATTCCAGAACAACGTTACTGCTGCAGTTTGGAGTTGCCCTACACTCAATATCCAACAGTTCACTAAAGCCTCTAGATCTTTTTTGCAGCACTGCTGCCTAAATACTTGTTCTTCATTTTAACACCTGCACTTCGGACTGCTCTGTACTACAGGAATTATTTTATACCTGTCTTTACTGAACTTCACCTTGCAGACTGTGAACAAACTCTTCAAGCTAGCAAGCTGATTGTCAATTTTTCTTATCTGTAAGCACTACAGTTTCCTCTCAAAAAATGATGCAAAATTTACAAGAGTCTTCCCCGTAATCACCATCAAGAAATGCTGTAACTATACATCACATGTCTTTTCATGAATATTAATTAGCAGTGAACTCCAGGAGAGACCTAGAATACCACTCTGCCATTTCCATAAAGCAGTAATGCGTATGTACAACTTTTCCAGTCACTTGTGGACTGGCATAATGGCAGCGTATTTTATGATACATCTCTCCGAATGTTTTAAATAAGAACAGGGGAGAGTGCGAAGTATTTTATAAACAGGCCTGTGAAACCACATCAATAATTTACCGGGATTTTGTCCTTCACAGCAAATGAATTAAAGAAGTAAGGAATAAATACATAAAACGGTGAAACAGAATGACTTGACTAGAACAACAACAAATCCAAGGCTTCCAAAACAAAAAACCAACTCTTGATTCAAGGTCAAGTATAAATTATTTCAAGAGTCTAGACATTTAGGTTTGATTTTTTAAAAAAAATAAAAAACCAGACACAATCACATTTGCTTTCTGTTCAACTGAATACACTAGAGTTCAATATCTGACTAAGAAATTACTTCAGCAAGCTCCACATTGCATTTGGCAACTTGCAGGTAAAATATGCCTTAAGATTCAGAAGAAAATTCAAGCAAAGCAGCTATCTAAATCAGCAAAACCACTTTCACTAGCAGTTACTTTCTGGAAACAGCATCCAAAGAGCTGCTAAATAAGCAGTTCTCACTAAGAACTCAACATTCTTATTCTAAGACTAAAGTACAAATCATAATTTAAAGGCAATAATGTATAAAAATCCTAGAAGTAGGTTTGTAAGCATTTCACTAATGAAATGTATCATGAGATCGTAAAGAAAAGTAGAGGAAGTAAAATTAGAATAAGTAACACTGCACAGTGGATTTGTTAAAAAGCTCGTATTTCATACAAAAACCAGAACAGGATAAAAATTTCCAATTAAAAGCTAATGAAGTAGAAAAACACTCTTAAACAAATACCCTGCATTCACTATTAGCTAATCTCAAAGAGTGCTTTGAATCTTTACTGGCTAGGGTTATAAAGTCGAGAGAGCAACCCAAATATAAATTAACACATTCACGACTACAGTAGACGAGAAATAGTATTATCTGACTTCCTACTATCCCTTATTAAAGTTGAAATAATTCAGAATCCTCATGGTTACAACTGTACTCAAGCAGGCAACCTTCAGATCTCTTAGGAAAAATCCACAAGTTTCAATTAAACTTAATGTCTACTATGTGACAATTTCTGGCAACACCACATGAAGGAAAGAGCTTCTGTAAGTTAATACTTTCAAGTACTTCCGAATTTCCTAGGAATAAACTATTGTCTTCTCCAATAGATTAGTTTTAAATACAGTCTTTACACCTTACCACTTCCTACCCCCTTCAGATTGGGACTTGCAAGAATCCAGAAAAAAAAAATCTTGAAAATAAGCAAACTTTTGGTTTAAAAGGCATTTACATTTGGAATGTCAACCATCTCATCAAGTACTTACTCCAAAAAAACCTGCCTTTTTTCTACATTATCTAAAATAATATCACAAGCGATACTAAATGCACTTAGCACAGGCACTACGATCCAAGAGAGTTGCTGGAACTCAAGAATTCAAGAAAGAACATCTGAAATTAAGCTACTATTTTAGAATAATCCACAACACACCACACTCAAATTAATGGGGAAAAAAAAAAATCAGTAAAGCACCATAAACTGCTTGGAAATTGACACAAATGTAGGTTGCATTAAATGTACATACATACCAGTTCCACATCAGAAGGTACATTCAATCCCGGAGGGGCAACAAAAGGTTCTTCATTTTCTTCTACATTTTCTGTCTGAGTAGTTTCTATGAGAAACGACAGAATAAAATACTATAGGACAAAACATATGGAAGTACCCAAATAAAAAATTATTAAAATAAAGTCTAAGGGATGTTCAATTCAGGAATTTCTCAAATTCATCTATAACTAGCATTTGCTGGTTAAATGAAGTTATATTAAATTTAGACACAGTTCCTCTCCCTGGTGTTGTGTGTAGTTTATTTAACACTGCATATATTATGTCTTAGTAGAGGCATTTAGAAGAATGAAACCCTACAAACCTTACCCGTAACTACATAACTGAAGACAAACGTATTAGAAACATTCTATAATTCATTTTAATAAACATTACTTTTTGGTTTTACAAGAAAACCATGCAAAAATAAGGGGAATCATTTTCAATGCACCGGGTGAACCCTTTGCCAACAACGATTAAAATCAGCTTCCTAGCCCTAATGAAAGTTGTACAGGGAGGTTAAAATCCACTTTCATCACCTGCAGAGCTAAACCAGCAGTTGTCTTAATAATTAAATAAAATAAACCATGCTGTTCAGCTGTGAGTTCAGTCTAAAGTTGGTATGCTACTTTTTAAATCAAGTTTAAGATACCCAAATATTTAACAAATTTACCGCATCTAAAATAGTTATTGCTTTATAAAGGACAATTTGTATGACATCTTGTTACCTGGTGTACTGAAACACTCCTCTGAAAAAAAAAATTGCTTTATAGATTTTCATAATTTTAAGTGGAAGGTTTACTTCTGAAGTAACTTTTAATACTATCTATTCTATTAGGTTTAAGAGAAAATGTATTCCAGTTTTATCCTAACAAATCAGATGGCACCAACTGCATGAAAACCCTACTATGGGAACTACGGATACAGACAGAAGCACAGTCTAAGTATGCATGAGATGCCATAGCAATTACTGTATACAAGCTCTAGCCATACAAAAGAGTTCATTTCTTTGTTGCTGTCTGACATGTTAGGTTTTTTTTTCTTCTAAATGAACTCAAATAGTTTCGCTGCACAAAGGCACATGGAAATTTTAGCACCGAGGTAAGGAGGAAGCAGGAGCAGACAAAGCAGAACAGGACTTTCTTCTGGCAGCAGCTCCAGCTAACACCTGAAGCGTTCCCAGAACTACTGCCTGTAATACACATTAATGTTATTTGCATCTTCCAATATTGGACTTTATTATGATTTATAAAAAATGAATGTTAAGTATTTATAGACCTGTATTATTGGACTTTTTTTACCATATAGCAATCTACTAGAAGTCTGTACAGTTCAACTACAGCAAAACATGACACTGATGTTTCCAACTCACTTTTGTTCCAAGTACTTCCCTCCTGCCTCCAAGTGCTGCAAGTATCACTGGAGAATGCCCCTTTCTTACCCATCATTACTAAATTTTTTTTTTAACATAGGAGAGTTTAGCAAGAAAGTTCACAACTGAGACACTGTTCTAATCATCTGCTATGATGATCTACTTCTTGTCAGCAGCACTGAGAATTCCCACATTGCATGGCAAGATTTTGTAATAGTTTAGTAATCTTATATGCTGCATCAAAAATTAATTAACTAAATATTAACTTGTTGAAAAAACAGGTAGTTCAATCTCTCTTTGCCAATGACTAAGTCATGACATTCTAACATTATTCCTAAAAATATGACCTCATTAAGACTGAAATCCGTTATTCTAGATATCTCATCAATCTAGGAAAAATAGAGTAATACAGACAACCTGAGCTCACAACAGCTCTCCTACCAAATGACACTGGAATTTTTATTTATTTCTTATACACTTGATTGAAAGTAGATTCTGTAACATTATGACACATTTTCACTCAGTTTTGCACAGGCCTCCTAAAATACAGGCAGCCTGTATGGTTCCATGGTTTCCCTTTTTAGTGATCAACAGAGAGAGGACATTCAGTTTTTTATTTTCTATGCATTAGAGAAAGATGGGGGAACCAAAATGCAAACATATTCCTCTCGATCATCCCTGATTTTTCTATATATAATCACAGATCCACACAACATGAAAAACAACCCTACAATACGCTCCAAACTGTAAAGAGAACTCGGAAACTATTTCCTTATAGGATCTATCAGACAAATGGGAATGAAACAAACAAAATAAACCCCAGAAACAGACAACTTAATTTGGCATCAGTACTGAGGAATACAGGAAAAATGCTTGGCAGAATTCAAGTAACTTGGACACTGCTCTAACACAACCTCCTCCACACAGCAGCAAAATCCACCAAATTCCATTTTGTCCAAAATGATCGTCACTGTAGCACACATCAGGGTGAAAAAGACACATCTCAGAGCATGGTAGCCCACCAATAAACAGTAAGACAAGCTGATCACTAATTAAAGAGTCCTCACTTTAATAAGACATAGCTAAGAGACACTTGGAAGCTTTCTTAAGACTTCAAGTTAAAAATGCAAGGTTACTGTAATGAGAGATGGAAACCTCAGAACTTGAACTCTGCATCTTTTAGAATCATGGAGAGGGGCACACCATGTTGAAAAGATTAATTCATAATTAAGAAGACAAAACATAAAATATAAAAAAGATATATTCTGGCTAATTATAATTTTGTTTGTAATAATATTTTCCTTCTTGACCAACAAGTATATAGGTAGCAGGCAGCATGTGATGAATTACTAGATTTTTTCTGAATAAAAATCTCCAAGGCAGCTGAATTGAATTTCCTATCCCGAATACCGTAGCACTGACTGTGTCATAGCAGGAAGCACTTAGATTTATCAACAGTGAAGTCTGTACAAACTTAATAGCACATCTCCATAAAGACCTCACTGAAATGTTTTGAGATTTTTCACAGGCATTTTAATGAAATGCATTTTCAACTGCGAGCTGCAAGAGAAAGACACAAAGTTGCTACCTTCTTCCTGTTAATTCATCATCCCTGTTTTTATCCCTCACCTCTTTGTTTTGCAGGCTGATGCTCCTCCTCTTCAGTGGGTTCTGAAGGGTCATAATAATCACTGCCATAACTGAATCCCACTGCATTGTAGGTGCCCTCCTCTGCCAAAGCTTCACTCAGTCTTTTATATTCCTCCTCTTGAAGAAAAATGCAATTACCAATCATTAGAACGTATTTAAAAGCTACTTTCTAAAAAATAAAAACTTAATATTTCTTACTTTACTTCTTAAATGAGGTTTCACCGAATCATGTTAACTTTCATTAAAAATTGAACAGAAAACGCAGCATATACATATGCTGACCATTTATTTCTTCCTGAAGAGATAAAGGCTGTGGGTTAAAACATTCTAATAGAATTATGCATACAAAAGCACAGAATTTAATTTATACAACACTAAGAAAGACGCAGAATGTGTTTATTTTGGTTTTTTGGGGGGTCTGAAATCCCAGTCTGCCCTCAGAATCTGTGCAATTTGTGTGTGGCTCTATATTTAAACTATCCTGAGGTCCTCTCACATACGCAAAGACTCCCGTTTTTCGAATCCACTGGGTACTGTCAAGATAACATCAGAAAAAGAGAGTATAAAATTAGGAGTAAAGTTAATTTCAGAATTATTTATTTAAACATGTGCTAAACTCAGGAAGTTTCCTTGAGCAATACCTTGCCTCGCCTCCTCCTCAAGCAAGTCCGTATGCAAGGCTAAATACCTCTCTTCATCACAGAGGGCCTCTATTCTAGCTTCCTCTTCAGATAATTGATAATCTCTGTTCCATGTGGAATATTCAGCATCATATTCAGAAAGGTCATGGAGGTGACCACGCCCATCGTACCTGCAAGATGAAACCACTGGTCAATGCAAAAAACTTAGGGCTTAGGTTTATGCGTCTACTTAAATACTTACCCATTAAAAATGAAAAAAAAATACTTATACGTTAAAGCATATTTCCTTTTAGAAGTTACGTTTAATTTTGCTAATCATTTGTCACCAACTATTGAAAATTTGATTAATAGTCTAAATTCCTTTCAAAGAAACTAATAAATTATTACAATTAAAGGCAAAGGTATCATTTAATAGTTTAAGTGGGATCCATTTCCTTAACAGCTCTTACCGTACGTGCTTCAACCAACCAATCAATGTCACTTGCAAAATACGTTTTTTCTGGAAAGTCAAATAGCTTACATTCACACAAACCCGAATACATAAATACCTATCCGTAAGAACCAAACGGTCGAAATTTCCTCGCTTCTTTCTGCTAGTCCCGAACTCTCAGGAGATATCTTCACCATAGAAACTTGCGTCCATTGGAGGTAAAATCATGGCTAGGCTCGGCCCCTAGCCATTTGGCTGAGGAAATAAGTTCTGGGTTATGTGATAGAGAGACACACATACATAGGAACAGTAACATATACATGCAATTTAAGGAGGTTCACCGTACAAACGGCAAAGATCAATGATGTAAAGTTCCTTTCTACTAAGCAGAAACAATTTTTTTTTTTTGCAGGAAAAGCTCTGCATTGGGATAATGTTTATGCATCAGTAAGAGAAACTGATTGAGAAGTAAAGTGACAGTAAACTCGACTCCGCTGAGGTGTCTTCCCACACACAACTCTTGACTTGTGCCAATTTGCTAGACCAAAAACAAAGAAATTAAATATTCTTATAACAAAAAGTTAATGAAACACGTAGGTCTGGTTAATCAAGCTCTGCCCACAGGCCAACTTCAGCCCATGTCTTCTCATAGCAATGTGTTTTCCTCAAAATCGTGAAAAGGAAGACTTCCTGTGCTGCTGGAGATAAAAACAATCTAAGTTTCCAAAGGAGTTTATAAGATTAGTAATTGTAAGCTACCTCCACTTACAAATGTACGTCAGTTGGATTTTTTGGTACTACATGTACATACATGCACATACTTAGTTTTTGCTCCCAAAAACTTCTGTAACAGTAGTAAATTGGGTCACTGTTGCACAGGACCACAAAAATGGCTGAAGTCTCTAATGAAATCTGCCACAAAAAGGATCTGGATTAGAAGTGTTCATCGTAACACTTCTATTCTGAAATTAAACATAGGTATAAATTTATATAGTTGGTTTTTTCATGTCTTTTTTGTTTATTCAAATGTAACAAAATAATTTCAAAAATAACTGGCGGGGTAAATTCCAAATTGTGCAGGGTGGTTTCTTTTTTCACCAGTCTTATTGGAAGGAAATGAGAAGACCTTCCTTTACTTATTTTTCTTCTAAGCCAAATACAATTGCAAAATCAGAACAAGAAAATACATGTACAGCACCAAAATAATGATGAAATTGAGGGAACAAATATCTATAGTATGTCATGTAATCCTTGTCAAACCAAAATCCTTCCATCTTTCCCACTGAGCTTTTCAAGGTCAGCCACAATTCACACTGTGCTCCACTCAAATGCACCCAACCTGACCTCCCATTTTCTCTCTCTCTCCACGAAAATACTCAGAAAACTAATTCTGAATAACTCTGTTTCTAAATCCCACCCTGCACTGCCATAACAACTTAGAGATACCCTCAACCACCACCCTCACCCCCCCAAAAAAATCAAAACAATTTTTTTCTCTTCAAGATATTGTTATTTCTGGCTGTGAATCTGTACCTACTGAAAACAACAAAAGAAAACCACTTTGGACATAAAATTCTAAAGGTAAGCAGCCAAATTAAAGCCCTGCTGCCCAATATAGTGAATCATGGCACAAGGAGAAGCAGTTAGGCCAAGAATTGCTACTGAGGTATCCCAGCAACAGCCTGCAGTCAGAATATGGAAGAGAACTAAGAAATTCTCACCTCCTTCAAGGCAGGCAAGTACCTTCACACACCCTACATCACACCTTTCTCCCTTAGAGAACACAGAACGTGCCTAATATATCTTCCCATGCAATAATGCTCCCTTGGTTTCCAGGTACGAAAAGATTATGTCTGTAGTTTGCACTGAAAAGTAAGAGCTGATACCCACCCTCCACTCCACTCTGCAAATCCTGCCCTAGCAAGCAGGGCAGAAAGACCCAACACACAGCAACTGCCAGATAGATAGGCAGCTCCCAATGCTGCGGACACAGGGAACCTCGAGTTCCTGCTGCCGGGTGGCAGCCCTTCAGCCTTACGAAGGTAGCACTCGACGCGTTCTGCCAGGAGCTGCCCTCCAACTCTGTCAGGGAAGATGCCCACACGTCTGCTAGAGTGAACCCTTCGTTCATCCCCCGCCCTCATTTGCCCACAGCATAAGGGGAGGAACAGACAGAGGCTATAACAGAAGATCTCGCAGCAGTCTGGGGGTTGTGTTACACCGACCTATCGATCATGATCTTGGGGTCTCCCATCCAAGGAATAAGATGTCGCCCCTGTTCCTGGTACTGAGCCTTCTCATCATCTCGGAACAGCTTGCAGGCATAGCCGAACACCAGCAGCTCCACACGGCTATTCCCACCTCCACCTCCTCCTCCTCCACCTCCACCGGGGGGCCCGGGGACCGCTGCCCCGCCTGACAACAACATCAGGGGTGGTGGGCCTGCTTCTTCTGCGGTCCGTCGAGAACCTCCGGCCCCTCCGTACATCACCAGGAGAGGCAGCGAGGAGGAGGAAACTCGCAGTAACAACGACTGTCCGAGGAGCGAGTCCCCCAAACGGCCAGGCCCGCACTAAACTCCCCAGCTCCAAAGCACCACAGTCGCCATCACCCGAAACAAAATGGCGACGCTTCCGCTTCCGCTAACGCCCCGGGGACTCCTGCCGAGAGACAGATTCGCCACCGGCACGTTCTGCGCAGCCCGAGCGTGATATCGGAGGAAAGTGCGGAGCGGTGAGTCTCTATGGAAACTACGGGGCAACGCGGCCTTCGGCGACACCAGCCGAGGATTGTGACGCCACAGCTGTGACGAAATTGCGGAAACGGACAGTGAGGAGAGGCGGGGCCCGGGCTGCTCCCAGGAAAGGGCGTGGCCTGAGCGGAGGGGGCTTGGCCTGAGGCTAGCAGGGGTCTGGGTAGGCTGGGCGGGGAAAGGAGCAGGGCTGCTCCTGAGAGGGGGCGTGGCCTATGTGCTGAACGCTACCAGGGCAAGAAAAGGGCGTGGCTTCCAGGAGGGGGCGTGGCCGTTGTAGCGGGCGCTATGGAAAGGGGGCGTGGTCACGGCGATGAAGGGGCGGGGCTTATCCCATGAGCCACGCCTGCATGGTCGGAGGGGGCGGGGCTTATCACGTATGGGCGTGACCTCGACCGCTCCCTTCCTGTGCTGGGCAGGAAAGTCTGTCAGTGTAAAAAAAAAAAACCTGCATATATTAGACTATGCGAAAAATTTATAACCTGGCCTTAAACTTCACATATCACCCACATCAGGGTTGTTATTTTCATTGTGCTTCCAGAAGTTGTAATAAAGAGGTCGGTTTGGATATGTTTTGTTAAAATAAGGATGTGCCCTGTGCTTTGCAACTCACAAAGGGAGTTAATCTGTAGCCTTTGTTAGAGGGATTCTGAGTATTCAGAGAGGCAGAGCTGCTGGGGTTTTCCCGGGTGAGCAGTTTATGGCCATCGTTGTACAAGAGGGAGTGAAATGTGTTCATAGAATGATAGAACAAACAGGTTGGAAGAGACCCACTGGATCATCGAGTCCAACTATTCCTATCAAACACTAAACCATGTCATAGAATCATAGAACAACCAGGCTGGAAGAGACCCATCGGATCATCGAGTCCAACCATTCCTATCAAACACTAAACCATGTCCCTCAGGATCTCAGCATCTCGTCCACCTGTCCCTTAAACACCTCCAGGGAAGGTGAATCAACCACCTCCCTGGGCAGCCTCTGCCAGTGACCGATGACCCTTTCTGTGGAATTTTTTTTCCTAGTATTCAGCCTAAACCTCCCCTGGTGGATCTTGAGCCCATTCCTTCTCTTCCTGTCCCCTGTCACTTGGGAGAAGAGCCCAGCTCCCTCCTCTCTACAACCTCCTTTCAGGTAGTTGTAGAGAGCAATGAGGTCTCCCCTCAGTCTCCTCCAGGCTCAACACCCCCAGCTCTCTCAGGCATTCAATAGTGTGAGGAAAGCACTGTGACAGCACTGGGGAAGAGGTGAAGGGGTTGGGTTGCTGTTAAATAGCTGCCACCATGTCAACTTAACGAAGGAGGACTCTAGGAACACCCTTACAAGCTTCTTTGCTCATCTTGAGTCATGAAACTGAAAGCAGCGTTATGTGGGGTTTCCACTATGTCTTTCAAAGTGAACTACATAATCTGAGTATACCATGTAATGTTGCTTCTAGGTAGATCCGATGCATGTGTTGTACCACATGCCATTCTATGTCTTGGAAAAGACTGTTGGAAATCAATTAACAATAACATCAATATCCTTCGCAATGAATGTGTGGAAGTTGCCAGTAATTATCTGATACTTAGAATCACAGAATCATGGAATAGTTTGGGTTAGAAGGGACCTTAAAGATAATCCAGTTCCACCCCTGCCATGGGCAGGGCCACCTCCCACTGGATTAGGCTGCCCAAGGCCCATCCAGCCTGACCTTGAACACCTCCAGGGATGGGGCAGCCACAGCTTCCCTGGGCAACCTGGGCCAGGGCCTCACTATCCTCATGGTGAAGAAATTCCTCCTTATGTCCAGTCTAAATCTGCCCCTCTCCAGTTTATACCCATTTCCCCTCATTCTATCACTTGCAGCTTTCCTGTAGCCCCTACAGGTGCTGGAAGGTCACTATAAGATCTCCCGGGAGCCTCCTCTTCTCAGGCTGAACGACCTTAACTCTCTCCACCTGTCCTTGTATGGGAGGTGCCCTTCAAAGCTATCAATGATCAAATCTTTGGGAGGTGCAGACTTCAGACCTATCTTACAGTTTTATGCAAACAATGGGTGAGTTGTTTTGATGAAGGAAAAAGTTCTAAGTGTAAACTCACCTTTGAGAAACAAAATACAGACCTGAACACCAAGGAGATGGGTGGGAACAGGCGTGAATGTTGTGCAACGATTTTCTACCAGCTGGGAAAAATCTGGAGTAAAGAAAAGAGCAGGAGAAAACAATAGAACTCCAAGAATAAAAAAATCAACAGTTTTTCATGGTGAGTATAAGAAAGCAATTGAACATCGGTATATGGCAGGGATTTTTGTGCTTTCCATAACTCTTTGGTGATGTGGATGGTTTAGCAAAAAGGCAGTATAGCACAAAAATGTGCAGTTGAAGTGATGGTGTAATAAGAAAACCTCAGACCATTTTACCGGGATATCAGCCTTGGAAACGAGGATTTGAAGGGTACATAACCCAGATAAAGGACAAAATTGGGAAACTTGGTTACAAAGTATGTAATTAGAAAAATATGTAGGGAATATTTTAATGATCTTTTTAAAACTGAAATGGAAATGGCAAACAAACAGCAATTTTCCAGCTGAGCTGTTTGTAGAAGAGCCAGGAGGCGAACAGAACACCCAGGAACAATAAAGCACCAGGTGTTGATAATGTTCCCACTGAATTATTAAGAACGGGGAAGGGATAAGGCTTTAAAAACTGCTTTGTGTTGGTTTGGTGGTTGGAAAATAATGTAAATAAACAGAAAAGGGGGGAAAAAAATGTGTTTGTTTTTGAGAAAGGACAAAATGAAACCCGAGGTCTTGGGCAGCATGTTGCTGTTTATTACGGTGTGTAAAGTTCTAGCCTATTTGTGCAATTTAGTCTACAAACAGAGGAGAGGTTGAGAAAGGTTTCTGAAAGAACAGGGCTACAACGCAACAGTTACTTTCAGACTATTGAGTAATTGAGGAAAAGAAGAAATGTCAACAGGCTATATACAGGTATCTTTGAATTATTTAACAAAGCATGACATAGTGCATTATGAATTTGCATTGCAATAAAAAACTACCCATTCCTTCCTTTTTTTCCCCCAGTAAGTGCAGAAAAGTAAATCTTATTTCCTTTTTTTGGTGCTTTTTATAGTGTGTCATCCCTTGGAACGAAACTTCGTGCTAATCATAATATGTATGATTTTTTTACCCCATTTAAAGACACATCCAAGTTTTATATCACTAATAAGAGAAAGTACTCTGAAATTACTCTAGGCTTCTGTTTTAAAGGATTTATATGGTAGGATGCCCATGTTATCTCATTCAGACCCTTGATTATCATAGAATTGCTAAGTTGGAAAGGACCCACTGGATCATCGAGTCCAACCATTCACATCAATCACTAGCCCATGTCCCTCAGCATCTTGTCCACCTGTCTTTTAAACACCTCCAGGGAAGGTGACTCAACCCCTCCCTGGGCAGCCTCTGCCAGTGCCCAATGACCCTTTCCTTAACATATTTTTTTCCTGTTATCTAACCCGAACCTTCCCTGGTTAGTCTCTGCTCTCCTGATTGTGGTGAAGTGAGGCTGCTGGTAACAGGAAAAATTTACAGAATTGATCTGTCTCCCTCTCGAATTTTCTATTTCCATTTTGCTATTGTTAAGTAAACAAGCATAAAGCAAGTAAAATCAAGTTTTTCTTTCCTAGGCTGATGCCAGTCTGTGTTTTTTTGGTTTTGCTCTCTACCTTAATGGAAGCATAGTCATATAGTACTGTTTTGCAGTATATCTTTAGCTAACAGTGTATAATAATGTTACTTTTTAGTTCTGAAGTAGGTTTGAAAGAGAAGTATGTTGTGCTGATGTTAAAGAAAAATACTATTTATACCACTTAGCGGCAATAGCAAGTAATTTTCAGTGTTCCTAATGAATGCATCAAAAGTTACTCCAAGCACATGGGAGATAAAAAAATCTGACGCTCTGGAGTTAGAGACTGCAGAAAACAAAGCTCAGGATGGATAAGCAGTTCTGTACAGAAACACATGCATTCTTTCAGTATTTAAGAAGTTATAATTTGAGAATGATATTTGGTATAAATTCAAAGAACAA
This sequence comes from Coccyzus lansbergi, assembly GCA_033558105.1. Lineage (NCBI taxonomy): Eukaryota > Metazoa > Chordata > Aves > Cuculiformes > Coccyzidae > Coccyzus > Coccyzus lansbergi. The sequence goes on along the minus strand of JAUMJK010000549.1, from coordinate 1,281,947 downwards.
GCTTGTGATCTTCTATATTGGTTATAAGGGGATAAGACTGTAAATGGGAGAGCTGCCAAAAGGATTTTCTTTATCAACACAAACGTGATTTTTTTTTTATTGTAGAAATACAAAGCTTATCTATCGCTATATTAATCTGGACATTGGCACTCTGAAAGTATTGATATAAATTTGTTATTTTTGTAGAAAATGCTCTGCTTAGTCAGGCTGGAGCCAAGATGTAAGTTGTTTTTCCTGGTCATCATTTGTTCATTATGGGACTTGGCGTGAACCTGCGCTGTTGTCACACTGCTTTACTCTCTCTCAGTGGTAGCTTGTAACAAAAGAACTGCTGTGTTCTGTAGGGAAGGATGCTCGGAACCTGTGAGGTTTCCTTGAGCACTAAAATGGTACACAGTTACTCTCTTGAAGAAGAAATTCTCTGAATTATCATGACTTTTTGAGCAGGTTTTATTATTATTTCTGCCATTACTGTAGTATCCACATATAAAACATACAGTAATTCCAACCCAATTGAATTGGAATCACATTTTAAATGCCGAATTGCTGTATACCAGTAGGTAGGTAAATAACTTCTGTGTATGTTAATGACTGTAGTGTGTAACTGGCTGCATTAATGACAAGGTGCAGAGTAGTGGTTAAGGAGTTCCAGCTCTTTTTAATTATAAGCTTGCTATAATTCAAAGCTTAGTTGCTCGCTTTATATCCAGAGAGTGAGTTATCTGTTGTATGAATAGTATAAAAATTCCATTTAACTCAAGAAAAATGATGCACACCCCCCCCCTTCTTTTTACTACACTGTCTTTATCTATTGATGACCTTTCTTTTTCTGGCAAGTTACACAGCCGCTGTGTGTCCTTGGCTAGGGTTTTTTTTCCCTTCATTTTGAGGTTTTGTGCATGTGTGTATTTCACAGACTGCCAATTGCTATGACTAATGTATTTGGTTACTGTCTTTAGTCCAGAAAACTTCTTTCTTGAAGCTGGTTGTAAGAAGCAAAGATGCACTTTAAATGTAAACAGAAAACAAGACGCACAACTTCTCCCCTTTCCCTTCCTTTTGCTTTCTCTTTTCTTTATTCAAACCCATCTTCACTGCTGTACATTAGAAGGCATTTTATTGCCTTGTTCTTGAGACGGGTGAATTAAAGCTTGTAGCCCTAACAGTGTACGTTGAGTTTGCTCTTGAGTTCTCTTATGGCAGTGCATTTATTTTCTTACAGTTCATTTTTTGAAGTGTTTGTGAAACATTTCAGTTAAAGGGTGCAACAAGTAATTTCTGTTACTGTACAGAAGATTCATCGAGAAAATGAAAAAATCTTAAAGTATAATTGGTTTATAATTAACCAGTTCATTACATTCAGCTTTTATCATAGATTTACTTTTGCTGTTACTGTGGAAACCCATGACACAAGTTCCCTAAGGAGTGTGCTGTGGTTTTGTTTGTAAAGCACAACATCACTGCCTAGTAGATTACATTGTTTTGTTTTTGTTTTTTTAAGTACTATTTTGTGTTCCAGATAAAGAAATCAAAGTGAACTCTCCTTTGTAGACAGTGATGAAGTGTTTTAAGAGCAACTCTCAGAGCTGATAGTGGAGCTGTCTTATGGCAGGGAGATTTTATACCAAATTCTTTCTGCAACAAAGCAGCCAACCCTGTGTTGCAGTCCGGCTAATTTTATTTAATCTCCTCTTTACTAAGGGGAATCCTCTCTGCAAAAGTAGTGGAGGTGATGGCTGAACAAGCTTACTGCACAGAGGAAATAAATCTATTTTTCCTATGAGTGGTACCATTTGTCTAACAGTATGACAGCATTGCAAACTAAACCTTTATGATCATTGATCTGCTGCTTGAAGAGAGCCCCATTTGATACACAAAAAAATCAAATCCTTTCTGGCTTTTATTTTTTTGTACAAGACATCATTGGGAATATACAGATAACAAAAGGTCAAAGTCTGTCCTTGTGTAACCCTGTGTTAAAGTCACTGCTTTTTATTTATGATAGTAGTGTGCTTAAACAAACCAAGACAGATTCATTAGCTTTAATGGATTGCGATGCTGTATTTACTACTAACAACAACAAGGAAGTATGGATTATTAATGTCATTTATGTTCATGTTATCATCTAAAAAGCTAGGGAGAGGCTCACAGTCTCCATGGCTCTGACAGCTGGGATTATTTTGCAAATTATGTAAACACTGTTCAGCAGCCTCTGCTTTTTTGAGACTTTTCTCAAATGATGCTAAAGCACACTTGGCCTTCTGTGTGCTTTACAGAAATCAATACTGCACTCCTGTGTGGAAATGGTGTCTAAAGGTCTGATCTGGGTAGACTGGTACTCATTCCTAGAGGAAAAAAGGTGAAGCAGCAGCAATCTGTGTTGTTTCTTAGCTTCTTTAATGTCCCGTGATCTTCTGTTCCACAGAGTGTTGTTTGAAGATTTTCATTTTATGTACAATTTTATAATTTTTATCAAAGATTAGGCATTCAAGAGGACGTGTTGAAAAGTTTCAAAGTGGCAATCTTGTTGTTTTTAATACTGGTAGTTGAATGTCAATAAACTTAGTTCATTGGGTCTTTTAATTCATAAGAACAGGTGTCAGAATGTGTAAAAAGGTAGAATAAACCACCAAAATGTTTTCACTCCCTTTGTTGGCATACTGTTTGTGAACAGATGGAGTATGCTTTACTGTCTTTTAGTTTTGATTTTTAGTTTTTGTTTGCCTCAAAATTACTTTCTGATTCCTGTGAATGTTCACAAATAGCGGTTTCTTAGTTCTATTAATCCATCTGTGCAGTGAGTCATCCGCTTGCTAGACTGCCTTTCACATCACTGTGGCTCTTGTTGATCCACAATGGAAAGTAGAATGTGCAGTCCATATTGTAGGATGTGAGCTGTCCATACAATTATGATTTTCTCAGGTTTGATGGAAAATTGACTTAAAGTTTCAGTAGATTGAACTGTAACATTGATTGTTGTGAAACAGAAAACAAGATACTTTGTGGCTGAAGAGTGAGAACTTGTCTTCTGTAAGGTTTACATTCGGAATTGGTGATGGAGTCTGCCTGGGCTGCCAGAACAACTGGTACATGGACAAGCCTGTAGGTAGAAATGTTATCAAGCCCTTGATAGTGTACATGAATCTATGGATTTAGGAGTAAAAGTCTGCTTGTGTCAGGTCCTTAATAAGTAGTTGCCGTAATTGTGATAGTTCATGCATGTCTTTTCTATTAGATATTACTGGAGCAAAAATTGTAGGTCCAAAACATTTGAAAAATGCTTCCTGAAATAAATACTTCTTTGAGTTAGAAGGTAACTTTTAAAAAATGGTAACTTTTGAGTCAACAGGCTACATATCAAAGCAGGCTACGGTTAACCTGTCGGTTAGGTTGCTGAGTAATAGCTTGTCAGGAGTGTGAAAGCAGTCACTGATAGACACATCAACCCTGTGCCGGATGGCACAGTGGGACAATAGACTGCACACTGTTGCTTATGGCTTTGTGCACCGAGAGGCTGACTATTGTGAAAAGACTTCCAGCAACGCTGTCTTTTCTAGGGCTGCATGATTCAGAGAAAAACTAGATAAGAAGCTGAAGTGCCTTCATATTGATATTGCCAGTTTGAGTAATCAAATCAAGATAATTCTTGGCACTAAGGCTTCATATTTTCTTGGATGAGAGATCCTTAAGTTCCTTTTTCAGTGTTTGATGTTTGACTTCCAAATGTCTCAGCAATGTCACACTCGGAAGTTGGTGCTTTTGGAGGGTGCTACACACTGTGTCTTCCAATCAGGCAATGTAAAGTCATATGTAATTTGCTTCTTCCTTCATGTGTTTTTACTCCCGTGCACTGCAGCAGCATCACTTGCAAAACAATTGTCTTTCTAATTCACACTTTGGCTGGGATCAAGTGAGGAATATGGGAAAAACGGAGTTGTTTTACCTTCATGATTGACCTGCTGGGTATAAATGGTTAGTGTTCCCACGGTGGCAGTATCTAAGGCTTGACTCTAAAATGGAAACAGCCCCTCAGCGCCACTGTTCATTGAAGTGTGCTTGAATACCTTTGTGTCTGTTAGACGTGATTGAGATAACATCCATTTCTGAAGGTGGATGAGGTTGGAAAATATACCTCTAAAGGCTTGTACTTGAATCCGAGGCTTTATTTGAAATACTTCAATCTGAGACATGTCTGAGTAGAAAGCATTAATTAATTCATGAAAGAGACATCTTCTATTATAATTTATTATTCTAAAATATATTGATTTTTTTTCCCAGAGTTGTGCCTTCCTCTATTGAAGTCAGTTCCCACAGCTTCTTTGTTTTTGATGCTGCTTCTTGTAATATATAGTTCCGTGTACTCAGAACTTTATTGCTCTGAGAGGAAAAACTTGTGCTACCAAGTCTGGAAGCAAACTGCTCTAAGATCACTTGATCCACCATAATGATACCTCTCTGCCTAATGCAATGGTTACAGTTTTCTTAGCTTGAATGTCTGAACAGCATAAGACATTTCAGTTAACAGGACTTGCCTGTACAGGAGAAGCCAAAACAAATGCTTCATAGTGCCGAGTAAGTTAATAAAATCTGCTATGATTAGTAAAGACACATAGACAAGATTTATTTGCCATTTTTGTGCTGTGTGCAGTTTTGACAGAAGAGGAAAACACACACAGTAAGGAGACAATATTGATCAGTGTGATAAGGTGGAATCTCAGCATGTGAGCAATCCAAGACCTGTGATGTTTTTCCTATTGTTGTAGGCTTTATAACATAGGAATACTTCAAAAACAAGGAACTTGACCTCATATCCACCTCTACGCAGCTAAAATGATCTGTGTATCAGTGCAGCTACTCAGACATGCCTGTGTGCCTGTCCTGATCCAGTTCTAGGATGAAACTTAGAGTAACAATTCCTTCTTGGCTTGCTACTGTTTGCAATCCTAAATCTTTATGCGTTCATGCATAGTAGTACACTCGTGCTGAAGACATTAAATCATATCTCAGAATAACTTGATTGGCATTGTGGTTCGTGAGTAGTCTGATAGGTCAAAACAAAACTTTAGAAGCAATAGATGTGTTAAAGATCATTTTGTGTTAACTTCTTCAGTAAGTCCAAGGGTTTCTACTGCTATGAAACAGAGCCAGAAAAACTAGGTAATTATCATTGCATTGATTCTGTGCTGATCTGCACAATCTTGGTTGTATCTTGTGTTAAGCAGGTCTCAGACTGAAGGAGAGCACACCAAAATGTGTTAACATGGAAAGGAAATAACTACTGCTCAGCAGTCAGTCATTCCTCAAGTTCCTTCTGGTAAAAGCAATTTATGCGCAATACCTCAGTGGCTTCTGTTTAAGAACTTAAGGATTTGAAATATTAGATAAGACAACTGGTTCATGTTTCAAAGGAAATACAACAATAACATCACATAGGTGTCTGATGTGTCTTGGGAAATAGAATTAATGTCTTATAGATCTTATTTATGAAGTAAGTACCAATATTTTGATACAGGAATGGACAACAATAACATGTGAACATAAATGAGAATGTTAATTATGCACATAACACACTATATTGTGCAGCTACTTGTTATATTTGTCTGAATGATAAAAGCAAGGAAAAATAGAATCAGCCATACACAATGGTGCCTAAAATCTGGAATTATGAGCTCCGCTGTGAAGCTCTGGGTTGGTGTTTCATAGCAAACGTCTTATTTTCCAGGGCACTTTACTGACAAGGTGATTTCTTCCAGCCGCACTTCATGCAGTTTTCATAAATTCAGTTTTCTGGGGAGTATCTTCAAATAAAAAAAAATCTGAAAGACATACAATACCCAGCCCGAGGATTTGACATAAGCCTTGAGTAACCTGGTCAGACTTCATAGCAACTCTGCTTCAAACAGGACGGTTGATTGATGACCTCCTGATGTCCCTTCCAATTTGAACAATCCTGTAGATCCATATATATCTTCAACTGCCACATACTCTGTGTGAAGATTACATGATCCCAATAATTTCAGGAGGGTCTCTCTGCCCTTTAGGGATACCGACGGTAACAGGTAGATAGTGGGGACTATGCTGCTGGGAAACTAAAATGGGGATTCTGTTCATTTTTAAGATTTCCTCTGTAGCCACTGTTCCATTTGTTCTCCAATATTTTGGCTTGGGTTGCGTTGCTCTTTATTATCAAAACTTCTTAAACTGCTGTCACGCAGGAAGCTGCCATTGCTGAAGGGTCCTTATTTTTTCCCATCTTTTCAGTGCAGTTTGTTACTCTTTCCCTGCTGTGTTCCCTGTGCATTCATGCTTGTCAGTAGATGAGATGACAATCTTCAGAAGACTAGTAGTATTTCATTGAGCAAGACAGGTAGTAATACAGCTGCATGAGACACATTTGTACTCTTCTACCATCAAGAAGAACAGTGAAAAGCTTCTAATTGTAAATTTCAAGTATGAGTGTGTGCCTGCAGGTATGTGAGGGTGTGACTGACTTGCTAGCAACAGGAGCATGAAGAGCACATTTACCTCCTTGAATTTCTGGTCTTGCCTCATAATCTGAAACCAGATTTAAAGGGTCTAAGGACTGCTAAAGGAAGGCTGCCAGGGATTACAAGCTATTAATAATTGCCTGCAATTGACATGTGGAAATTTATCATACACGACTACTAGATGCAAACTTCAAGAAAGATGCAAACATTAAGCTAAAGATTTAGAAAATATTTTCTCTTAAAACATAGAGACTGACTAAAAATAATCTTTGAAAACCTTTGTGGTAGAACTTTGAGAGCAGAAAAGATGTCTCAGACGTAAGTTTATATCAAATTGTGTAAAGAGCATCAGGATTAGAGAAATCCTAGAAGAACTCTAAAGGTAAAATTTGCACTTTGTACTCAGACATCAGCGAACTCACACTAGAAAAAGACCTTAATGCTGTCAGACCTAGCATCTTCCTAACAAAGCTGAAGGAACCCAAGTGTACTGTGCTCAGAAAAGCTACCTGATTTAACAGAGATGGAATGGGATCATGTTTGTACTGGAGGAGGGCACAGATGCTTCTTGTTTTGGTTTTTTTTTTTTTATTTTCTGGGTGACTCCTGACAACCTGCTGCCTTTGTTTCTGGATCATACTACATTATTAATTACTGACCTAGCCGTATATGGAAAATGTCAGTGTGGTGTTGGAATGTGTTCTAGGAATGGAGTGTTTTGCTTGCAATGTTCTTCCTTGCAGCTACAGAAAATCTATAGGTGACTCTCTTGTTCCTTCCTCATTAATGCTGATTTGTTTGGAAAAAGAAAAAAATACCTATTAAAAGACACTCAGACTTTCAACCATGTCAGAAATACTCACTTAGAGCAGGTCAGTGTTGTTGTTCTTGTTTTCTATGGGCACTGTTACTGCAATAAGAAGCTTAAGAAGCCCTAATGCAGTGTTTCAAAACTGCAAGAAGCAAATACCATTATGTTCTCGAGTGGATAGCTGTCTGCAAAAATACTTTATCTCAGAAACAACTGCACAGAGTTTTGCCATTAGACAGGATACGACCACACAAAACTTTCCCAAATGTGTACTCTGAGGAGGATTATTTAAGGCTGGCTTTCTCCTGGGATGCTTCTGTCGTGGCAGGCTAGAAAAGAAGCACTTTCCTTTCTCCCCACAACAAACTGTTCCTGATGTACTTTCCCCAAATTTCACTTCTTTGTTGTTTTTATTGGTAATTTTATTAGTGTTTTTCAAAGGTTTATGCTCAGCAAAGAAAAAGGTTTTGTCATCCCAAAGGAAGACTTTTTTTCTGTTTTGAGTCTTAAAATTCAGGCTGCCAGAAATGTAATGCTAGAAAAGTCTCCACTCTGTGCCTTTCTCCTGTGTGATAATCTGCTCTAAACACCTTTTTGAAGACTGGTAAATTCATTCCTTCTTTAGGACCTGATCATTTCACAAGACGCAGAAAATTATAATCTTTTCATTTCCCCTCCAGTATCTGTTCCACATTACATTTAATCATACTCTTTCTTTGTAAGCAGTTTATTAAAACCAAACCAAACCAACTCGAGTCTTAAAATACATCTTTCCATTGTTGGTATTTGTGTTTTACAATAAATCCAGTACAACCCACTCGCTCCCATAAATGTCTATCTTGCTCAGGTGTAATGAAGCTCACTTACAATAAATAAAATAAAATTCCAAAATGATTCAGTGTATTGAACCAGCAACGTGTGAGTCTATAGTGTGGAGTTTAATTATTTTCTATGAAATTAATCTAGGATTTTTACCTATTACCTTCCCTAGGCAAAAGTCTGTACTGGCACTGAGGAATTGCTGAAAGAAGCCTGAGTACAAAATAAGTATAAATAACTTTAGATCTAGCCAAAATTCTAGGAAAAAAATAAGGTATTAAATTGGCCTTGGTAGTTCTCCGTTTAAAGCTACCTAAAAAAATACCCTAAGAAATAATTTGCAGCTTCAGAAACTGTAACATTATCGAGCTTTAAATGTTGTGCCTGGAATTTTCCACTCCTGTATAAGTTTTCAGCCTGAATCTTTGTTACCAGAGAAGTTGTTTAGATCAGACTATGGGACGTGTTCTGGCAACTTTTTGTATATTAAAGTGATTAAAGAAACATTTTCTCTGTGTCACAAGGCTAAGTAAATAAGAGTTTGCCATCCTGGCTATAGAGGCACTTTATAGCCTCTTCTCCAGTCCTTAGATATCTAGAACTGTCTGAAACCTTATTCTTCTGAAATCACCAACTCTTTTTCCAGCTGTGGAGAAAGCTGCTAACTTATATGGTTAGTTTGCCTTGACTAATCATTGATATTGGAAAGGGCTGAAAAAGCACCTCTTTGATCAAGCTTCCCTGGACCTTGCGTGGGTTTTAAAAGCATCGCATTTTGTGCAATCAGCTCTGTAAGGTAATGGACAAAATTGGTCAGGATTGCCTGAAAAGGTTTGGTTTATTTAAAGCCTCCAAACCCCCCAAACCAGGCAAAACCCCACCCCTCAAAGAAAAAAACCCAAAAAACCCAAAAAAACCCAAAACCCCCCCCCCTCCAAAACCAGCCCAAGAAATGCACAAAAAATACCAGAAAGTAACTTAATTTCCAGCATTTTACTGCTCACTTTAAGAATCCTGTGTTTCTCTGCCCAGATTTGTTAGCTATTTGGGTAGGTCCCAAGCAAACATGTGTCCCTCTAATTAGTTACTTCATTTTTTGAATGACTTTTCTATTAAATGTAAATCAACTGTGCTTTCAAACAAATTTACATTTTTATAGTAAATATTTTCATGATTATACTTTCATATTGCAGATGCACTTTTCTGCTCAGGGAGTCTTAAAACGCTGGGTACGAGTTCTCAACTAAGAAGCAGTACTTTACTAGGCAGTCATCACCTCTTCTGATTTTGGATGAATAGAACGGAATTTCACCTAAGTTTCTTCTTTATGTCTTATTTTAGAACGATCCTGTAATTAAATGTTTGTTTGTAGTTGAACCATAGAAAAGCTTTAACTAAAAAGGCAGAATTTCTTGAGAATGTGATGTAAAAAGCTCCTGATTTTGAGGAATATTCCCTTTTCAATGCAGTACGTGAAAATTATTCTTCCTTGTCTCCCTTTTAGTGTCAGCTGCCTACAGAGGCATTGGTCATGAGGCAAAGATTCAACACAAGCCCACAATAAAGAGCTCGGAGACTTAAATGGATTTATGTGTGCTGACACTGGGAACTACTGCTTGTGACTTGACTGGCAGGTGGTCAGTAGTGTTCTATCCACCTCTCTGCATGGGAATTTGTAGGACAAAAAAAAGAAATCCCTCTTCAAAATAGATTTAATGAGCTTTTATTCACCCCAGATGTTTGTCAAGGAAAACGAGTAATCAGTAGCTATTTTGACACCGCTCTGTCTTTGTCCCCAGGCTCTCTTAAATATACAAAAAGAAATGAAAGTTTCTCTGAAATTTGTATCCATGTCTGCCAGCGTGGTAAATGCTGCCCAGCAGCACCAGCTCTGTCATGATCTGTAAAGATAACTATCGCTCTAGGCAGGATCCAGTCGATGAGACACTCCTCAGTTAGTTTTATCCCTTTTATCTCCTATCACTAACTGTAGGAAGATTACAGCAAATGCGTCTGAGCACCAGCTGAAACCTTGTTGTTTGACAAAATTAAAGCAAAACAAAATGTACTTGTATGATCCAGATTTGGGGCAGGAAGATGGTTTGGAAATGTGCATAGCCAAGATTACCAGTATAACTGGAAGTGGTCTGAGCTTTTCACTTTTTAGTGCATGTAATTATTAAATAGATTGAGAGAGGTTTCAATTACAACAAAGTAGTTCTTTCATAGGAAAAGACACATTGGGTCCTAAATCACATTTTTGTAAGAATCAGCACGTGGAAGCTGAAGCCAGACATATGCCAATTAAAAAAGATTAGACATGCCTCACAAATACTGCAATAAATCCATAGTTCTCTTTCCTGAAATGCCTTTGAACTAAGTTTAAATATCTTCTTGGATGACCAACTTTAGCAAAATATGGACTAAGCTTTTGTTGAGTGTAAATAATTGCACTATTTCGAAGAGTGATACTTTTCCATAAAGCCATTTGATTAGACCTTCTTTGTACCTGGTCAGGACAGCATGTGACTGCCTCCAAGGGGGCTGGGAGAGGAGTTAAGGAATTGTGGTGTTAGACAGACAAATGATTCTGAATGAAGAATCGCATAAGACTTGAGTAAAATGTGAATGGAAAATCGTGATGGGCCCCAGGATGGTATTGTGCATGTGGAAAGAGCTAATTGAAGAGCATTTTGAGGAGGCTGAGCAATGTACGTATTGCACATCATGCAGAAATGGTGTTAGTACAGCTACCAGGCTAATAACCTGCTGTGAAAACATCTTGAACATGATGGGAGATGGGAACATTGGAGCTTCACACTTGTGTAAGCTAATGCAGTCTCCAAAACAGGATGTTTCCCCATCAGCCGTTAATGATGAAGAGGGATCGTACTGTTCTAGAGACTCCTTTTCCCTTTACAAGTGGTAGTTATTGAACAGCAGGCATTCAGAGGATGCATAAGGAATTTTTTCAGATTTATCTGTGAACCAGAACATTTGCTCAGCACTTAACTCCTGCTGATTCTGCGTTCAGGGTGATTCAGCATATACATACGACTCACCTCTGTAACAGGGCTTAACCTCTGTGACCTCTTCACAGCCTTTGATTACATGCGCATAGATCTAAATGTGTCAAATATATTGCTGCACTATTCACTGACAGTTCATTGGTCTTCATTCTCAGAGCTGTGCTCAAGAAACAACAGCATAAATATAAAGAGTCTTAGGGTGTCCACTGGGGCAATTAAAAAGTGTCTATGTTCCCATACAGCAGATAAGGTGCTGTGCCAACACCCATTGTTCTGTTTTCATAAAAATGCCTTCTTGTGCTCTGAGCTACTTGTTATTGTCTTCAGTGCTGATAGCACAGGGAAAGAATGGCACATTTACTGTAAATCAGCACATGGTGCTGGCTTGCTGTTGAGAGTAATATCATTTATTAGAGAAGCAGTTGGCAGTGCTTACTGGCAACTCTTCTCATCTGTTTAAGTGATAGATAGTAGCAGCCTTACTGCATGACCAGATGTGTCTTTGGTCGTGTGCTGTTTTGTTCTTCATCTAGGAAAAACAAATGGTTTGAGCCACAAATGAACGTGTCTTCTGTACAATCCTAATTTCCCAACAGCTGAAGTGTATCATCGTAGAATCATAGTTTGGGCTGAAAGGGGCCTTAAAGATCATCCAGTTCCACCCCCTGCCATGCCCCAAACCAATAGTACTGGAAGAGACTGGAAGCAGATGATTCTTTGGATTTATTGACAGCTGAATAGTAAAAACCGTGTTAATGTTAGGACAGAGTTTCCTCAACTAAGGAAAGTCTTGTTTTCATTAGGCACTTGTCTAAAGAAGTTCTCACAGTGACAATATTAAATTTTCAGAGGAATGAGGTCAGTCCCATCTGTAGATGTGATCTATGTGGGTGGAATTTACAGCATGACTGCAGTGTCCTCTCCTGCTTAGGGCAACAATATCTATTAACTTTGCTTACATGAAGTTTGTTACAGATGCATGATAAACACTTATTTGGACGACATTACGTGCCTGTAGGAGGATGAGCTGAAGGAGACTATCTTGCAAGTAAGCATCATTGAAATGCTTGAGTTACGTGAAACTCGATGAAATCATAGAATCACCAGGTTGGAAGAAACCCACTGGATCATCGAGTCCAACCATTCCTATCAATCACTAAACCATGTCCCTCAGGACTTTGTCTACCCATCCCTTAAACACTTCCAAGGAAGGTGAATCAACCACCTCCCTGGGCAGCCTGTTCCAGTGCCCAGTGACCCTTTCTGTGAAAAACTTCCTCCTGATGTCTAGCCTAAATCTCCCCTGCATCAACTACACACAATTTCTGGGAAATTAAAGCATTTGCCAGTGGGTAGGAGTCCTTTTGGAGGAGGCAACTGTTAACAAACGTTGTGTTGCTCACTAGCTGTGGATTTTTTCTTTGGCATGATGCCTTATTTGTGCTTCTTTTACAGTCTGCCAGTCAGCCAATTATGATCACATTGAACTCTCGATCATAAGCATTACAGAAACAGAGGACTAGTAGAAATCTGCATAATTGTTTTATGCAGTGGATCAGGAAAAGATTTTGTTACTTGAAGTACAGTTGAGGTACAGAATTCTGTGTCATTTTAATGAAAAGCTTCTGCAATAGAAGTAATCTGTTTCTCTGTAAGCATTATACATTCATATAACAGTGACATTTCTTATGTATGAATTGCCTGAAAATATGCTGAGTTATAGCAACATGTTTATATGCAAGAAAATATTATTCTATGCCTGTGGGTTACATATTAAGTGGTTTAAATTAGAGAAGACGGATTAATCTGGAAACACATGCACATTAACACCATTACATGGGTATCACAGTATTTCTATGGTGCTTCTCTAACTCTCCTTCACAATTGTAGTCTCTGTTGCTGCTTTTACACTTCCAGTCTGATGATCACATTACCAGTTCTCCAACAGGTACAGAAGTCAGTAGCAATTCATGCCAGTATTTTTGAGTAGTTTGAAGCTGATTTAATACATTGTAAGAACCACATCCTGATTTCATTAAAGATGATGGCAAAATTCCCATTGACTTAAGTGGGACTTTAATTCTGATTCCAAATAGGAAATGAGTTGTCTTAAGTGTGTGTACTATAAATACACAAAGCACTCCTGGATAACTCACATGGCATAGGACTGCAAATAAAATGCCTCTTTAATATCTCACAAAAATTACTTGAGTAATGCACTTTATAAATAACATCAGCTGATGACCTCTCTTTGAAAAGTGCTTAGGATATTTTATCTGCTGTATATTAGGTTAGATAACCTTGGTGTGATGACAATCCAATCACAATTCCTTCCGAATAAATGGTTTGAAAACACAAAATATATTTAATCTCATTAAGTGTGACTACATGGAAAAAAAATCAGCATCCCATGTAATGAAGCTGTCAGTGATGTCGTATGGAAGGTGAACACTGCAAATCGATACAAGTTGTTTTGCTTGTCAGCATTCAGGAAACAAGTCTGTTGAGACCTGACAGTGAAATCTTAAAAATATATACAGAAATTAAGTGAATTTAAAAAATATTTATTTCCCTGCTTTATAGTAACTTCATTTAGCTAGATTTGTGCCAAGCCTGTTGCTAGCTGCAGAGCAGAGAGCTGTTGAACAGACACAGGATAAGAAAAATACGTACAAAATTGAAATTTCATTAAGCCAATTAAACTTTTCTGTGGTAGACCTGCTCTAGTTTTAGGTGCCTGTCTTATATACAGAGGAATTCTCATCTGAGCTGTTCCCATCTGTATGCAAACTTCAAATTACAAAGATCAGCATAAAAAAAAAATCATGTAAGTTTTGTAGCATTAGCTTTTTTAGCTTTGTTTCTGTAAATGTCCTGTTTTGCCACCCTTTGGCTTCATAGTTTATTCTTGGTCAAAGTGCAGAGGATTTTCAGCAGCAAAAGGGAGGACATAATATTTGAGTGCAGCATAAATGAATTTCTCCGAGTCAAAAATAACCCCCAACCCCCTTGAATTGACATCCTTGGAATAACTGAACAGAAATAGCAAGATCAACAAATAAATAAAATATTAAGATCTCTATATCTGGAGTCCTTATTTCCCCTAAACCTCTGTTTGTTTCTTGGATCTTTGATATATGAAAGAGATTGGTTGGATTTATACCTTCACCTGCTCTTGGTTAGGCTGTATCTGTAATCTCCTTCTCACTTGCCTGTTTTGTACTGTAATGAACTGCGACATGGCTATGCTGCAGCCCAGCAGCATTGCCTTCTGTCTCCTCTTAGGACTGTAGCCTTAAAAGCCACAATTTGAAAAGTGGGAGCAGTTGAGAAAACAGGTGAGCTGGTTGATATTGCAGAGTGCCTTGTAAGAAAGGCAGCAGAATCAGGAAGGTTCCTGTCCCCTCAGAGGTTCATTTTATGTTTCTAGATGACAGCATGCACACCCACAATAACATTTTACCCTTCAGTTTGAGGTGCAAACAAAGGGCTATTTTACAAGTGTTTTGTCTGAGCTCAGATAAAAGTGTTAAAAAATAGTCCTGTATTTGCAGGAGTGATTAATGCTTTCAGCTTTGGAGAAGCATTTGTGTTCTAATCGCTATGGTTCAGTTTTGATGGCTCACTCTTTGTGCCCTATGCCAGATGATGCTTCTAAAAAATGAAAAAAAATGTAATGGGCTTGTGAAAACATAGAAGGGAGAATATAGCAGCTGAGACACTGTTATTTCTTTGCTGTGGTGAGGAAAATAGATTAGGTCCACTAAAAATGTAATTGTGATACTTACCAGTTATATATTCAAAAGACTTTATAAGCTTTACCTTACAGAGAGGAGCTATCATGAAGTAGGCTGAGAGGTGAATTGGAGTATAAACGCTGTCCTGCCTTACTGCACTGGAATGCTTTTCCACTGGATTCCATCTAGAGGCATATCCTGCTTCTACGATGAATGTCGACAAAGAGGGCCACCTGAGCTATCTGGAATAGGCTGCCCAGGGAGGTGGTTGATTCACCTTCCCTGGAGGTGTTTAAGGCACGGGTGGATGAGGTCTTGAGGGACTTGGTTTAGTGTTTGCTAGGAATGGTTGGACTAGATGATCCGATGGGTCCCTTCCAACCTGGTTGTTCTATGATTCTATGATAGTCCTTTCCTTATCCATCTCTTATCTTGGATTCATGTTAATTCCACGTAGCCCTTTGAGGTTCTCTGAAATAAGGCTACTTCTTCAAGTTTAAGGAATAAAAAGGCAAGAAAGTAGGGAGCCAAAGGCAGGGAAAAAACCGAAAGGCTCCCTCGGCTCATTTTTTTGCAGTGCCACACCAGAAGAGACGAGACTTGACCGTTAGCAAAGTAGGCTAGTTATTTTAAATGTGTGCCCTGTTTATTCTTAGATGGCAGCATATCTGCCACAAGCTAATCACAGTCCCTTACAAAGCCAGGTGGCTTGCAAGCATGCACTTAATAGACTTCCGTCAAGAGAAATAAGTTAAGAGCCAAATTAGAAATGCTTAGTCCCTATTTTGATCTGAATTGTCACAGGTCTGACCTGACAGAGCACTGATCAAACTGCCACAAAACAGATAATGTACCTGGTCTAACTGTAATTTAGCTACTTTAGGCAATACAAAGTGAAGATATTGTAGGAATAACTCCAGACACTAGCTTGCACCGTGTTGTGCTGCCTGCTACTGCTGTGATGGTTAACCTGGAACATCTGCACAGCAGTCACCTCTCCACAAGGGTGTTTGAGCAGGCTGGGGACTGTTCTTTCTCTGGGAAGGTCCAGAGATGCTTCCATGCTGTAACACTCCTTACTCAGTCTTACCTCCCAGCCTAGTGCTTGCATGTCTAAACGATGCGTGGTCTGGTACAGAGATGCTGCAGGACCTAGCGCAGAACAGTAGCACAACAGCTACTGCTTCTAGGTGCTTTCCTGCTGCTGCAGGATGCATGGTGTCACCTACTGACCCTGCTGTGCTGCTTTGGGGTGCGAGGCTGGTGTTTGTGTGTGCTGCTGTTCTGGGCTGCACAGGCTGGCTTCTGAGAGCTGCCTCAGTGGTCCTTACAGAACCAGACTGTTGTGAGCCTCAGAGAAAGAGAGCTTTTTGCTAAATCACCAAGTAGCAAATGAATTTTAAATTTAGCAGAACAACTGCCACTTGTCTTCATTATTAGGAGCATTTGGAATGATATGAGCAGTGAGGTGTTAGCCTTACTTTCGACACTTTGGCTTTTATCAAGTTCTCTTGAGAACTAACAACTACAGGGAGGCAGAATTTGTTAAAGCCAATAATGGTTATAAATCAGTTCCCAAAGGGGTGAGGTACACTTCGATTTGTTCCCTTCTGTGTGGAGCTCTTTTCTAGTTCTTTTGAATAGGAGAAATTCAGGAGCTCTAAGGAATTATATATATTTTCATGTTTATCAAGAAGGTTAGAGAGAAATTACCTCTCTTCCTGTTATGACTAATCGCTTCAAAGAAGAAACCCAGTCGTTTCAGGACTAGCCCCTTACACCATGCAGAATGGAACAGAGATTGGAAATAACACTGTTTTGAGGACATGAGGGAAGGGAGTGGGAGTTCCTGACAAGAGCCTGTGTTAAATTAGAACCATGACTCTGAAGTGCACCTTCACCTGCTTGGAGAATGCACAGATTGCAGCGTAATATTCTTTCTCTCCATACAGCCCCTTTATAGACACAGCCCATGAAGAAATAAGGGCTGTCATATGGTTTGGACTTGTACATCAATATCATGTTCAATAGCAGATGGCACAGAAGAAAGGTACAAGAAAATGAGCGTAACATCTCAGTGTGGAATAGCCTGGATCAAGACATATACAGCCCTTCAGCTCATATCAGTTATGATCTGGTTTTTTTTTTTTCTCCACTCTGAGAGATAGGAACTAATTCTCCCTCCAAAGGTTCTTTGAGGAGATGGGTGTAATTCTGTTATCTGTTTTGTAGTGAATGATGTTATCTGAACCTATATTTAGTTACAAGAACATCCAGAGCAGCATTTTATGATCCTGGAGTCTTGTTGAGCTTTTCCTCCTTTTTTTTTTTTCCCTTGACCTTTCTGTTATAATTAGCAGAACTATCTAAAACATGTGTGAAAGGAGTATAAAACACCAACCAAACCACAACCTTTGCTCCAAGAAACCACCTCAAAATAACAAAATGGCATTGTGTGCTAGAGAAAAATATGTTCCTGGAAGTTGGGGGGTTTCTTTGAAAAAAAAGTTGTTTTTCAATGAAATATTCAAACAAGATCCCACAACATTTGGAAAAACGTTTAATCAGTTATGCTAAATTTCCCCAAGCTTTGGGATTCCTGCATCTTTTGTGTTTGTGAATACCACTCTGTTGTCATGCTGGAACAACAGAGGTGAAGAGCCACAGACCCTTTATTCTCACTGCTCCCTCCCCACCCTTGGCAAATGCTGGGGATCTTTGTTTCAGCTGCCTTGGAGAGGACATAGAATCACAGAATCATCAGGTTGGAAGAGACCCGTCAGATCACCGAGTCCAACCATTCCTATCAAACACTAAACCATGTCCCTCAGCACCTCATCCACCCGTGCCTTAAACACCTCCAGGGAAGGTGAATCAACCACCTCCCTGGGCAGCCTGTTCCAATGCCCAATGACCCTCTGTGTGAAAAACCTCCTTCTAATCTCTAGCCTAAATCTCCCCTGGCGGAGCTTGAGGCCATTCCCTCTCATCCTGTCCCCTGTCACTTGGGTGAAGAGCCCAGCTCCCTCCTCTCCACAACCTCCTTTCAGGGAGTTGGAGAGAGCAACGAGGTCTCCTCTCAGCCTCCTCTTCTCCAGGCTAAACACCCCCAGCTCTCTCAGCCGTGTTAATCAAGAATTAATCTCTCAGACATGATAATCAAGAATACTATCTAGTTGTGATACCACCAAGGCTCAGTCCCTGTCCTCTGAAGGGTGCAGTCTTTGACCTTTTCCTGTCTTTCCCACCCAAAGATATAAAAGGATTTCACTTCCCTGTGTTCCTGCTATGTCTCAGGCAGTTGGCAGAGCTGGGAGTGGACCCAGATTTCCTAATGACCAGTGCAGTTTTCTCCCTGCTGCAGCACATTTTGCACAGGATGGGATATGAACAGACCTTTAGTTTACTTCAAGTAGTTAACACTGCAGTCAGCTGAATGAGTGGAAAATAGTTGCTGAATTTGTGTATTTGCGTATGTCAGTCTTCTATAGATATGTCTGTGTAATGAAAACTCAATAACATTTTAAAGGTTTAAAAAAAAAAAAACCCAGACAACAAACCAGCAGATCATTATCTCATTGCAGACAGGTCATGCCAAGTTGTCACTGACCTGGAATCTAAACAGTGTCTAACCAAGAGAAGTCATTCTTCAAACATGAATCCCAGAATGAGCCATTTTATAAGATCAATGAATTATTCATCAGCTCTGATTTACCATTCATCCTGGCGCTGAGGCTAAGCCAGCCATACATTTGCTGCTAAAAATAACAATTTGCATTAGAGTGGATAATAATGCAAAATTCTACCTTTATTGTTGCCAGGATAACTTTACGTACAGATAGAAAATGTACCATGTCATACTTTGAAGGCCTCTGAGACCCAATAGTCATTCTTAAAAAGTTATTTTATGCATATATATACGTGTGTGTGTGGTTTTGTTTGTATCTATGTAGTCACATGGAGCAGAAACTCTGCTTTTGGATTTTAAATAATACCAGAAGGGCAAAATAACTATATATTCAGGGTGTATGCTAAGCAATCCTTCTTGTCTGCTTCTCTTTCTTTCTCTATTCATTTTTCAGCATGCCTTTTCCTTCTGCAGTACACCCTGTGCATTTGGTATCTCCTTTCTTTTCAGCTTCAAATCAAACGTTACCAATTATATTCTTTGACTTTTTTCCTTTGTTTTTGCATAGCGGTTGAATACATTGACTACTGAGGATAATAACTTACAGTGGCCAGCTCTGCCTGGAATACTGAATGAATGAATCAATATAATTGACTGGTGGGATTAATTATTTCAGCAAATTTCTCCAGCCCAGCATTGCAGCTTTCCTTCAATTACATATTATTTCATCCTCCATAGTTATGTAGAACAACAGCAACATGGGTTATGTAATCTAAAGCACAAGTTCTTTTTACATTCAAAGTAATTAGTGCTTTCTTCCTACAGTATGAAGGGTCAAATCTTCACTCCCAGGCCCATTAGGCAGATTGCAGAAGGCACAAAAGGCATTTCAGTTGCATTGTAGCTCTCTGAATGTTTACTCATTTACTTCACCACAAGAAGGATGTTGAGGCTCTGGAGCAAGTCCAGAGAATAGCCATGAAGCTGGGGAAGGGGCTGGAGGAGCTGGGGGTGTTCAGTCTAGAGGAGAGGAGGCTGAGAGGAGACTTCATTACTCTCTACAACTACCTGAAAGGAGGTTGTAGAGAAGAGGGAGCTGGGCTCTTCTTCCAAGGGACAAGGGATAGGACAAGAGGGAATGGCCTCAAGCTCCACCAGGGGAGATTTAGGCTGGAGATTAGGAGGTAGTTTTTCACACAGAGGGTCATTGGGCATTGGCAGAGTCTGCCCAGGGAGGTGGTTGATTCACCTTCCCTGGAGATGTTTAAGGGGGATGGGTAGATGAGGTCCTGAGGGACAAGGTTTAGTGTTTGATAGGAATGGTTGGACTCGGTGATCCGATGGGTCCCTTCCAACCTGGTTGTTCTATTATTGTATGATTTAAGTGCAACTTTTAGAGTTTTGTCCCGTCTCATCATGTTGTGGGACCAAAAAGCAGTAAAATTAACTCTCTGCAATTTGCTCATCTGACCTGCATAGCCTATGTCCTATTCCTCAGCATCACCAAGAAAATTCATTAAAGTCCTTGAAGCAAAGGTCTGAAATAGAGCAAAAGAGCAAGCCTTCACTAGACCCAGATGGAGGTGAGGATAAGTTTAATGTTTACCTTAAGGGGCAACAGAGTTTATCCAAAGTGAATAATGATGGTGAGAGAGACTATCACAGCTATTCATTATGTTCAAGCTTTTCCCCTGTGTTTAAAGCAAAAATTTTTTTTTGTAGTATTCAGTAAGATTTTATTTTCTTTGACTTTGTGTGGAAAGGTTTGTATGCAGGGTGTGCTGCAAAACAGAAACCCACCAGCACTCTGATGTACAACTGGTGTGAACTATTGCTCACCGTCCCATTGGGCTTTGGACATGCAAGCTGAAACAGCTTGTGCAGACATCATTTTTCTTGTCACTGTTAATGTTCTGAGCTAAATCTGTTTTGCTTTTATTAGCCTTCAGCCATCAGAGATACAAACATTGCTGTTTATGCACTGTCAGAAGCAGATGTTTCTCCTTGTGCATAATTGAGGGACCTTCCTGTGGAGAAATAGAATTGCTTCTAAGGCGAACCCATTGTCACAAGGGCAGGGAGGATTACATTTGCTGGTCCATGCTACTTATCTTGATCTGTTTTGCATGTTGGAATTAGTAGAGAATTTTTTTTAATAATTTAATTAATTGGAGAAAATAGATGTATGTCCCCTTTGTCACAGATGCAAGGTGTTTTAATCAGCAGAGGTGTTGGTCTATAGAGTAAAACCGAGTATGCTCAGACTTTATCATTTTCTCATACAATGGGCAACCTGTTTCTGTCATTGAATATTTTTGCAGGTCTGTACCCGAGACTGGGTGCAGTTTGCTGGCCGTTTCTAGCAGCTGTATCAAACGTTGTTGTATACAGAGCCTCCTGGGTCTGTTGTAGAGCAAATCAGCTCCTCCTTGGAGCTTCTGCAGTCTGCCCATCCTAATGCAACCATTCCCATTTCCCTTTACCTACTCTTCCTCCTACTCACCATGCTGAAGTGTTGGATACTGGACACAATGTCTATACAGAGTATCCAAATCCACATTCAGGATTTCAGAAGGCTAGAGAACAGTCAATATCAGCCTGCCTCATGCATGCACGGGACCTAAAATTTATCATTAGTGGGCCTTGATGTAGGAAACAGCAGGAGCACCAGAGCATGCTCAGAAGGAGCATGAAAGTTTAGCTTCTTTCTGCAGCCACTGCAGCTAACATACTGTGCATAGCCAGTAAAGCCATGTTCATAATCACTGTTTAGATTGCTTTTATTCTCACAATTTCTTATATATATAAATATATATATATATTATCCTTTACCAATGTGCTAAGCCTAATGCTGAAGTGAGGAAACTCTAGAGAAGTCATGGGTATATTATTAGGAATTTAGCCCTCTACTTTCCACTTCAGATCAAAGCTATGTCGTGGAATTCATTGCAGACACAGTTCCTGTCCTTGAGGATTTGGTGTTACTGTAGGGGCTATCAGCAAGGGGATTATGATGGGACATGTGGTTTTATACCATGCTGTAATCTGCCTGAGTGGGCAGCTCTTGAAGAAGCCAAATATTTTCAGTGTTTCAACAAAGTGGAAAAAAATCTTCTTGAAATTTCCCACATCGTTATTCTATGCTGTTCCTCATTACAGTAGCAATATAACTCTTGCTAATTAAAATGGGTGATAGTAATTAAATCAAACAATGCCTTAAAATGCCCAGCTTTGTGTAATATTTAGTAATGGCTCTTTCTGCAGGAGTTGCTTTCTCATATGTATGTATTTTTCTAAGATGATTATGACATCATTTACTTTGTTTCAGAGCACTGATTTCTTCAAGGGCTTGACCAGAACCTCCACCTCCTAATGAGACAGGTTGTAGCAGAAGGGGAGGAGGGAAGGAATGAGTTAGCAGGCTGAATAATTTGGAAAATGTGAGAGAATCACATCCTCAGATTACTGGATAACCAGCTAATTTCAGTTTTTATTAAAACTTATTTGATCTATGAGTCAGGGATATATAGAACATTTTTCTTGATCTTGGTACTTTATTATTCATAAAATAGCCAGTTTTTCTCCATTATTTCTCAACTATTGTGGTGAGGTACAAAGTGACAGAACATTAGATAATGTGTATACCAGTATATTTACTGTGGTAGTAACTTTTATGTTGTTTCAGATTAGAGTCCAGATGGGTAACCACTGCTGAACTTCCTTTTAATTGCCAAACCTGAAGCCTCTGCAAGTGCTCCCTGTAGATCAGAGTATGTATTTAAGCAGGTCTTGGTTTCTGCTCTCAGTTGTTGCAGGGGTTTTCTATCAAAATATGTTCTTGTAGCACTGAATAAATTGAGATTCCTGTCATATCTTCTACATACAAAAGGAAGCACAGTTAGACATAAAATACAATTTCACTTTAAAAATCATCTTAGAGATGAGCCATCAATAAGTGCCATGTTATTTCTTTCAGATTGCCTGTCTTCTAGCATTGACATTGGGTCTAGGTTGTGGGTTACCTGTTTTGGGTTCCTAACAATGACAGCCATTAACCAAATTCTGCTCTCTAACCTTGAATTTCTCAGTAACTGTTGATAGAGTAAATTTAGCATGACTTTTATGTTTTTATTTCAAGAGCTCCATTAGCATTAGGAAACAAAACTGCTGTTCAAGCCAGGTTCTTATCTGACTTCGTTCGACTGTCAGATAGTTTACAGAGAGCCCTCTTGGTTTAGTCTGTACAGATGAATTCACAGCCATAGTGGCATTTTGTGGAGCTGCACAGTAGAAAGCATCTGTCACCTGAGGAAGCTGCTGGAAAGCAAAACCCATCTTTTTGATGTGTCTTTGTTTTTTGTACATGAAGAATTTTCTGACTGCTCTCTTATGTCTTCACTTGCCCAAGTTTTCCTTCTCTGTGCTCTTTCTTGTGCCGCTGTAGTCAAGAGCACAACTTTCATCAACTTCACCGAACAGGAAGATCAAATCCATGAAGTCCTGTCTTTCTGGGGTACATTGCTTTTGCACATAGTTACTGGTCTGTGTGGAAGAAACTGTTGAAACAAACAATGGCTCAGTCCTTTTGATCCCAGTCATATGGTCTTAGTAGAAAGAGAGAGACACCAAAGCTTAAGACACAGCAGCCTGGGATCTCATTTTGTTTACAACACCAGGGAGGGAAATGCTGAATGGATTACAACAAGGGCAGATTTCTAGGGGCAACACTCAGCATGTGATTAGTTTTCTGGCTCACATCCACCTGGATGCTTTGCAGATTCTACTTTCTGTACAGTTGCTCAAGAGCTGTGAAGCTATCTGTAGGTAAGCAAGTGTGAATTTACTGCTGCAACGTCACGATTTATTTTTTGGATGTGTCTTTCTTTTAATCTTCTATGCAAAATCACTTGCATCATCCTGTCTAGGAATGCTTTATGGTAAAAGCATCCAATTCTTCCTCTGCTTACAGTTATATTTGCTATAAAAGTGCATTTAGTATACCTTAAACACCTCTCAACTGATGAAAATTGTATCTCTGTCGCTGCCTGGTTTATAAATGCCACTACAGCTCTGGTAAGCGTTCCCTGTATAGACAGTAAAGGAAATGCTCAGCGCTGCTTACATCACGAAGTCTATGTCACCGCTTTATTCTATTACAATCTCACTTCTTTAATGATGATGAGATCAGTAGTATGGAGTCTATGACCGTAGGTCCCTCCAGGCAGGGTCTCAAAATAAAGGATGGAAGGTGTGGGGGGAATTGCTGGTTGTTATAAAGAAACCAGGAGTAAGATGTGGTGATGATAGTCTCAAGGCCAGGGTAGACTGAAGGGAAGGAGATAAGCGGTGAGAGCCAGTTTTTCAAGTGAGGGTTGACTGCAGGAAATTTGGGAATAGCAGTGCTAACATAGCCTTGTGTTTATTTGAAAACTGTGCTGTGCTCAACAGCTGCTTCCTCAAAACTAGTTTCTTCCACCTCCACTGAGCTGCAGTGCATTTGGTTGGCTTGTGGAAATGAGTGGGTTTCTCCTCATGGTTTCTCCTTTGAGACACTTCCACTTGGTTCTCACCTAAGTGATGCCAAATCTTTCTGCTAGAGGCCTGTCTGATAAGCACCAGGGCATCCTTCGGAAAGTGTGCTGGCATTCTGGAAAGTGGAAACTGTGCTGCATCCAAGTCCCTCTTCTGGCAGTGACAGAAGAGGCAGCATTTGGCTGACAGCAGAGCACAGCCCTGCGGTGAGCAGTTGTTACAGAGATGCGCTCATTACTGTTTATCTGGGAGATGATTTTACCCTCTTTTGCTTCTCTGTTTTGTATCACCAGATGAGAGCATAGCTTCTCAAAGGGGAATGTGCATGTTAGCTCCATGCCTTTGTGGCCTGAGTCTCCTAGCAAGCTGCTAGTTCAAAGCTGTGTTTGCTGAACAGGGGATCTGTCGCTGCTGGCAGGACAGGGATGGAGGAGAGGTGTAACATCCTTTCTCTCAGTGGAGGCTGTCATTTGGGCCTTACTCCCTGTTAGCTGTCAGTTTTTATTAGGCCTAGAGGCATTCACTGAGAGACCTTTTCCTCTGCCAATTTTGTTTGAAACCAGCCAACGGGTTCAGAAATGAGGTGGAAGGAGTATTAAGAGCACATGAGCAGGCAGATGGCACAACTGTATATGTTTCATTTCCTGTGGGAAACCAGATACAATTTTCCATCATAAACTTGCAGTTTTGAAACATTTAATGGGAAGTCATTTGAAGAAAACTTCTGTAAATTGCAGAAACTTCAATGCAATGCCTTAGTTTTTGTGCATAGTTAAGTGGTGTGTGAATAATGCATATACTGAAAACCCCCTGCATCTTAAGTGACTCACATTTTGCTAAATTTAGCATTTCCTCTGTGCTGGTATTCCCCGTCTGTGAAATGGGAATAGCACAACCTCTTACCTACTGTCAGCACAGTAGGTTTAACTTCCTAAAAATCCTCAAAGAAGTGCCAGTGAAAAGCTGAAAAAGAAACAGTTTTGTTTTCCAATAGGATTTACTTATGATGGAGGAAGAAGGGTCAAATTCTAGGCAATAATACAAAGACTGCATGTCAGTCAAACTGAATGCTGCTCCTCTGTTCACTGAATGAGGCTGGTGTCCTGTGGAAAACCTGTATGTGGTCACATAACGAAATAATGCTTTTTACAAGATGGTTCAACTCAGATTGCATAAATAACATTGGTTCTGTCATTTCCCAACACCTGAGTGCTTGGCTTTTTTACTTTAATAACTCTCTTACAAGCAACTTTGCATGTATATCTGTATAAGAACTAACTTCTTCCTCCCTTACTGAAGTGCCTTTCTGCACAACAAATACAAGGATACAGTCAAGTAATGCAAAAAGTCTGGAGAAACAATCTACCTTTGATCAGCATTTCCATTCTTCTTTTTCATTTCCCCTGTGTGATTTTCCTTTGTGCCTGAAGTTAATACATGCTCTGTCACAGATTATTTCTCCCTTTGAGGAACTGTTCCTTTCCATTGTCAGTTTAAAAGGATATATTTATCCCGTGTCAGCAATACACTGAGAGCTCTGCCTTTAAATACAGCCCACCACATGATCTAATCAGGCACCTTTTAATTCCTGGTGATCAATAGGAGAGAAAAACGGAATTCACTTAACTCCTCTGTGAAGTATCTACCTGACCACACAGCTGTTCCAAATCCAAAATTCACTGGAACGGTCATGCAAAAAAATCTCTGCAAAGGTACCAGGAACACCACCTGTCTTCTGCTTCCTTGTACCCAACACACTGGAAGCAGAAGCTGTGAACAATTCTTTTGCATTTCATAGTTGGAGGTGGTTTGACACTGCACTGATACGATAAAAATATCTGTGAAATGCACACCAGAGATACCCAACTGCTCTGTATAATTCTTTTTTTTTTTTTTTTTAACTACACAGATCATAGGTTCCGGGAATGAATAACGCAGTATCCCACCTGCTTCTTTATGTCAACAGTTTGTTCACATCATAAGACATTTCCAAAATGCAGTGAGAGAATTAGTCTTTGGTAACATTCTCCTAACTGATTTTGACAAATGGTGTGCCAGCCTGAAAACATAGTCTCAACAGTTCCTCAGTGTATCTGGATTGCAACCAAATGTATCTGCTCTTCTTGGAGAGCTTAGATATCCCTGGGGCTAGCAAGTCTCATCAATTTTTTAAACCTGAATTTTGGAGATCAGCTTGACATGAGAGGAATGATAAATAATGCACTGGTCTGACACAGGAAGGAGTTCTTCTGTTCTTGTTCTCCTTTGGTCATCAACATTTGATGAGGGTGTGTTGGGAGCACAGGATTTCTTCCAAATCAATTAACTTACCTGTGGCTGAGGCCTGGATAGATTATGGAGGAGAAAATTCCTGTCAATACTTGTCTGTGAAAACGTGTAAGAAAGTTTTCCGCAGAGGTTATCTAGAGCATACCGGGTAAAACCTTTCTTATTGAAACAATAATAACATCTTTTGCAGTGCTAACTGCCAGAGCAGAAGTGTTCTTTGTTTACAGTCTTCATAGGTTACATCCTGTGGTACAAAATCTGACATTTGACTGCTGACACCTTCTGGAACAAGAGCATTTGATAACTTCTAGTCCATCTTGGAAGCTCTTTTTTGGTTTTGCAGTACGTGCCGTTTGTGTCAGTGGTCGTTTCTGAAACACTGGAGAATAACCTGCTACCTGCCCAAAGGACACGACTCTCTTATTAAGGATTTATTAGTCCTTAACCATGTGCTCAGAAAATAACCTTGCAGTCGTCACCCTACATTGCTCAGTTACAGTAGAACAAAGACAAATTCTGAGATTTTATCCTTTTAGCACTCACTGCTTTCTCTTATTTGGCTTCATCTTCTAGAGGGCACAAGGAAGAAGACAAAGGTTAAAACCTGCAATGGTTTTCTGAGCTCATTTCTTTGACTGAGAGAGGAGGCTAATCTTTGAGCTGTGATGTCAGTTATACGTGTCAGGTAAGAGGAAGAAGTGGTAGGAAACTCACATAAAAAAAGTTATTCCAGGTAAAGATCCAGTACAACTGCCCTCTTCTGTTCCAAGAAATGGTTCTCTCACAGGTACTGTTCCTTATTGGGGCTGTAACAGGCTCTTTTGCTACTTTACTTTCTTCTTCACTTAATATAATGTACAAGTTTCTCTGTTATACTTTGAACAACTATGTGTCTCAACATACCGGAATATTCCAAGCTGTGGGTATTTCATATCATGTCATGCACGGGAGCATCCATAGAGGAGTAAATGATGACCTAGAAAGACAAACCAGTAGGAAATCAGATACTTCAGACAAGATTTCAGAGTGCAACTGCTGACTCTGTGGTACTCCAGGTACTTTGAAAGCACAGATCATCTCCAAAAACCAACTGTCTGTGCTGTCTCAAAGTTAGTGTCAAGAACTGGACAGAGACTCTGAAAGTCAGTGTGCTCTCCTGTTTGCTAGCAAAGGCTTTTATCTTGAAAAGAGAAACTAGAAAGAATACTAGGAAAATCTAAAAAGGAGAATATAGCAAAGGCTGAAAAAGTTTATTCACAGGAACTTTCAAAAATTCATCACTGCACACCTGAAAATATGACTGCTGTTTCGCCCTTGAAACAACAGATAGGCTGAGCTATTAACTAAAGCTTTTATTAATGGGGGAAAGAGGGAATGTGGACACCTTAAGGGCCTTCCATTCTCATTACTGAAGTAGTATGTCCTTTGTTTTCGTAATCTTTGTTAGAGTAAAAGGTGCAGCCCCTTGATAAGAAGCAATATCTAGTTAAAGATGCACCATCATTTCTGCCTTTCCAGGGAATTGTTTTAAATGAAGAGACAGTGTCTATAAACTCTCAGTGAAGAAAGGTCAGGCCATCAGCCACCTTGCTTGTCTTATGCCAGCCAAATGAACAGATTGGTGCTGCCTCACAAATTCCTTGAGCGTTTTGCAGCTTCTGTTGCCAATTAGGATCCCACATAAGTCCCCCAAACTGCTGATTTCTCTTCCCATTAGGCTGTATGCAAAAATAATTATTTTTCCTTACTGGTGATTCTTTGCTTATGCATCTGAAGTGCTTCCTTCTTGCATATACAGAAGAAATACTTCAGGTAATGACATTATCCTGCTAAAACCTGGGGTGTGCTTATAACTAACATTTTGATTAAACTGTCTTTCTACTTCCTTGACAGTCAGGCTACTAGACATTTGTCAAATCAACTAAGACAGCAGTTTGCACAGTTGTATGAAACCATGAAGCCTGTGGCTCTTGGGCGATTGCGTGTTACATCATTTCTTTTTTCAGTCCTACGTGCATCGTGCTACCTGCCTTGTGGGCTGGGCCTGGTTGTTATGATGAAGTACTAGGTGCTCATCGCAAAGACTTCTTGTCTTGGAACCTGGATTAATCACTTGTCATAATTTGTCAAAGAGAAGAAGGATCTGGTGGAAGGATCTGGAAAAGACAGAAAACAGGAAAAATCAGGAAAAAGAGAGAAAAGTCTTGAATGATTTGACATTACTTTGGACATTAGGTGGCAACAACATGTGGTTCCTTCCTTCAGTCCCCAAAAGTCTGTGCTGAACTAAAGTGCAGATGGTTATTGAAAGTCAGAGCAGAGCATAGGTCAGAGCACCTCAAGGAGAGATAATGATTTATGGTAGACCAGCAAATCTTCTTTCACACAAAAAGGAGGGAGATGGGAAAGAGCTATAAAAAGAATAAGGAATGTTTTGTATAGGTGCTTAATGGATTCTGCCTTATCTTTGTCAAGAGGGTCGTATGAGAAACATGCATCTCTGTCTCCTCACCTTACACCATTTTCTCCTTGTTGTCCTGTGCACTCTCTCAAAGTGACTGATCCATATTAAAGGAAAAAAAGATACTGAGATACAACTAACTGGGAAATAAGTTTTTAAAGGGGAGGTTAGAAAATAAATGGTGTGATTTATGCTCTTAGATCCCTAAGCATTTTTTCTCAGTTACATATATAAAATGTTTATAATATGTTCTAGAAAAATACAGTTCCACTCTTTGTTTTCCTATAACCCCTCCAGGTAGACTAATATGTTTGGATAAGCAGAGGTTATAGGAGTGTAAGTGTTTTCTCTCTGTGTATACTCATCTTCTTTGTGAGTGGTCACACCTTGGAGAGAGGAACAGGTACAGTGGCACAGATTCACTTCAGTGGTTTTATGCTAAAGACCAATGAGTAAAAGGTATCCAATTTTAGATGTTGTCTCTGCCTTTTTCTGAAGCACTCAGCAGCTTCCCAGTAAAATCTCCTTGGGTAGCTTTCTGGGGTTTGTGTTGTCTCAGTGTTTTTATCCTAGTAATGTGTAAGGTTCCCATAAACCCCAATCACACAGAAGAGAACTATTTTTCCTCAATTACTATATTTAAATCATATTGATAAGTGTTATCAGCTAGATAGTTATGCTTATAACCCATAAATTAGAATGAGTTCTAGTCCTATGTGACTTCTTGCAGGTCAGATCCTGATGTCCTTCACTCATGTATAAAACAAAGTTAAATTTGATTTCAGCATAGAGATAGCTGTCTTTTTAACAGAAAAGTAGTGATAGTAGAAGACGGGAAGTAAGCTTTTAATTCTTCAGCAATATGTTTTGAAAAATTAAAGGAAAAGTGGTTCTGATACTTGTTACTTGTGAGGTATGTGCTTAAAAAAGTGGTCCAGCCTAAATCCTGCTTCTGCTACACTATATCTGTACCTCAGCCCTTCAGTCTTTTGTCTTAAGGACATAGATTTGTTTGTGCAATAAGGGGTTAATTAATCATTGATGTAGTCGATTACCATAGGGCGCAACGGGCCTCCATATAACTATTTCAGTTTATGTTTCTGACTATCCTGTGCCTCCTGTCTATAAAGTAGTAGGTGTGCCAGTGATACTGTGAGGTGAACAACCTAAGGTTTCAGAACAATAGGCTTGTTTCTGCAGTTTCTCCACATATTTTTGCTTTTAATAAGCAAAAAGATTTCTTTTCCTTCTTGAACTGGCCTTCCCAAGCAGCCGTGGACTGTCTTTCACCTGGACTCATTCTTTCTCATGAGGGAGGATGTGATTTTTTAATAAATGTAAGCAGGAGGTCACAGAAGAGGATCACCAATAACAAGGAGCTCTCGCTATTGGTTTTTACGGTTCAGGCTAATGTCAGAACCACAGACCATCATTAACTTTCACTCTGTAAGGGAGCATAATACTAGCCAAGCATGGGATGCTTGGTTAGCATATGTCAGAGTAATTATAGATTTCATATAAAAAGTACAGCTTTTAATTAGCTGTACAGTATAAAGGAAGTGAATGACAAACTATCTGTATAATTAATGACCTGCCTCTGTTAATTCGATGCAGTCATGCATGGAGTTGAACTCCCTTGTTTCCTACCAGTCGTTGGAAAAGTGTTTATGCTGATGTGTCTCTGAAAGGACAGAGATACGAAGGATGAAGGTTTTGTACACTGTGCTAAAGAATGAGATGAGCAAAATGTGCTTAACCTACTGTGCCATGTCTCCCTTGTTTTAAATCGTAAGCAAAAAAAGGTACTGCTTGCACAAGCAATTGCCCTCAAGATGTTATCAGACACTTGATTAGAATGGAGTTGGTCCTTAAGTCAGGCCTCCTCTGAAAGTGCAGTCTGATGTAACAAGTATTTGCCTTGAACATCCAGTGCTGCTGAAGGAGGCAGAAGTCTGTAGGAGACTAAGACTATTTTCCTTCTGAACTGAGGTAAATCTCTTTTTAACCTGCCTGGGTTTAAAAAAAACCCACAGTATTTTGCTGCAATCTTCTCAGTGGTGTGAACGTTGCATCCCAATCTGAAATAACGAACAATCTAGCTGTGTTCACGTTATCCTCTCATCCAAGTTAGAGAAGTAATAATTGTGGGTTGAAGTCACTTCATTGCTGATGAGATGCTTTTTATACATCTTTGGTAAGTGTAAAAAGGAAAGCTTGTCACTTCTTCTGACTGCAAATGAGGAGATTGTGAGAAAATATTGATGGGAGATAACTTTTTGAGGAATGTTTTTTTTCAAGGCTCCTCAGATTTTTAGACTGGTGCCTTGAGAAATCCCTCCACCACTTCCATCTCCTGATATACAGTAGATCTCCTTAGGTGAACATGATCTCCCAAATAGATTGAGAAACAATTTAAGTTTCTAGGAGTGCTGATTGTTCCATTTTTATAAGGAAAACTTTAAATAAAAAAAAAAAGCCACATCATTTTGCTGTGAGATAACGAGGTAAAACTTATTACCCATCTGTTACACACGCATTTTAGGTAGCAGATTTTATTATGGTAACACTACAGAGACCCTTGCAAACTGCAGGATTGCCTTGGTTTAATGTAGTTCCCCATGATTCTCCTGCAGCCTTTTGCTTCAGGTTTCCTGTTGTGATCTTCCAAAGGCAATGACAGTAATTGCATCCATCTCTTGGTACATTATGGAGCCCTGGGAAATGCTGTGACTGCTTTGGTCTGGCAGGTGCCTCCAAGGTGTACAGCACGTGTGGACATGGGGGAAGAAGAGCTCTGAAGGGAACAGATGCTGACTGTTCTTGGCAATGGAGCTCTGCCTCCGAGCTGCTGTCTTGCTTCCACCCCCCCAGCTCCACCTCAGCCTTTGAAAGCAGTTTGAAATGCAAATACGTTTATGTTACCCTTTGATCTAATTTCATCTCAGTAATTTCTCATTGTGTTATAAACCACTCAGAGCGAATAAACCGGTAATTAGACATTATGACTGGAGTTAGGTGTAATTAGCTATTTAAAGGAGCTAATAATGCTGTTAATGGAATTTCTCATTTTGGGGATAGTGTTAAAATACATCTACAAGAAACTCCAGTTAATGCATGGAATTAGCACTCTACTGATTTTATGTGTTTTGTTCTGTAATTCTTCAGGTAATAGACGCTCCATTTTACTGACAGATTAGCTCTAACTTCAGTTTATGGGAAACTGTTTCTTGTTAAGTTAATGATAATATAGTTTTCCTGAGCTTTGGTTCTCACACTGCAACTTCTGCTTGCTTCTAGTGGATTTTTTTTTTTTTTTGACTGATCATTTTATATTGGTTAGGAAAATGTCCAATTATGTAGTCCGGGTCTCTTCAGAGGAGGCTTTTGTATATTATATATGAAACCTGCCTTAAAGAATGGTTTTACCTCATGTATCTTAAGCCATCCTGGAACACATTGAACAAACAGAGGGCAAGCAACTTAGGTGAAAACTTGCTCTGCGCAATATGACTCTCTTGGCAGTCTTCCTCAATCTCCTTGAAGCAAATTAACTGAAAGTGTTGCCTAGTAATGGGTACTCCTTCTAGCTGTACCTGGAAAAGCCTGGAGTGTTACTGTTTTTTCATTTTCTGCTTTGCTTCCCACTATGCTCCTAAATTTCATTTGGCAGTAAATGATCCTCCATATTTTTAAAAATTTGTCTATAATTTAGTCCATTTGTGTATCAAATGGCTGTGAGTGGATATATTTAACTCACAAAGTGCTGTAATTTAATTCAGGAGAAGATTAGCCTTAGAGAATCACTTTTTCCATGTATGAATGTTATCATTTCCCCCCCCCCCCCACCTTGTTAAATCATTATTAAAGAAGCTATTTCAGTTTTGTTTGAAATGCTTTTGGTAGCTATTTGAAAAGGTCTTGAAACCTCTTAGTTACAATGCTGAAAACATGTTTAGGATCTCATGCCGGTGGAGGTGAGAAGGTTGGACAAAAGCTTCATTTAAAAATCAGTGCGGAGAAGGAGGTATAGAATCGGAAGATAATTCAGGTTAGGAGGGACCTCAGGGGGTCTCTTAGTCCAACCCCTGCTCAAAGTGTTGTCAGCTGTGAGGTCAGGCCAGGTTACTCAGGGTTTTGTGTAGTCTGGTCTTAAAAACCTCCAAGGGTAGAGACCACACCTCTCTGAGCAACTTGTTCTGTAGCTTGAATACCTTGGTCATGAAAAAGCTTTTATTTCTATCTTGTTTGAACTTGCCTTGTTTCATTTTATATCAATTATTTCTTTTCCTCCTACCATGTAGGACTCTGAAGCCTGGCTCCATCTTCTTGATGACCTCCTTGTAGGTTTTGGATAATTAATGTTGGGTCACCAGGTGCTAGTGACCAGACCTCTGATTACTACTCATGCTGCCTCCTCCAAATGAAGAAAAGATTTTAAAGAGAAAAAAATAAAAAGAAAGACCTTTCTAAATGGAGAGTTAAGAGAGAAATGTACCTATACAAGGTCATGGCTGTTCTTGAATGTTGTCCAAAGATTTATCAAACTCTGTATGTTTTGTGCAAAATAGCAGCTTAAAAAATAGCACCACTAAAGGAAAGGAAAATCATGTAGCAAGCTTGGGTAGATCACTTTTCTGTTAGTTTCCTATGATAAAGAGCTAACAAGCTTCCTAAGGTGATAGGAACAAATGATTCAACAAATGATACCATTGCTAGGGGATAGAGATTAGATAATCTTTAAGGTCTCTTTTGACTGAGACCATTCTGTGATTCAACTGTAGGATCTTAGGGGCTGAAACCATATTTTGTTTTAATGGGAGTAAGGGCTTGAACTAATGTGATACAAATTACAGTCTTAGTACAATTGTTACTTCTTGAAGTAAATTCTACTGTGAGTTTGACAAGGACAGTGTGAATAACTGCCAGAAAATCAAGCAAGGATTGGTTCGAGCTATGAATCTCCACTGACATATTTTTTGGTTTGTTTTGACATATAATCTCTACCATCAGTCTTCTAACACTCTCTCAAATACAAATTGCAAGATCCAGCTGTGGGCCTCATTGCAGGCTTGCACCGCACAGCTTCTTGAATACAGGGATCAGGCAAAGAGGAATTAAAAAAAAAAAAAATTTAGGAAAACTGAAGGGGTATGTGTTTGCAATTAAGTGTTGGGAAGGAGGAATCTCTGATGACCACAACAAAAAATAAAAAAATGGGAGAGTGAAGGAGGGGGCAAAATCCATCCTGTCCCCTGGACACCGGTGTGAAGGGATGATCCAGGCTGACATGGTCTAAATGCAGTACAGGAGGGTTTCTGTATGGCGAGTTCT
The DNA here is from genome assembly GCA_033558105.1 of Coccyzus lansbergi. Lineage (NCBI taxonomy): Eukaryota > Metazoa > Chordata > Aves > Cuculiformes > Coccyzidae > Coccyzus > Coccyzus lansbergi. The sequence continues at coordinate 1,247,822 of JAUMJK010000549.1, read as the reverse complement.
CCACCTTCCACTGACCTCCTGGTCAGTTCTGAGGACTTCACAAGTGGGAACAGGGCTAGATGAGGAGTATAAGGCAAGTGTCACTACCTGAAGGGAGGTTGTGGAGAGGAGGGAGCTGGCCTCTTCTCCCAAGTGACAGGGGACAGGACAAGAGGGAATGGCCTCAAGCTCCGCCAGGGAAGATTTAGGCTGGAGATTAGGAGGAAGTTTTTCATGGAAAGGGTCATTGGGCATTGGAATAGGCTGCCCAGGGAGGTGGTTGATTCACCTTCCCTAAAGGTGTTTAAAAAACTGGGGGATAAAGTGCAGAGGGACTTGGTTTAGTGTTAGATAGGAATGGTTGGACTAGAAGGTCCGATGGGTCCCTTCCAACCTGGTTGTTCTATGATTCTATGATTATTGTCATGCATTGCAGGAGGAATCACTCTTGTTCTATTTCTACTATGAATGCTGTGTCAAAATAGCATAAAGCACCCCAAGGGGTGAGAGATGGAGATTTTGGACAACAGTTCATGAGGACTTCTCACATCCTTCCTCAGCCTGGCACAGGCAGCTGCACAAACCTCAGACATTCAATTCACTTTGACTGTGGACCCCAGAATGAAAGTCCAGTTTCATATCTCTGGAGACTTTTTCTGCATTCAGCTGCTTCCGATCTTTTTAAAAAAATACACCAAGAGTTGAGTGATGGAAGGGGTGTTGCACTGCCCTAGTCTCATCATGAAAACAAATGCTAATTACTTCTACGTGAAGCAGAAGGACATTGTGAGTCCATTTAAAATCAATCACCAAAGGCAAGGATATGTTTTCAAGATTAGGGTCAGCTGAATTTGTTGTAGAAGGTTGAGAGGTTTTCCCTTCTTCCAGAAAATACCAGTGGGCTTTTAATTTGGGTTAATCGGGGAATAATTTGTTTTCTTTCCATTACACTAATGATTTATTCCACATTACATCCCATCCCATTTACTTTCACCGTGAAGAAGGCTCTTCTGCAGCTCTCAATAGTCCAGTCTTGAAGAAAGGATAAAAGAGTGGCTTGTTTCTGCCCCACATTAAACGTGCTTGCTGCAGGTAGTGCTCATGCTGTGAAGTTTTACCAGCAAATTTTGGCTCCATTAGTGTGTGTTTTTTCCTGAAGCCCACAGGGAAAGAGTTTTCTCTCTGTCTTATCCTCTGTGCTCTGAAAATAACAGCTGTTCTGTCTTTGCGGGTTGTCTTTTTCTCTGCTTATTCCTCTTCCTAGATGCATAGATGGAGAGGTACAGCATAAAACAGCTAGCAAAAGGCAGGAGAGACGAATTTCTCCTGAGGGTTCTTCAAGAGAATCCCTATTCCTTATCTGGGGTATTTGAGTGACAGATATTGCTAGTCAGAAGTCTCTGGCACAAAAAAGAATTAACCAAAATCACATGGTTCATCGCATTAGATGACTCTAGAGTGGGAGCTGATAAGATTTGGCCGCTAGGGAACTACTACAGCATCAGAGTCACCAGCTCATTGAAGCTAGTTTTATTGTGCAGGGATTCCAAAGGTATCACCGAGGGACACAGGCTTTTTAAGATGGAAGAGATGGCACGCAACGTAAATGATTTTCAACATTAAAACTATTTTCAGCTTTTAAGGAAATGGTTGAGGACTGATGATGGCAGGGCAGGCAGTTGACCCAATTTTTTTAAAAAATCATAGGGTTGTGAGTATTTTAGAACAAAGCAAAGATGGGTCCTGTGCAATTGTTATGAAATAACTTAATCATACATAGATATGAGATTTAGTTTCAAGTGCAAGCTACATCACACCTAAACTCATAATCACTTTAAACCATAAACACTGAACATTAACCAGAAAATGACTGAGCCTCTTCTATTTATGTTTTTAAAAAATCAATTTAAGTACCATCTGTCTGATTCTGTGGAGCAGTGAAGAGGAACCTGTATGAAAACACCAGTCAATGCTTTGTACACCTTCCAAATAGCACATCGCTCCCGGTAATAAATAATGCCATATTCACCTACGTATGAGGTGGTATATTTTTCCATGAAAGCTGCCCAGGATCACATTGTCGTGAAGCTTGGCGCAGGCTCCTGAATGAGGTACATCTGCAGCCCAGCTCCTGTACCATTAAGGGGACAGTGAAGATCTGTGGTTGGCCCACCCTGTTGGGAAAGGCGGGTGGCACTGTGCTTACACAGGACACGGGGCAGCCCCTGGTCACACGTTTGGCCCAGGGCTGCAGGCTGCAAGGCTGCAACCATCTGGGTAAGTGGCTGCCTCATCCCCGGAGGTGTTCAAGGCCAGGTTGAATGGACTTCAGGCAGCCTGATCCAGTGGGAGGTGTCCCTGACCATGGCAGGAGCTTGAAATTAGATAGTCTTTAATGTCCCTTCTGACCCAAACTATTCTATGATTCTGCAGTCTTTCATTACCTCCGTGATGATGAATAATAATGATTATGAAACTGAGTGCTTACAGCAGGCTGGTGAGAGAGAGAAGTGATATGATTGAAGCTCCACTCTATAGGCCTAACTTATTTCAATATTTTCTGTTGTTGTGTAAGTCAATGTTGCATCTACCTTCCTGTCTTTTTTATGCTCTTGCATTTCTTTTGCTAGTAAACCTTTCCTTGCATCTTTTCAATTGAGTTTTACATTTGACATGGTTTTCCTGGATGATGAATTGTGGGTTTTTTTCAACTTTACTTAACCTCTTTCCTGTGTTTCCAACTGTATCAACAATATTTATTTTGTGTGTACTTTCGTTGTCTTTTATTTCAGTTTCCATGTTAGGATAGTCTGCCAACTAGAAAAGCAATGTAAAGGTGGTACTTTTCTCTACTAAAATAACACTTTTTTTTGCACCACGTTGAGGCATTTTTTTTTCTTAGGGCATAGTGCTGCCACCAGTCTTGCCAAGGTTCCCCACTGAATCCATCCAAAGTGAGACTGGGAAGATGAAGCCCTTCTCCCTGCAAGTTGTTCAAACTATCTATACCTACAATTTTATCATAGTAAGACCAACAGCATTGCCAACAGACTAAATACAAAACTCAGCAGAGCTTTGACACTCTTTCATCTCCCAAGTTTTCCAATTTTTGTCTCTGTGTTATTCTTTCCTTCAGCCTCAGCTTCCTTTGCTGTCATTTCATCAGGTTGGGGAAAAGACAAACAGTTATTAAAACTGGAATGATGTAGTAAAACATGTTTTGAGACATCACACTAACTGCAACAGGCATTCAAGCTTTTCTTTCTAATTAACATAAGTAATTAATAGCTACCCAAGAGCAAGTTTCAGATTAATTAATTCCCACCAAAGCTGTCATCCAAAATGCTCCTTTGACTGACTGTTCAAGGTAACTCATTATAGTTTGCAAGTAATGTAGGAAAATGTTATTAACTACAGGACAAATAGCAATAAGGTTAGTAACTTTACTAAACTTTCTTCTGCCATTGTCATTTGTTTTTGGTGTTCTCCAAGAAAGGGTGAAAAATTAAAACTTTTGCACTGAGTAAGGCTGTATCGATTTCTATTTCTTACAACATCCCACTTAATAATCTGGAATGTTACACCCATTAAAATGTTTTTTAGGAAGGAAAAAGAAGAGAGTTCTCTTACTTGGGCCATTCAAATGGACAAAATCTAGGTTATGCGCCTTCTATTAAATTATTTACACGGATATAGACAGAGAAGAAATGAAATTAGACCTAAGAGATCTTTGTCAGTGACCTCATTGAGACGCCACTGATTTTATCAGAAGTATGATTTACTCTGCAGTCTGTACAGTGTGATGTACAGTACTGACCCACTGCATTGACAGTGCTAGCTCATATTTGCTGCTGAAGGCATTGAAGGAGTTAATGGATAAAACAGGAAATCCACTATTCCAAACTATACCGTCCTTCCAATTCACACTCTCCCCAGAACAGGAGCCCAGGTTCCTTTTCTTCCTTGCAATACAAGGATTTTCCATGTATTTTAGTCCAAGGATGCCAATTTTAATTCTTTGAGTCATGAAACATGAATTAATTGCAGATAACCTTAAACAAGAAGCCTGTGAATTGATACAAGCTATTGAATAATTTCTTAGGCATAGTTAGATCAACATGGCAGTGTTCAAACTTACAATGTCTTCAAGTCTGCACTGGCAATAAATGCTTGAAAGGTTTTTCCCCAGTGTTTTTGACATTCACCCTGTCTATCAAACAAGAGGGATGAGTGCAGTTCCACATGCTCTGTTAGGCTTACATCATCACGAATGATGAGGCTTGGGAGACGGTGTCTGCCCTTATCCCCTAAAATCTCTCTTGGGAGGATTTTCGTAATCTCTCTAAAATCCTGGATTGCCAGAACTCTTCATAGAGCTCAGTAAAACCTCTCCTTGTCAAGAGCTGTGCAGGCAGGCAGTCACGTTGCTCCACTGCAATATGGCTCAATGCTGTTAATAGTTTTTCTACAGTTCCTTACATCACCTTGCATCTTTTAGAAGTCTTTTCAAAGCAAGAATGATCACATGAAATCAATATGTAGAATATTTACTTTGAAGAGTCTGGAGTCTTGTTTTCAGGTTATGGAGATGGCACTAGACATTTTGTTTAAAAATATAGAAAGAAAAAAGGCTGTTGGCAGAAGTAAAATCTTTAATAAATCAGGTGATTAAGTAGGAAAGATGAGTCTTACGTATCCAGAAACTTGGCAAAGAAAGAGTATTAAGATCTTTTGTGAGCAGAAGCTTTTCTAATTTGTCCAGCCAATCCACTGGTCTAATATAGTTACCTGCAGACTCTTCCCTTTGTTTAAAGGACAATTGAATAGTTTATATTCAGCTGAATATCTGCAGTTCCTTTGGGATGATCAAGACTTTATGCAAAAATTTAATTATTATGTTAATCGCTATTCAAATGGCAAGGAGTAAACGACAGAGCTCCAGTTGCAAGGTAACAATAGGAAGACATCAATCGTAAGACCTCGTTCTGAAATACATGAATTTTCATGCTTTGTTGAAAGCAAACCATCTCTCTGGGTGGGGGGGAAATAATGCCTTGAAAATCAATGAAGTCATTGCAGTTGTAATTTAGTTAAAATTCTTGTCAGTAGTGAGTCAAAATGTGAATGGTTGTATGTCAGTTTCCTGCATGCTTGTTGGTGTATATGTATATGCATATCATAGAATCATAGAACAACTAGGTTGGAAGGGACCCATCGGATCTTCTAGTCCAACCATTCATATCTAACACTAAACCAAGTCCCTCAAGACCTCATCCACCTGTGCCTTAAACACCTCCAGGGAAGGTGACTCAACCACCTCCCTGGGCAGCCTATTCCAATGCCCAATGACCCTTTCTGTGAAAAACCTCCTCCTAATCTCCAGCCTAAATCTCCCCTGGCAGAGCTGGAAGCCATTCCCTCTTGTCCTGTCCCCTGTCACTTGGGTGAAGAGCCCAGCTCCCTCCTCTCCACAACCTCCTTTCAGGTACTTGTAGAGAGCAATGAGGTCTCCTCTCAGCCTCCTCTTCTCCAGGTTAAACACCCCCAGCTCTCTCAGCCACTCCTCATAGGTTCTGTTCTCCAGCCCCTTCACCAACCTCGTTGCTCTTCTCTGGACTTACTCCAGAGCCTCAACATCCTTCTTGTGGTGAGGGGCCCAGAACTGGACACAGTATTCAAGGAGTGGCCTCACCAGTGCTGAGTACAGAGGGAGAATCACCTCCCTGGACCTGCTGGTCACACCGTTTCTGATACAAGCTAGGATGCCATTGGCCTTCTATGTTGTGTTGTGTTGTGTTATGTTATGTTGTGTTATGTTATGTTATGTTATGTTATGTTATGTTATGTTATGTTATGTTATGTTATGTTAAACTTTATTTTGCTCTGACCCCAGAGAAATAGGAAACATTATTAGCAATGGAAAAGACAGCTGAGAATCAAAGGATGATTAAAAATACTTCTTTTCTTGATAGTGCCATTGTGTTAGGGTAGGAATTGAAGAGAGAGAGAGCCTTCAGAGGTGGCGTAGTTGTGACTCTGCAGTAGACGGGCAGTAACAGGTCTAAAAATAACAACATATGGGCGAAGTCAAAGAAGGCGAAGCTGTGTCTCTGCAAGATGTTGAGCAGCTCCTTAGTGTTTGGTACGTGGCACGGCTGAACTCCTGAACACTGACACTGGGGTACTGTTCCCTTCCTCCACTTCGCTTTGATTTTGTCTTGGCCTTTTGCAGGCATTGAAGATGATACAGAGAAACAAGCTGAGCTGAACAAGAAAGTTTGAAATGTGTGAAGTTATGTAGCAAATTGAAAGTGAAGAGGTCACTGTGGTCTTGAATTGCTGAAAGGATTTACCTGCAACTCTGAGGCATAGAGAGAACAGCCCAAAGCTTAGAAAGAGAAGGAGTCTCAAGTCTCCAGCAGATTTCTCTTAACTTTGGAATAGCAGCTGGGTTTCACAGGGAATGGTCCCATATTTCTAACACTGACATGAAAATGCTGTCCTTTCACACTCTTTGGTGGAAGAATAAACACTTTCCAAATGCGTGACATGTACAGATACTATGATGTGGCAACTGCACGGCGTGATTCATACTAGCGTTTAGGAAGCTGGTCAGATTTGGTGCCTAAATCATATCCATGTCTTCCACTTTCCATAGTGCATGACTGGGATGAATAATTCTCTGATGACATTAATTTCTATGAACAATAATTTGAGAGCCTTTTGCTTCTCTAGAACTGCTTGCATAGTACAGCTGCTGCCGTTTTGGTGCAGACTCAGCCTTTGTGTGTGAAGAGGAACCAGGTATCGCATTTCCACTGTGGCAGCTCCTTCTCTGATGGAGGATGTGACTAGTGAATTTTCTTGTGGAAGGATAGGAAAGGAGTCTGTTAGAAGTGCACATTTATTTAGAAAACTTGTGGCAGAGCAAGGTGATTAGGGATGGTTACCCAGAAATGTTTCTTGGTACTCATTTGGGAGAAAAAGCTGATTCTGTGCATCAAGTGGGATTGAATCCTCCTTCACTCCTCCAAATAATTCTGTGAATATTTTCCTGAGGTCAGACCCTTGCTACCTCCTTCCTAATATCACAGAATCATAGAATCACTAGGTTGGAAAAGACCCAATGGATCATCAAGTCCAACCATTCCTAACAGTCCTTAAACCATGTCCCTCAGTGCCTCGTCCACTTGTCTTTTAAACACCTCTAGAGAAGGTAACTCAACCCCCTCCCTGGGCAGCCTGTTCCAGTGCCCAATGACTCTTTCCATGAAATATTTTTTCCTAATGTCAAGTCTGAACCTCCCCTGGTGGGGCTTGAGCCCAGCTCCCTCCTCTCCTCATGTAAATATGTTACATTTGTCTTTGGGGCTGCTGGTTTTCTGATGATATACAGAATCTTGTTTTATGTCAGCATAGACACTGAAAATGCCATGCAGTTTACACAGAAAGGGTGCTGTTTCCCGTCTTCTGTCTCAATTCCATTTCACAAAGTTATTTCACTTCATATATTTTCAATTAATGCTTGCAGGCATGTAGGGACGTAAATCGAGGAATGATTGAAAAGACTGCAAGTGTTCTAGAAAGCAGGGAAATATTCAGGGGCATCGGTAAACACCGTATTTGCACTCTATTATAAACCTTTGTCCAAATACAGAGTCAGGAGACTTTGAGCCAAATTGAAGATGACAAATTAAAAGAAGAAATGAAGAAAGTGCTCTTAATACACAGCATATAAATAACTTCTGCTTCTTGGAAGAAGCACTGAATTAGGTGACATAAGGACTTACCACTACATAAAAGAGGAAGCAAAAATATACCTCTGTAAAAGCTCCCCTCTTCAATTTGACTCGGAGAAGTAGTAAAGTACAGACTTCTAACTCTTGAAAGCCTTGATTTACTAGACTGCTTGAGCATGCACCAGTATTTTAGGCTCTAAGTAATTCCAGTGACTCCCTTAACGTTCCATGCTCACTGAATATAAAGCGTATGTGAAAGGGTTAGATATTAGCCTAAGAAAACTGCTAATTACATGGCATAAGGAAGACTTTTTCTATGAAAGCTGTTTTGGGATTTGTTCCAGTGTATTGCTTTCTGTTGTTGTGCCCGTTAGGGATGAGGGGGAGACCTGAATGCTTTTGTGAAGCTTGTTAGCCTTGTTAGACTGTACCTAACACAAAGGTCGAGCAGCTGAAAAGTGCAGTCAATGCCTTTCTTTGGGTACATGACAGGATCTGCCTGATAAAGACTTAGTATTAGTCCTAGTGGAGGCAATGGTGGTTCAAGTGAAAACATAAATTATTTAATATTAGGTTAAAAATCTTTAGCATCACATTGAGGTTTAGAAGTGAGAATGGGGATTTGGTACCTTTGTGGAGAAATGCGCTTTATCTAAAATGCAAATTAGGTCAATCCCAAAGTGCATTTTCATTTGTCTTTAGATTTCTGTATGTTGTGGCTAGTCCCATTTTCTTTGCTGAATTTCAGAAAGGAGGCTGTGGTCATCAGTGTATCTTTGTACTGGGGGGTGGGGGGTTCCCCTTCTCTGTAGCCCCTGCCCCCATTATAGGTCATGTAAAGAAAACTTCCCTTGCAACCCAAGGTGCTGATACCTCAGTGGGTGGGTGAAGGTAACTTGGATCTACAAAGAACTTCTAGTACCTGCAGCTCTTCCTCAGTGCTAATGTTGCTTTTCTATGTGTCTTTGCATGGAGAAGGCAAATTTCATTGTCTTGGGTGTTAGAGCAGAAGTATTTGCTACTGACAGGCCTTAATCTGTTGGCACTGGCATAATGAGAATCATTGCAACATCTCTTTTTCCTGATCCTACCTCTCACCCTGAAAAGGGGACGGCAGTCGGAAAAGAAAAAGATTTTTTAGAGCGAGTGGGAAGATTCTGTGCTTAACTTCAGCACTTATCATTTGAGATGGGCTCGTGTCAGACAAATATATGCATAATGATAGAACAAGCCAGGCAGAGGACTTGGAACTGCATTTTCTCAGCCAGTACATGCTGTACACAATGTGGTTTATGTTGGTAATTTCTGTGGGTGAATTTCTTGAGACTTATGTACTCTCTTGGGTGCTTGGGGCCAAGTCTTTGTTCTAGCTACAGCATCGTGAAAGTACAGTGGTGTTCACTGTTGGCATAGAAAAATAACCAACCCTTAGCCTGGATAGTACATAACTTTTTGTCACCTTTACAAAGCCATATAGTGAAGTACCATAAATGCCCAGTGTCTACAGCACATAAAAAAGATCACTGAGGAGGAATATACTACCCTATTTCCTTTCTCTTGTGCCAGTCATTACAAAATCAGTCCTATGTTACTCGAGTCACAGCGTAATTTATCAGTTTCATTGTGTGCCAGTGATAAATTTAATGTACTTTGTGCAAGAAATCCTATTACTCGGATTTTATGTGTAATATATGAATATATGGACTCCATTAAAACAAAAAAAAAAACCCAGAACACTGATTGAACTCCTTTAAGAAGGACTTACCTTAAAAAGTGACGTGGTGCGATCCATAGTAAATTCTTCTAACTTCATTTTCCTTTGCAGTGTTCATTTTTATAATGCGAGCTTTACTCTATTAAGCTGTCAGATAAAAAAGGGAGCGAATGGCCTGGCCACATTTTAATCTAACAAAGGATACATTTAGCTAGCTCAATTACCAGTGGAAGCTTTAGATAGAAATACAAAAAGAAGGACGACAGAGCAATTTATTTTTACAATAAAACTATTAATTCTTGCACCCTCCCCTCCTTATAATATTCTGACGCTTAACACTACGTTAATGAGGCACTTTTAATATAATTATGGTTGCTTTTGTTCCAGCTTTTCCTGATTTTTAGATGTGGCCTTAGAATTAACTGTCCTTGGCCAGAGTTAAATGTTCGCCCTAATTGGGCTGAAACTGTCAGCTTTTTACAATTTCCTGCAACGTGTTTTGCTATTTTTTACCATTTGGATTTAGAGAGAGGAAAGAGAAAACATCATTTCATGATGCTTCTCTCTTCGGATAATTTAACCAACCTACAATTTGTAGCAGCATTGCTGGGATTTACGCAGTCTAAGGCTCAACATATGGCCTCCAAACTGTTTTTCTTTGCTGTCTTTAGATGCAATATAATTTATTTTCTTTTAGAGCGGGCTGAAGAATACGGCATCTAACTCCTAGCACAAGTAATTCATTAGTAACAGGCTATGTTGATCCTGGAGCCGAACACAGCAATTACCCAAAATGTCCTTAAATTGCCTCTCAAACAATTATTCGAAGGAGTGGGTAACAAGCTGTGGAGAATTTAATCTTTTAGTTGCTTGTCCACTCCTCAGTGTTGTGCTGACTCCTGTTTGTTTGTGTCCTGTGCCTGAGCGGCTTGGTGCTGCACCCAGCCAGCTAGTTTGCAATCGCAGAAGGATGGAAGTATAAATGGACCATAGCAGCTGAATTCCCTTTTTAGTTTTTAGCACGCTGCCTTCCACGGAGTGCGGGAGAGACAGTGCTTTGTAATTCAGCTCACCACCTTTACTGTGATGTTTTCTTCATTTTTATGTTTGTTGCTAACTGTAGCTGCTCTTTGTTATGGTTATGAAATGGCAGTGTGACTCATTTCTCTGTATGTATGAAATTTATACCGTTATCCCCTCACGCATATTAAGAGAAAACTAGTCTTTTGTTTTGGACACACGGTGATCTTTCATATCTGAATGAGGAAATTCCTCTTCATGGTCCAATTCGTCTGTGACCTTTAAGAACTGGACGTCATCACCCTTACAGCCCCAGCTGTTTCAGGTGCTGTATGGATGGCTGATCTTTCTCTTACTCATGCAAGAGAAATTCTACTGCTTTTGGTTTATATTTCAAATAGAAACCCAGAAAACTGGCTGTGATCTCCCTGTGTCCCTTAGTGTACACAAGAAGTACCAACATGACTATGTAGCAGGATAGGATATTTGTTCTCTGCTACCCCCTCCCTTATGAACAGTTTGGCTTTGCATCCCTGAGCACAGCTCTTCCAGAAACAGGTGTTGTTTTTTTGCCTTTTGAGGTCTGGCTTGAGGAATGAGGACTGGTTAAAGACACAAACGTCCTGCTAGATACTGTTTTTCACAAAGATGTGAGAAAAATTCCTTCAGCAATCCTACAAAAATCAGGGTATTTTCTTCCTCAGGAAGAGTATTTCGTAGATTCACAGAATCACCAGGTTGGAAGAGACCCATCAGATCATCAAGTCCAACCATTCCTATCAAACACTAAACCATGTCCCTCAGCACCTTGTCCACCTGTCCCTTAAACCTCTCTAGGGAAGGTGACTCAACCCCCTCCCTGGGCAGCCTCTGCCAGTGATCAATGACCCTTTCAGTGAAAAAATTTTTCCTAATCTCCAGCCTGAACCTCCCCTGGTGGAGCTTGAGGCCATTTCCTCTCATTCTGTCCCCTGTCACTTGGGAGAAGAGCCCAGCTCCCTCCTCTCCACAACCTCCTTTCAGGTAGTTTTAGAGAGCAATGAGGTCTCCCCTCAACCTCCTCTTCTCCAGGATAAACACCCCCAGGTCTCTCAGCTCTTCCTCATAAGACCTGTTCTCCAGCCCCTTCACCAGCTTTGTTGCTCTTCTCTGGACTTGCTCCAGAGCCTCAACATCCTTCTTGTGGTGAGGGGCCCAGAACTGGACACAGGATTCAAGGAGCAGTCTCACCAGTGCTGAGTACATTTTAAAGCTATTTATTACTTTAGTGAACTTTCATGTGGTCATTGGTAAAACCAAGTTGTGCAGCCTGGGGATAGGATAGAGGTAGTCTCCTAAGATACGGATCAATGTGTAGTGGGAAAGCACTGATAGGAAAATAGGAGTTGTGCTCTGGGAAAAAGAAAACCACTAAAATAATAATAATAAAAAAATTTGGCTTGTTTTGGTGGAATAAATGTTTTGTTTGGATAATCCATTTGGGATTTGAAGGCATTCCTATGGTTGAAAAGACTCATAAGACCATTATTAGAATACCCTACGCAGAAATATATGAAATGGATCAAGGTTGGGAAGATGAAGGCTCAGTCTGAGCCTAGGTAGCAGGCAAAAGTTTCACAAACTGAGGCAGGAGGGTGAAATTACTCTTATAGAAGCGTGAAGGGGTTCCCTAGGAACAAAGGCTTTATAGGTTGTGCAGTCCCGTGTTGATGTGCTATACTTGCACACACTGCTCCTCTGAAAACTCCGCAGCTGTGTCCTGTGATAAAGACGCTGTGGGGGTGATTTTGTGTTGGACAAAGTGGAGTTTTCATTAACAAAGCTGGCAAGAGAGGATAATGGAAACTTTCTTTACTTTCCCATCAACCCTTGGAGACTACTTAGGTCTTGAAAGAAACCACAAAGATCCCTTCTTTTTCTTCGGTGCCTGAGGCCATGCATTCAGGTTCCTCTGGGGCAGAGATTAATATTCAATGACAAATCACTCTGAAACTGGAGAAAAGAATTAATGGTCATCTTTGGCCTGTTATGTTCAGGGTTTAGTAGAGTGTAATCCTTTATAGGAAGAAGTCCTTGTGAGGTATTTAAATCTGGCATTGTCCAGTGAATCATTCAATGATGAAATATTCTGGAGCCATTATAATTTTTAAAAATTAATCATGCATTAGACTTTTTGCACCACTTAATGTAGCAAAGAAGCGAACTGTTCAAATATTACAGGCTTCGTTAACTGAAACTAAATTATTGTTCAAAATCAAATATATCAATCCCATCCTGAGAGATGCCTGATCTCTATTTATTTCTGCTGCTGGGATAATTATAAAGGAAATTTTACAGTCTTTACTAATTTTGGTCTCACCGGGAAAACTTGTAATGCTCACTGTTCACTGTCTCGAGGTATAGGAGGGGTAGGAGCTGTACGAGGGCTGAGGGAGAGATTGGGTCAGTATTTCCATTTTATTTGTGTTTTCTTGGACAGCTTTTATAAATATATATCACCCCTGAGACACTCTGTTCCACATGGTACGTGATAGTCTAGATCCAGAAACAGGGGTAAACATCTAGATTTTTTTGTTTATGTGGATTGTTTTGGTTTTATGCTGCTTTCAGTAACTTAACTATAACGTGACAGAATTCTACATTGCTGCATAGAGTTGAAAACGTTAGAATGAAAAAATGCTAATTTTCTCTTGCAGAAAACCAATGGTTTCTGTTTTAAACAAGATCATGTGGGTGCAATTGGTGGCTGTTGCCTCTTCAGATGTGTCCATATTCAAATGTGTTATAAGATCAATAACTCATTGATTCAAGTGATAAGAGAACTGTTAGATTTCATGAAGTTGTTAATTAGCAAACTACCAGTAGCGCTTACTAAATCACTAGGGTATTATTGTTTAATTATATGCCTAACTAAGCATACCCTCTGCTTTAATTAGTGGAAAATGAGTTAAAAATATACAGGATATGGCCTACTTCTGTACCCAGTCACAGATTAACTCATTTTCTTTAATTTCCAGATATTATATCAACATTATAAAATATTCAACACATGTATTTCGTAGATCTGCTACCATTAGCGTCAAATTTGTTGATGCAGCTTAACTGATCTAGAAGTAAGTTTAGAAATTAATATTAATATATTGTTTATGAAGACTGCCATTTGGAAAAGTACTTTAATTGTCAATAAGGCATATTAATTTCAAGTGTGTGTGCTCCAATATGATTAAATGCCAATGGCAAATAGATTCAAGAAGGCCAAAAGTAAACCGTAGAAGCCCATTTTAAAATGTGATTCTTCAGCTCTCCCTATAGTAGGCAACATCCACTGAGGATCCGTTGAGCCTCCCTCTCACAAGGGTTGAGTTGGTTTTAAATGACACCTCTGAGCTGAAAAGCAAGTTGAATAGATTCATTTTCATGAGCAGGTTTGGTTGTGATTAAGTGGTAGCTTTAAGCCATACCTGATACTCTGTCGGGCTCAGCACGTGCTTGGCAAGAAGGAGGGTGAAATCTGAATTCTACCCATCTTGCTTGTGCTGATTGTGGTTTGGGTTTTGTTGTTTTGTTGGGTTTGATTTTCAGCTGTTTACCAACAGCGGATTTTCAGGTAGTTACAGGTCCGAAATCCCAACTCTCTTCCTGGCTGTACCTCTATTTACTAGCCTGTGAAATAAAGAGCATCCATCCTGGAGGATGCTTGGGAGGATCACACAATATGTTAGGTAACTTTGGCTACTGGCTTGAAGTTATGTGGGAAATGTAATCAATGAATGAGAAAAAATTCTGTAAGAATGAGTTCATCAGAGGCTGTTAAACCCAAAGATACCGTTGTCTGACCTTGGGAACTGCCTGTGCTGCAGAGCTCAGAAGGTTGAGATTAATCTTGTGAGGTATATGCCTTATTCTCGTAGACTTCCTTAGGCTCTCACTGCTGGAGACAGAATCCTTGGCTCTGCTGGCCTTTGATCTGACCCAGTCCAGACATCACAGTGTAATTAATGCTTGTCAGAGCCTGCAGCAATCCATAATCCATAATCCACTGCATTTCTGTTCCTGTAATGGGCTAATGGGTGGTCTCTTGCTCTGCTCACAATTAATGTAAATTAGTGTCTCCTCTGAAATCATGCTTTAAAGTTAAAGGAGCTTTCTTCACTAGCACCAGTTGATAATTTGGCCCAGGAGTATGAGAGTGTACCAGAAGGACACGTGTATTTTCATTAGAGGTTTTTGTATGGGTGTGTGAAAGCTGTGTCAGCTATAAAATTAGAGTGCATAATATAAATACAAACCCACTTTGAATAAATTTCCTTACTGAAACGAGCATTTTAAGTGTTCCTGTGATTCAGGTATTTTAATTTTTAATATTTTGATTATAATTTTAGAGTTTTGTGAATGTGTGGCAACCCATTTTCAATGTGGAGTCTTCTACTCCCTTAAAAGATATATCCTGTGGAAGGTTTGCTATAGAGTTTAACTTCTGCACAGACAAAAATCACTTTTAAAAGTGCACATCCCAAACTGAAGGGTGCAGCAAAGCTACTTCCATAGAAATCCCCTGCAATTAAGACAAACCCAACTTGACAGCGTGGAATTAAATATGACAATAAGAAACCAAATAAAATCTGTACGTATCAGGACAGAGGGAGACGTGATAGAAATTTATTCAGTGGGAATTGATGTAGTCAGCTTGAGTGAGGAATATAAAACAAATGATGTGTGAATACCCCTGCCTGAACAGCACATAATTCCTGTAGAAGGGGAAAGGGTTTTACGGAGTCATGGTTAGCCCTCCGATGATCACAGCAATAAAATCAGTTCTTCTAAGGTGATCCCACTGAGCATCTTCTAGCATCTGTATTGTCAGGACGGGCCACTGAAATGGCTCACTTGTGAATGCTTTCTCTTTATTAGCCTCTCTCATTCTCTACCTCCGTGTACGTTCAGGGCTTTATTCCCACTTACTCCCTACAGGGGACTGCAGCAAATGCATAACCCAGCGCAGACAAACACTGGGTAATTGTGAAGGTGTCTCACCGTAAAGATTTTCAGGCAAAGATTCTGTATGGGGAAGCAGAACAATGAGATAAACCTAAGATCAAAGTGCAGATGTTCCCTGCCGGAGGCCGGACAATGCCATGCACAAGCCACTCTATTCAAGCCTGCTTTGAGGTGCTGAGGGACATGGTTTAGTGTTTGATGGGAATGGTTGGACTCGATGATCCAGTGAGTGTTTTCCAACCTGGTGATTCTGTGATTCTGAGTAGGGGCTTTGCAGCTGGTGATCTCCAGAGGTCCCTTCTGACCTTCACTGTTCTGTGATTCTGTAAAATGGGATCTGTTAGTGTGTGTGTCAAAGAGAGTTTTCTTAGTACAGCAGAACATCTCCTGACAGGAGTGCAGGAAGAATTTAGGCTCCTCTGGAGAAGTCAGTTGCTCATCACAAACATCTTGATATATATGGCAAATGCCTGTGGGGAGTAGGTAACTCTATTATTGTCTGCTGGCAATAACACATTTCTGCAAGTAGTTTTATTGCCATCAGTCATATTTCCTTCAAGTGCACTCAAGGGACAAACAGGTCTTGAATATCCAGGGGATGACAAATGTACTGGGGCAGAAGCAAACTTCTTCAATAATGTCAAATCCTGACACTTGAAAGTGATACCATGAACACACACCTGTGCTGTCCCCTCATAAAAAGCATTCCAGGCAAGTAGAACTGTCACATAATCCTTTCCCATTAGCTAGATTTTGCATTTTGCGAGAGTCCTGAGCCATAATGATCTGCAAGATAGGGGAAACTTATATACTACAGGAATTTCCTAAATTATCAGTGCTTGACATGTTTTCACGCATTTTTCCATCACCTAGCAAAAGTCTCTCTGGGATGTTTGTTGTGTGGCTGTTACTATATAGATAATAAGTGAAAACCTGAAATCCTTTCCAGTGTGTACCTTTCCCAAAAGTGCCTGACATACCATGTTACAAATTCTCAGCAGTACGAACACGACTCCTTCTGCCCAGGCCTGTCTTGAAACCCCACACCGTTAAGCTCATAAGCTTCAATCTAAATTCCATTATCTACTTGTGATCATTTGACCTTGTAAACTTGCTGGAAAATCCAGTCACTTAATAGTTATAAACAAATAGAACCCAGAATGCCTTGAAATCTGGAGATCTTTTAAAGTTTTGTCCCGAGTGGTCTAAGCTCAGGCATCAAAGATGGAGCCAACTTTTAAGTCTGAACCTCAGACAACCCTTTGTACATAATCATGAATTTCAAGTATATTGAAGAAGGTCATTGTCAGGAAATCCTGAAAGGAGTCGCTGGGACTGAGTTCAGAATCCCTGGGTGATGTCTGCTCCAAGATCATCTTAAATGAACAGTTTATAAAGGCATGTGTATCTCCTCAATATAGCAAGTTCACTGTGGAAAGCAAGCTGATTCTTAAGGGCATTTGGACAAAACCTACAATATATACAATAGCATTGCTTCTGCAATTTTACAGCTTGAAGCACCAAACAAACTCACAGAACCTTACATGACTCTTCTAAGGCAAGCAGGGGAAAGAGAGAAGTATTTACAACAAGATGCTTGTGGCTTTTAGGCTAGAAATTCTTTGATAAAAGAAATTTAAAGCACTTCTAAAACCTATTTGAATAGAGTGCTTTAGAAAATCATGCCATAAATTAAAAATATCCCTTCCATTAGTAAAAGGAGTTGAAAGGATGTCTAAAAACATATGGGCAGTGCTTGTGTAATCCATGTGAGAGCAGATGCTTGAAAGTTTAAGGAAGTGACTGATCGGTCTGCCCCCGTGCTCTGTTTACCTTCGAATGGTGGGAAAGTGCATGACACACAGCTACCAACGTTTTGTACAGCAGCATCCCTGATGAAATGTTTCCAATGTAGACACCTTGTATTTGTCACTGTTTTTCCCAGAGACCCTTGGGAGTATTTCTTTTTCACATGCTTTTCTTCACAGGTTTATGAGCTTTTGATATCTGGTGAAGTCAGCTGTAAAAAATCAGTGTTGGCTTTGCTGAGCCAGGTTGGAAAAGACCCACAGGATCATTGAGTCCAACCATTCCCATCAATCACTAAATCATACCCCTTAGCACCTCATCCACCCATACCTTAAACACCTCCAGGGAAAGTGACTCAACCAGCTCCCTGGGCAGCCTCTGCCAGTGCCCAATGACCCTTTCTGTGAAAAAAATGCATGCTTGCAAGAGCTGGTGATCAACCATCATCTGAAAATTGCCATTTTTTCTTCATGCAATAAAACAAAGAGCCTAGTGGTTCTTTTTGATTGCACATATAGCCTATCTGATGCCACTATATACTGACACACCAAGATTACTAGTCCATCCATCACTTACAAAGAATATTT
Source organism: Coccyzus lansbergi (assembly GCA_033558105.1). NCBI lineage: Eukaryota > Metazoa > Chordata > Aves > Cuculiformes > Coccyzidae > Coccyzus > Coccyzus lansbergi. Next base: position 1,229,976 of record JAUMJK010000549.1, on the reverse strand, counting down.
TTCTCTCTCATCTTCCTTTGAGCTTCCCATGCTTCGATTATGCTGTCATAGTCAGAAGCATGAATCCCACGGTGACATGACACACGGTGGTGTCATGTCTCATGTGTAAGTTTTATCCACATATATCCACTTGGAACAGGGGAAGAAATGCAGAGAAAGTAAATTTTAAAGTAAGAAAGAGAAGAATGATTATAAAGAGTAGAGTAAATGTTATGGCAAGGGAGACACTGGCCAATGGAAAGCAGTGAGTCTGCAGGATCTTCTGATGGAAGCAGAGCCATCTACTGAAAGGATTAGACCTTAGCATCAAATATTTTGATATGCAGTGAACTGGGAATGCAACATTTTCTCTAACAGCTATCAGCAAATTTTATGCTGACCTCTAACAGAAGAGAACGTTATGTGGCCTGTCTGGTTGTAGAGGTGGGTAGGTTACACTGACAGGTGGCCCTTCTGGAAAGAGAAGTGCTCTCAAGATGCTGTGTAAAACAAGCTTGTAATGTCAAGGTTGCCACTGGCCAACTACAATTGCTGCCTGGTTTTTAAGGGCTAAGTGCCTTTCTTGCCTTGGCACACAGTTGCAAGCCATTTGTGTTAGCAGGATACTGGAAAAGGCGATGTCTGTATCCTTTACTAAGTGCTAGAAATACCTTCATTTTAATTGTCTGAGTAAAAAAAAAATTAATATCTAAATATGTTTGGTTTTATTTGGTATTAAGTGCATTTGATTTGTGTACTTCAATGATATAATTACTGGCTGTTTGTTTACCATTCCTCTCTCGACAGTTCAAAGAAAAAAAATTTATCACAGCAAGTAGGTTTTCAATTGCTGCTCAGTTTAAGTCTTTTAGCAGAGAAATAATTTCTTTATTTTCCAGTTCACAGGAAAGCAAAGATAAATACAATCTTCCCTACCTGTAATTGCACTGATAAACTGTATATATATGTGGCCAGAGATAAAAGCATCACATCTGTTTTAGTGCCTTCAGCGCTATGAAGATTACACTATTTGTTTTTAAATGCATGAATTTGACACTATCCCCTTTAGATTTCTATTCTACCGCACGTGTCAGAAATCTTTGAAAAATGCATTTCTTTCCTCCATAAGAAGGGATTGATAAGCTAAGCTATTGGAATGGAGTTTAAGCATTTGAGGAAGTTGCAAGGACATCTGCTAGGGAGGAAGAGACCTCTTGGTTTTCTCTGGCTTATATTATTAGGTGCATGTATGTCACTGATTAGTAATATTTAAAACTGCTGCATTATCATGTTGTCTTTAAGGAGTTGCAATGAATATGCCCCCTCCCTCCCTCCCTTCCTTGACCAAGTATTCCAGACATGTTCCTCCTTCCAGGTGTGTGTCAAACACAGCTGAGCAGGCAGAGAAGAAAGAATCAAATCAGATTAATTATTCCCTTCTGCATGAAGCATTATTCCTAGTGTTTTTTTTTTTTTTTTCATGTTGCATTGTCATATTAATTGTGTTGATGGAGACTTTATTTTCTCCTGAAGTCTGTTTCATAGTCATATGGACATTGGACAATTTTTTCTGGAATACAGCCTGAGATTTCTGTCTTTTTTCTTGTCATTACATAACTCTTGGTTGCACACTCACTGGTCCCCTATAACGGTCTCCAAATGCATGTTAACATATCCCACAGACTCATAGAATCATCGAATGGTTTGGGTTAGAAGGTACCTTAAAGATCATCCAGTTCCAACCCCCTGCCATGGGCAGGGACACTTCCCACTGGATCAGGCTGCCCAAGTCCCATCCAACCTGGCCTTGAACACCTCCAGGGATGGGTTGGGTTGTCTTGGTGGGATATTTATAGCTGGACAGGGGGGAAGCAGCAGCTATCAATACCGCAGGCAAAGTTTTCCCTTCCAGACACGGTGCAGTTGGCCAAGGCATCATTTAACTTTTTTCATTTATGTGGCGATGTAGAAGGTGTGTATGCTTCATGACAACTGGCTGCATGTGAGTGAATTGAATCCCCAGCAAATTTCTAGAGGCTGGGGTTGAGTCCTTGTATTCAATCTTAGACTGCACTACCTTCTAGTGGCATTTTATAATATTTCCTTCCTTTTAACTTTTTAGCATTTGCTGACAGTGATGAGGAGACTCCAAGCCACAGCCAAACTAAGCAAAGGTAGCTTTCCAGTTTCTAATAAACACAAAGCTTTTATTTTCTCAAAAGAAGTGAAGATAGCATGACAGAAATCTCATTCTATTTCATGGGCTTCATTCCTATCAACGTGTAACAATTTAAAAAAATGTATTTGCTGTCTTCTAATGCTAGTCTGCAGATCACACGGAATCTGATTGACGTAATGGATTCATGGTTGATAGTTAGACTTAATATTGGATAGGTTTGCTGAAATGTTACGCAGACAGTCTCCAAATATGAAAATGAAGTTAGAAGTGTTGAAGTGCTTAAGAGTTCATGAAGCGATGTTGGAATAGATATTTGCTTGTTAGTGGTTGCATTTTACTTTGTGAGTTATTTTTCTGCAAACTAGAAATAACAATAAATTATAAAACCAATTAGTTTAGATTAAATTATAATGAGAGTATTTCAGGCTGTGTTCTGCATGGATGACAGAGCAGGAAGACCGTAACTAACTGCAAATTTGCTTGTAAGGAATTGGATTCTGGCCCAGTTTTTCAGCTTATGCATGTAAATGAACAGGTAGCCCAGGAGTGAGCTGATGCTCCAGTTCAAGCTGAGCACAGGTTCTCATTGAATGTTACTTGCTGGCTGGTCTCTTGATTATTTAGCCATCTTTTGACCCAGATGATGCGAGATCATATATAAAAAAAGAGCTATGAAACCAGAGTGCACAACTCGATAAACAAGGGAAAAACCTGGAACAAAACTGGCAGCAATGTATTGCTTTTCATATGAGTCAGGATAGCCTTGTTCTGGTTTTTCATCAGGCTGTAGTGCTGAAGCTTTGGTACACGAACAATAAGACATGGAAGTTTATTTCTTGCTATAGCTTTGTGGAAAAATGTCATCATCTCCAAGTGAGACTAGCTATATTGTTTCCTTTTTTTTGATTCCTTCCTATGCTGTAAAACATTCTACACCAGTTCAAATAGTGTAGGACAGCTGTATCCCCCTGTAGAACTTAGAACTTGCCTCTCTTGAAATCTGACCTCATCCTTCAGAGAGTTATTGCCTGCACAGCACTTATTACTTTCAGAAGTATACAGAATGTAATGGTTTTTAAACAATTAATTTTAACAAAGTCTATGTAATGTCATAATTTGGCTTTTCACAGTTGAAAACATTAAATCTCATGTTTTTATAATAATTTAAGGTCAGTCAGTAGGAATTTCTGTCACTCACTCCAGTAAAATTAGAGTTGGATTTATAAGGTATTAAGGCGGGGGCTGTGGAGGTGCTACAATTTTATAAAATCTGTAAAAATATTGCAATCATCTCTGATATATTTACTTGCTTCAGTGGAATAGGAAAGGAACAATAGGAAAATCTACAGAAAAGGTGCCCAGATCAAGATGCAATTTAAAATATTCAATATAGCATCTGATAGAAGGCCAGATACCTGTTGCAGGCCATTTAAACACTCATAAAAATCATAGTTGCAGCACATCTCTGTCCAGAACACTAGATGTTATACAGTACTTCCTTCCAAATCCAGTAGAAACTTTGTAACCAATTTCAGTAATTAGGAGTTTTTAGATGCTTTCCTTTAATTGAAGCTTTTTAGACCTTTATAGAGATATTTTCAAGAAGGAAAAGCTGCAGTTACAGTTTGATTGACCGGATCCATGAGTCTTTACCTAAGAATTAAATGTGATGGATAAAACTTCATTGATTATCTATTGATAGGTTACAACATTGATAGGTTATTATTGATATATTATATTATTGATAGGTTATATTATTATAGGATATATTATATTATTATAGGATATATAGGATTATTATAGGATATATTATATTATTGTTAGGTTTCCAACAACATCCAATACATAACTAAGTACTAATTCTACATGAGTAGAACTTCCAATACGTAACTAAGTACTAATTCTACAGGAGTTTTATGTCTGCTCTGCAAATTTGAGCATATTAAGTGTAGGACAGAATAGGAGAAAAGCCTCATAATGTGCTAATAACAATATTTTTTTTTTTGTTAGTACTGGGGGAATTGTTGATCCGCTAATCACCTTTGCCAAAGCAAAGCGGGTGCAAAGCACTCCTGTGGTGACACAGAGTCTCAATCTGCAGCTGGGTTTGTTACTAGTTATGCAAAGCAGCTCCAGCTGCCCGTTGTTCTCTGCCATCCTGAGTTATATGGGAACATTGCTTATGGGACCGTTTAGCAACGCAGAGCAAGGGATGATCCCATTTAAAATGAAAATGAGCCTCAAAACACTGGCGCAGAGCAAGCAACAGGGTGACTGTTGCCAAGTGAAATGTTCCAGGCTGATTATTTTATTGACTCTGCATTGATGTGAATGAATATGCAAGGGCAGAGCAGCAGAGACTTCCTTCCCTTCTTGCTGTTTGTGTTTTGGGGGCAGCCAGAAGATCTGGTCACACGCTAGGAGCAAGGTCCTTCTTGCTGCAGTACAGAGGGCAGATGTGCCTTGTTATCAGCATTTCAGATCTAGGTGGATGTATGTAGAATCAGCCTTTTTTATATTTTACACTCCTCAAACTTTTCTTTTCTGAATCCACCATTCCACTGGGACAATGAATGATAGCTTGTTTTACTACAGAATCACAGAACAACCAGGTTGGAAGGGACCCATCGGATCTTCTAGTCCAACCATTCCTATCTAACACTAAACCAAGAGTCCCTCAAGACCTCATCCACCCGTGCCTTAAACACCTCCAGGGAAGGTGAATCAACCACCTCCCTGGGCAGCCTATTCCAATGCCCAATGACCCTCTGCTAGTTGATTCCTATGCACACATACTGATGGACTTTTTCATAATGCTGAAGGGATAGGTTTGGATCAAAAAGAAAAAAAATCTCTACTTGTATCTTAAAACCATGAACATTTGGTGGAGGTTTCTAAAGAAATTATTTTAGCGTAATTTGTTTTAAGAAAAACACTTCCTTGGCTGCAAAAGTAAAAGCCTCAGGAAGTTCCTAAGTCATTAAATAAGGTGAATGAATTTAACACTAGATAATCTGATTACCATCACAATCACTATTATGGTGCAACTGGGAGGGGAGCAGATCTGGTAAATGAGATATTTGGAACAGAGAAGCCAATCACAGTTTGGGGAAGAATTTACCCTCGTAGTAGCTGAAAGCAGGTGAAAGAAGAAATAATCTAAACTTGTGTTTCTGATGCCAGAAAATAACATTTACACCAAATTATCTGAATGAAATTCCTGTCAAAGAGTTTAACTTCTAAGTGTTATTTTTCCTACCTTCATCTCAATTCAATTGCTAATTACGGCTGAGAGATTCCTCTTGGTTTTATAATGAGTGGCAATTCAGAACCCATCTCAATTTCTGTTAGAAGTAGTTGGGAATTGATGATATAGTAAAATACGCAGATAAAACACGATTTCTTATAAAATGGATTTAAGTAATTGCTCTGATCACTTGCACACTGAGGTTCGTTCTCATCACCTTCCCTATACTTAATTTACAGTTTAATTCAGTTGTGAAGCTTGCAAAATAGAGATCTGAAGAAAAGGCGGCAACAGTAATCTTGGTGCAGTTCTAATGCATCACTTGGTCCTCATGCCGAGAGTCAGAGGTAGAAGGAGATTCAAGAGCCTTTCATTATGAACATTGCACTTGTTTGGGTTCTTTCCAAAGGAGTCTGGATAATCTAGCTCTGCGATGCTGCTAGGAAGGGCGGAGGAAGCCCGTGTCGCATTCTAATCTTCCTCAGAACTAGTTTTTTGTGCAGCCAAGCAATTGGCCAGTTCAGGAAACTGCTCTGGCCCCAAAGCAAATACAAATTAATATTCAGCTTGGTCAGCTTCCCAAGCAAGCTGGCTGCAGGGCCCAGCATGCCATGCCGGTGCCAGCACGAGAGGGAGCATATGCAAGCTTGCAGATGGGGAAGAAAAAGGCAAGATCAGCATTAAATCAATTTGACCATGAAATTGTGCTTCAGGTCTAATAAACCACAAAATGAATTGCTGTTCAGAGCTGTGGTATAAAAACCTCTAATGTGTGTCTAAAGCAGAGCTGTTTTCAAAAATAATTGGCAGAGAATGGCTGGCAAGGGGCTGGTATTCCTGCAGTTTTACCAGTCAGGCTGCTGGCGATGCGTGAATCCATCCCGTACCTGTGTTTCTCTGTCAAGACCAGTGGAGGTTGACTGTCAGACGAGCCCCACTCTGGGGCTGTGTGGCTGATGGGCTCCTCACCAGACAGATGTGGAAAAGCAGGAGCCCGTTTCTTCATCTTCAGTGAGTGCACCTGAAGTTATTTTCTATTAAAATTTCTCTGCTCTGCCTCTTGAGCATTCTCTGGGGGCCCTTCTACACTTCACTTTCAAGGCTTCCCCAGATGGCTACTCTGCAACCCAGATGCTGTTTATTTATTCATTTGTCACTTTAAAAGGAACAACACCAAGAAAAGAACCGAATGAGACATGTTTATTCTTCATTGAAAGAAAAAGGAAACCTGTCAGATTTTCCAGCATGTGCGTTTTTGAGGTCAGGAATGTTGTCACAAACTCTTGCTCCTCTCTCAAAAGAATCTTTCCCATTCTTTTTCTACTAGAAGGCTTCTGCTCAGTGAAAAGCTGGGCTTTATAAACCCCATTGCTAAAAAGATGTCAGTGCTGTAGGCACCACAACAGGAACTGTTTGCGTGTTGTCTCTGGGACACTTTTTGCTAATGGCTAAGTTAATAACAACACTGTGACAGCCTATAGTAGAAATCCATGAATGCTGTTGGAATGCCCCCTGAAGTAGGACTCTGCTTCTGGTTGTTCTTCCGTACGGTTAAAATACATGTTTTGTAGACATGTTTTAGTGCCTACATGTCATATTAAATGTATGTAGGAAGCCAAAGCCTGCTGCAATTTCATTTTGAAGGCCCATTTTCAAAGCCAAAGTTCGCAAGCCCCTTTTGAAAACCCTGTCAGATCATAGCGTCCCTTATTAGTATTGCAGAGGATTCAGAATCTATGAGATCAGCTTTTTGCAAGTGTTCAAATAACAGTGAGTGGAGAAACATTGGTTGCAAAAGTTCAAGCATCAACAGCCTTCCCACTAGGGCATTCAAGAGCATTGAGTTCTCTAGGGCATTCAAGACCTTTTCTACCAAACTGCTATTCTGAATAATGGGACTTTCAGAATTGCATAGTTCTTTCAAAGTGTTGCTAAAGAGATTGAGGAGGAGCAGGGCTTCAATCACTCTCTTTAATGATATTACTACAATGATTGTACCTCTTGTCCATTCATTTGTCAGAAAGCATTTTTATAGCAGATAAAGCTGTGGAACGTTTGTCATCCAAGACTAAGCATAATAGAAAACCTGGTACTTCACATGCAGGACACAGTTCTCTTCCTTCCTCTGAATGGGACGGAGGTGTTCAAGCAGAGACTGTGGCCTGTGACATTTTTATCTATTGCTGCTGTGGTTAATTTTCTAGACTGGAAATAGATGTGATGCCATCTGAAAGAGCACACGTCTAAGAGATATTCAGGTCTTCCATTTGGCTGGCTCCTACAAGATCTATAATAGCTTTGCTTCTGGTTTTGCTTACAGATACAAGGAACAAAGGCTTGATGTATTTGAATCCTCCATAGCACTGATCGCAGCAGCAATTGGACTCAATTCCAATCTCACGTTTAGCAATGTTCAGAGCCTGAAGATAAGTTTTAATAGAGCTCGCAGAAGCTTTTCTTTTGTTGGAAATTGTTCATATTCATTTGTTGAAGCATCTCCTAGAAAAGCTCATGGGCAATTTCAGACTTTGACAGGATGGAGCTCATTAAGTTCTAACCAAGCTAAATGTCAATTTACATACTAATGTCAATTTTCTTTTACCTCTGTGTCCCCAGTCTCATTTTTTTTTTTTAAACCAAATGCTTAAAGTAATTTTTAATCCATGAAACAACAACAGTTAAGAAATAGTCCCTAGATGTATTTCTCTGATAAGAGCTATTATATAAGGCACTGCCAACTGTGGGCTTGTTCTCAAACTGCCTTGGAGGAGAAAGAGGCTCTTAAAGGAATTCTAATAAGCATAGAACTTTTTTACATATAGTAAAAAAAAAAAATTAAATAAGTGAAAATTCTGGAGAACACTGATTTTTTTTTTTTCCGACTTTAGATCATCAGAACAATTACATCTGTAGCTGGTAATTAAAAAGATTAATAGCAGTGGTGTAGGTGGTAATGAATAACAATGAAAGCAAAGAGACCACATTTCTCCTTCTGCAGTACATGCACATAAGAGGTAAACCCATAAGAGAAAAATTAGGAAATCTTTTTGCATCTGTATAACAAACATGCCAAACTCGCTCCCCAGAGTTAACAGAAGTTGGTTCACATTAATTTAAATATCCCACTCCTTTGGGCTGAGATTACTTTTTTTTGTTTTAAAAGGAAATTTAGTGGTCAAAGGCTCGTGCCAGGAGGTAAGTAGCAACCGAAAGGGAAATATAAGAAAAGATTTTAAAGCCTTTTTCCATAACTCTGGGGTTTTTTTAATGCCGCTTGCATTTTTCTTTCAAGCAGTTTGTGCTGCTTGTTCTTAAGGTGGGATTTTATTCTAGGAAGACTTTATGCTTTTATGCTGCATTTCAGAAGTACATTTCCTCAAGTCATATTTGTGGTTTGTCTTCTTTCTGAAATGCATAATTTTGCTGTATTTCACTGGTTCTTGGAAAAGTCAAAGCAACGTGTTGCCAGGATAAGGAAAAATATGTATGCAGAGCATCTTAGCCAGAGGAGGTTTAGTGCTTATCCAAATAAGAAACAAAAAGTGTTCCAATTCTCTGGCCAGTAGCAGCAACCGAGTAAGTCTGGTGAAGTGAATGTTTGATATTCATGAAAATACTAGCAACTGATTTTCAGTTTACATAGTGCAGCAAGGGAGCCCTGTTTGGACCAAGTCAGCATGGGGAGGTGGCAATTTCTCTTTTTAATTAAAATTTTTAAAAAGGAAAATGTTTAAGTATAACTCTAGACCCATGATGGGTGGATATATCTCTCTTGCCTTGCAAATTATGAGAGTTTTACTGTGATTATGAAAATTTTGTTCTTTGAAACTTTCCTCTCAAATATACGAACTGGGGTTTTTTTCTTATTATTATTACTTTCCTTCAGCAGGAGCCAAAAGTCACTAGTATTTACAGATTAGTGGGTGCTCTCAAAGAAGTCAGTTAATAAGCTCAGCCAAGTAATATTCACACCACTGCCGTTTTTGGGAGCTACTACATATAATTCTTGTATTCACACCAAGAACTAAGAGGAAGCTTTCTTGACCATGGAGATTCTTACAGGTAGGGTGAGAGGGGAGGTAAAGTAGCATGACTAAACTTTTCTATTTCTGCTGTTAATAGCTTCTGGTCTTGGTCCAGTGCCCTGTGATCCAATTTCTAGGTTATGGTGTGTGTATGATATATATTTTTGTCACCTTAGAAACGTGAAAATACTTACCAACGGGCAGAAGGACTTCATGGTGACTGGAAAGTAATTTTTTGTAGCTATGAGCTGCCTGAAGTTTATAGACCTAAGCATGGTAGAAGCTACAGGTGAAATAGCTGTGTGTGCACACTGGCTCTGCATCCTGCAGAGACAGTGATAACCTTGCATTCAAGCCACTGGGGGTGACATGACAAGGCTCACTTTCTGCGTTGCCCTAAGCATCACGCAAGCTTTTGAAACCAGTAAGTAGGCAGACTTATTTTCTGAATATCAAATCTGCAAGTGTTTGGTAAACTCTGAGTGTAGGGTTTACTGTAGTGTAATTGAAAAACCTGTTACTATGCATCTGCGTGAGTGTTGCAACATTAACATATGAATATAGTTAGCTGACAGTGTTTTGCAAATAAAAATCACGTACAGGAGAGACACAAAATGAGCGTCATTTAAAATGTGAGCAGAAAAATTAACTCCAACCAAAAGAGAGGATAGAGCAGAAATGAAAAAAAAGAAAAAAAAAAAGAAAAGTGTTTTAGTTTCAGGTATATCTGTAAAACTGGTCTTGGTCCCATCAGGTGATGGCAGATGATAGACTGAGATGCATCTCAGTTGCTTTTTGTCAGGAATTGGAGCTACCATGTTCCTAGAAGAGAATACTAAGCTGATCTGCAGAACAGTTAGGGTTTGGCCAAACTCCAAATTAATCTCTTTTTAAAAAATGCATATTGGTTATAATGTCAGAAAAAAGTTTAACAAATCTCCTTTCTCCTTTTAAGTTGTTCCATGATGAATATGGTAGCTGAAAACACAGGGGAGAGGTCCACAGCCCTTTACAGATCTCAGTCCATTATACATACATTACTTATATTGCAGACTGAGGTGAAATTTTGGTCTGCTGAGCATTGAATTTTTACAGTAGAGTGCAGAGAAATTATTCAAACCAGGTGTTTCTGTAATTGCAGTGCACTAGGGACGACGCTGAAAGCTGAACAGATCCCAAGTTCACCCTTTCAGCTGAATGATGCACAAGGCAATAGAATAAATTGCATTGAAAAACCAGGCAGGCGGCTGGCTTTAAACTGCTGAGTTCTGATCGTACTTTGTGTCTTTATGTTTTGTTTGCTTTTGTTTAGGCCTTTATACCAGTCTAATGATATGAACAGATGAATCTGTCCATTAAAACTGAGACAAAACTACTCGTACTGCCTAAAATTCAGCATGACTACAGTGTTCTTCTACTCTCTTCATTGCCCTTAGCGTGTGGCAAGCAATATATTGATACCCCACAGCAGGATTGTTTGCCTCCTCACTCTACAAATGAATCATAGAATCATAGAACAGCCAGGTTGGAAGAGACCCATCGGATCATTGAGTCCAACCATTCCTATCAAACACTAAACCATGTCCCTCAGGACCTCATCTACCTGTGCCTTAAACACCTCCAGGGAAGGTGACTCAACCACCTCCCTGGGCAGCCTATTCCAATGCCCAGTGACCCTCTGTGTGAAAAACTTCCTCCTAATCTCTAGCCTAAATCTCCCCTGGAGGAGCTTGAGGCCATTCCCTCTTGCCCTGTCCCCTGTCCCTTGGGAGAAGAGCCCAGCTCCCTCCTCTCTACAACCTCCTTTCAGGTAGTTGTAGAGAGGAATGAGGTCTCCTCTCAGCCTCCTCTTCTCCAGGCTAAACAACCCAGAAATGATGAATAATGATGAATAATGATGAATAATGATGAATAATGATGAATAATGATGAAATAATGAAGAAAGGAGGAGAAGAAAGAAGGAAAAATTGAAAACTTACTTCATAAATTTTGAAACATAGAGTAACACTCTACTTAAAGTACATTTTATTGCATTGCCCCAAAGTATGTTGCCACACAGGCTGCACTGCTTAATGCAAATCTGGTTTCCTCTAGAAAAATAAAGCACGATTCTTCTACCATATGAATATGAAACTGAATGTATGTTATCTGGCTTGTATTTAAAGAAAAGACCTATATATGACCTGCAGTATTGTTATGCCAATGATGTCTTGGTCTTTTTAATAAGGTATTTATGAATACTGTCAGCAAAAATATTATCTCTTGGTAGAGTTTTTCATTTGACAGCCACATCTGGCTTTTTCTGACAGAATATGAAATCCCTGACTTTTGCCACCTGTTTTATACAATCAAACTGTGTTTATCATTTTCAAGTAATATTTTAAAGGGCAGAAAAATATGAGGAAAGCAATCCATACAGATAAGTCTCTGGAAGACAAGAAAAGAGCTTTCAACCTTTTAAAGTTCGGCCAGCTGAATCCCAGATCTTACAAGTTTACCACCAGGATAGGTCACCGAGCTTAAAAGTAAACAAAAATTAAGTAAAATCTAACTTAGCTGCTGCTGTTAATATGGTTTTGACTTATCTTTGAGATCTGGAATACCCTTTAATTAATTAAAGGATATAATTTGTTTTGAAATTGGATTACAATGAGTTATTTTTTTCCTGCCTATTTCAGAAAGATTAATAAAAATGCTCTGACAAAATCTACAGGACTAAAATAACTTAAATCACTGTTAAAGAGTGGAGGAAGAGTGGAAATGCTCCTGCTCAATAGATCCATCCCTACAGAGGATTTTGTCCCTTTTTTTCTCAGAGCCAGGACAAAAGCTATGCAGGTTCCAGTTCTATTCAGGTATTTGGCACTTTTGTATGATGTGATTTCAATGTGTTGGAGTGAAAAGCATTTTGAGAAAATAAAAGCATGTTTTTTTACATGCATGCCTCTTACTTGGCCAAAAATTTCTTGAACTGGCAGCATGACTGCCTCCGGCACGAGCTCTCTTAATATGCTGAGGTCTTCAGACAGAAGATTCATTTGTTAAACTGCACATGTGATTAGATCCTTAAAATAATTATACTGCAATAGTGTCCCATGTGGGACTTGAACATCTAGAAAGAAAGATGCACCAGACTCTATGGGATCTGCTAAAAAGTCATTTCATTGACCTTTCAACCTGTTGAGAGGCTTAAAAGCTGCTTCTTCTACCTTGAGCTCTAAATGTTTAAACAAAATGCAAACGTGCAGTGTGATAAGGGGATTACAAGTGCACAGGAGATTGCATTAAGGCTGAGATACTGAGGTAGCATTCGCTTCTTGTAAGAACTTAAATGGTCTGTGAGCCTCAGTGCAGGCTGCATTCCAGCCTGTTGAAAGATCCTACTTAACAAGAGAGGCTCCCAGTGACATTTACTGACACTGACTGTCTGCACGGTGGCATTTCTACTCTGTACCGAGCTACAAAGACACAGTACGTGCCTGTTTTCTTTGTTTTGATCCCTCTCAATTCCTGACAAATGGCTTAAAAACTGCCAAGTATAATCCCTTTCACATGCGACTTTCTTTTTTTTTCTCCATTCAGTATTTAATTGAGACCTAGAGCAGTAAAGGATGCAGGGAGTTTAATGTTATCATTCGAAGGCCATTGCAAATGCAAAAGCCGCCACTTCTGTCCATTAAGTGTCAAGGGAATATGTTATAGGTGCTTGAGTGAGGTCCCTGCAAGTGGTTGGCATGAATGCTTCTCTCTTTCCCGGTGAGAATGTTCAACCCGCATACATTATGATTTGCAGTCCTTGTGCAGAACATCTCTGCTTTTGCTTGCTGGTGGGAATCAAGTGTCGATCTGCTGGAGGGTAGGGAGGCTTTGCAGGGAGACCTGGACAGGCTGGACCGCTGGGCAATGTCCAACGGCATGAGGTTTAACACGGCCAAATGCCGGGTCCTGCACTTGGGGCACAACAACCCTATGCAGAGCTACAGACTGGGAGAAGCCTGGCTGGAAAACTGCCAGGAGGAGAGGGACCTGGGGGTGTTGGTCGACAACCGACTGAACATGAGCCAGCAGTGTGCCCAGGTGGCCAAGAAGGCCAATGGTATCCTGGTTTGTATCAGAAATGGTGTGACCAGCAGGTCCAGGGAGGTGATTCTCCCTCTGTACTCAGCACTGGTGAGGCCGCTCCTTGAATATTGTGTCCAGTTCTGGGCCCCTCAGTACAAGAAGGATGTTGAGGCTCTGGAGCAAGTCCAGAGAAGAGCAACGAGGCTGGTGAAGGGGCTGGAGAACAGACCCTATGAGGAGCGGCTGAGAGAGCTGGGGTTGTTTAGCCTGGAGAAGAGGAGGCTGAGAGGAGACCTCATTACCCTCTACAAGTACCTGAAAGGAGGTTGTGGAGAGGAGGGAGCTGGTCTCTTCTCCCAAGGGACAGGGGACAGGACGAGAGGGAATGGCCTCAAGCTCCGCCAGGGTAGATTTAGGCTGGAGATTAGGAGGAGGTTTTTCACGCAGAGGGTCATTGGGCATTGGAATAGGCTGCCCAGGGAGGTGGTTGATTCACCTTTGCTGGAGGTGTTTAAGGGACGGGTGGATGAGGTCTTGAGGGACTTGGTTTAGTGTTAGATAGGAATGGTTGGACTAGAAGATCCGATGGGTCCCTTCCAACCTGGTTGTTCTGTGATTCTGTGAATCGAAAAGTTCAGCTGAATGCTGTGTACGTCAGCAGAGATATCCATTCTCCTCCAGAGTCCTCATAAAACGTGCTGCAGAGAAGGCAGCCTTGCACCCAGGCATTACCCTTGGGCTGTGGAGCCTGGGATGCTTGCTCAGCCTCACAATTCCTGCTGCTAACAGGAATAGGTCACCGATATCATTCTTCACTTTCCCAAATGCAAGAGGCACTTGATGTTATCTCAGTGAAGGTTATCGTTTAGATCCTAGAAGAAATGGTCAGATTCTAAGGAAATGGGATTTACTGGAAAAGGATATTAACCTTTAATACTAGGATGAAACTTGTGCTTCAGAAACATCCATAGAATGTGCAGAAAGTGCAAATAAGAGAAAATTCTTATAACAAGCATACATCCCTACTCTGCCATACGGATTGTTGTGGTTAAAAGGCCACTACGTAGACCATCTTCTATAATCTGTAACAGTCAGGTACCCAGAATCAATAAAGGAAGGCAAATATAATGAGCCTGAGGCATTCAACAAACAAATTTTTTATCACAAAGCTTAGAAGCTGAGGGACAGGCACAGTGCAAATTTTCCGTTGCCTTTTTCTCACCTTGTTTTCCAGAAGAGAAATTAGAATAGTAGACAAAGAATATGGGGGGAATATATAAAGAGTAACAGATAAGAAGCCATAGGGTGTGATTATTACAGAAAAAGAATAAAATAAAAACAGGAAAAAGGCTGCAAGATATAAAAATACTTGGGGTGACAGCTGTATCTTAAAGGAAATGTTAACAGTGAAAGCAAATAATGGTCTCTACCCTGGCAACGTATTCACCATCTACTCTAAATCCAATTATAACATTTTTTCCTTTGTCTCACTGATGCTATTATAAGAAAGAAATAATTCAACTGTCTTAGCTGGTTCCAGGACACTCACTGGAATAATGCTTCCAGCAAAATGTTTAAAGGTGTGCTTAATTTGAAATCTAGCTGATTGTAATGGGGTTACTCACATGCTTAACATTAAACATGCACTTAGGTGTTTTGCTAAACGAGGCCCAATATTTACATCTTCAGTGTTTCCATATCCCAATAAGAACTTAATCTTTTAACCACGTAACACATTGAATTTGCATATTATATGAGATATTACTGCAGGGATTTGACAGGTTAAATTTCTTTGCAAATAAGGAGGATTAATTCAAACCCCATTGGTGTCATTTAAAAGATTCCTGCTGACTTCCATAGCTCATGCATATAGAAGAGAAGAATTAGACAAATGTTCCCTAGGAGAAGTGAGATGTTCTTGTACATCTTTGTTCTATATCAATCATTTCACCAGTGATTACTCTGCAGTGATGATTTAAATGACGGCATCTGCCGTGGTCTTAAAAAGAGTCCTCACTGCATTAACTTTATGTGGTGATGCTACACCTGAAGTAAGCCTGTCTTAGGGAAGCATTGATGTGAGCATAAGACAAAGCACAACAAGAACATCAGTGGAAGTCAAGTTGTAAAATACCAAAATGATATGGAGAAGTTTATTGTTCTTTCCTGCTGGTTTTGGCTATTAAGAAGGCAAATGTTTCTCCTCAGTTCTTTCTGTACAGGGTTATGTTGGCCAGGGGGTTACATTATTTCTGTATTGGCTTTCAACAAAGTCTTGTGAGAAATTCTGGGGTTGGTTTTCATTGAATGATAATAATGAGTTGGGCAAATATAAGCTGTGCCTAACAACACATCCCTGTTGTAATTTTCAACATCTGAAATTATTACAAGGACGTCCGTTGTTTGTGATGCAAGAGCCTCTTGTTTATATTTATTTTTCTCTTGACATCTCTCCGTGCGTGCACCTGATACCTTTGCTGGGTATCTGAGCTGGTGTTATACTTTCAAGAGCAGATCACAATTCCAGAACCAATTCTCTCCCCATAGCAGTTAAGATGGCATCGGGAGCAACGTGAAATCATAGAATCACTAGGTTGGAAGACCCACCAGATCATTGAGTCCAACCATTCCTATCAAACACTAAACCATGTCCCTCAGGACCTTGTCCATCCATGCCTTAAACACCGCCAGGGAAGGTGAAATGGGAGGACTGTTTCTAAATTGGGCTATCTTACCTCTAGAGAAAGGTTACCAATGTTACTGCCTCCCTCTTTCTTCTTTCCTTGGTTTCTTTCTGTTTAGAAATTTATAACATCTGTTGTCCATTCATTTCTAGTTCTTGAGACCTGAATTTGTATTTTGGTCTGTACAATACTCTGAGTCTGATTAATTCACAAAGTGAGACCCACTGGGTGTAGGTAATTCAGCTGGCAAGACTGTAAAAGCTGTGGGGAGAAGATGTGTGTTTTGGCTATTAGTTATTTATTTGAGGCATTTGGAATTCCTAGTGGCCCCATTAAAAATATGAATAGCGTTGATCTGTTTGCTACCCGGTGTCACAGGGAAGTGTCTTTACAAAGAATTTAAATAAAGGATCAGGTAGTAACTGTGTCTTATAGGCTTGAATTTTATAAACCTTAATGATATTTGTCAGCGAGGTTGGTGCAGTTATGCCAGTTTAATTACAGCCAGGACTGGCTCTGTGGTTTATGTGACATCCTTCCTCCACGAGAAGGCTGTGTGGGGGTGTGTGCGCACTCGTGCATACATGGAGCCTGTTGAAATGCTTACTGAAGTACCAGGTGCTGTACTGACAAGATCTCCCCGCTCCCCGGGAATAACACCCCTTCCTGGCCTCAGCCCAGAAGCTGATTGCTGTCAGCACTCACAGATTTCGATGGGAGCTGCTGTTTTGGTCCTGTTGGTGGGAAACAGCACAACTCCTCACGTAAAAACATGTTTTCCTTCAGCATAAAAGTCCTTCACCTCAGTCCAAAATTATCTGCTTGCTGAGATTTACCTTACATTTATGCTGATTACGACATTAATATGCAAACCATGCAAGTTGTGATAAGTAGTTCCAGAACTATTTACTAGCAGCAATATGTAATGTCAGCTGAGGCTTCTAACTGTGAGTATTCTTTTAAAAATACTGCTCATAATTCTGCTGCAACCTTCTTGGTTTGTACGTGTAAAGCTGACAAAGTCTTATCGTTTGTTAGCTACAACTGCCATATTACATATATTATTGTTACTCCTCTGAAAAATCACAACCGTTGTATATCCCAAAGAGACCCATTTTGGAAGAAACAATAATGTTTAAATTGTACATTCATTTAAAAAGTCTTATGTAACAAGCTGTATTTTTTCTATTTTAATTGGGAAACTTTTGTAGCAAAAAGTTGTAAAGCACCAGGATTCCAAAACAACTCTAAAATGCACAACGATGCCTGGAATCTTGGTGCTGTAAATGAATCAAATGCTACAATCAAGCTTTTACACAGTATCTAATCTTAAATTAGAACTAGCTAGGTAGCTAATTTACTTCCTTCTTCATTTTTATGCTCATCTGAGATCAGCAGTGGGGAATAAACTCTTCCTTGGATCACTTATATTCCTTCCGTCACGTACTGGATAGTCACTTACACACCGTGGACATAATGGGTCGATGTGTCCAAGGGCTGACAAACAGCTTAAGGAAATGAAGAAGAAATGAGCTGTGCGTTTGCAAACTGGCATGTGACTTCTACTTTTATGTTTTTGTCTGCACAGCAATCTTCATTAACCAGCCAATAAATCTTTAGGCTTCAAATCTAGTCGTGCATACAAGACACTGTAGAAATTACTTCTCCATTTTTTTTTTACTGAAGTGTATATTGAGTGATTCAATAGGTTATTTGCAGCTATTAGTTTTGCTGCCCTCCAGAAAACAAAACTGTGTTTAAAGATCTTCATACAAGTATTGGAGCCTTGCTTCAGATGCCCATTGAAAATATTCCTGGTTTTATATTTTTCAAGAAAGTAATATCTTACAGGTACGGAGTAACAAGCCAGAAAGTACACCTACAATTATCTTGTCTGACCTATTGTAGTGTAAACTATAGATCTTTATTTCATTCATAACTCATTGATTCGTGATTGACTACAAAATAAGTGACCTGACATCATTCAAATTCAGCTTTTTTTTTTTTCCTTCCAGATTTGAAGGTCTAAATCTCTGCCTGCAACGAGAAGAGCAGCAAGAGAAGATCTGTAAGGAATGATGAACACATTCCTTTCTCTGTATTGTCTTTCTACTGGCAGGTACGCTATTCCCTCCTCCTAGAGACACCTTGTTCAGATTGTTGGATAAGATAGACGTGACTTTTATATGCCAGCAGGAATGATACTGTCTGAATGAGTACAGGTATCATCCCTGCGTGACACAGCACATTAACATTCCCATCATAAAAATACAGAAAGCAGTGCTGTGTAAACCAAGACCTGTAAGTTGATTCACCAGGTAAATCTGAGTGTGAGGGAAAGAAACTGTTTTCTTCCAACAACCGCTTGATGTTGACATTTAAACTGCATTTCATCCCCAGCTAATTAAGGTCACTCTGGTGGTAACCAATAGTTGCTGCATTAATAACAAGGGAAAAGCAATCACTAGGAATAAAGTTATCCATATGGCTCTATTAGGATTTGTAACCCTATCCCCTTTTCAGTCTGTTGGATAAGGACTATATAAAAATGTAGTATAATGTGACTAATCCAATTAGATTAGCAACAAAAATGATCCTTTTCTGTTTTTACTTAATTGATGTGTTAAAGTATCTGCATTTATAAACAGCTGAAGGCACAGTGATGGTTCAGCATAGCCAGGAGTGGTCAGAAACCCACATGCTGCTGGAATAAAAAGGTAGTGTGTAAGGTTGGCTCTTGAGTAACCTTTGCTGTGGGGAATGGTTGGACTCGATGATTCGGTGGGTCTCTTCCACCCTGGTGATTCTATGATTTGATGAATTTTGCTACTCGTGTGTCTTTTTGGTAACAAATGTCATACCCCCCCTCCCCACAGTTCTGTGTATATTTTGGAAGACATCTAAAACCCCAAACCCTAGACAAAACTCAACAGGCAGAGAGGAGCATAATTCATCCATGCAGAGATTTTCTGCTATCTATTACTGTCCTAACTTGGCTTTTGCAGGAGCAAAAGAATGAACTGTTTTCCTTCATTTGATTTGAACTAGAGCATTTTGAAGAAGCTTAGTTACTTTCACTGTGTTTGGTTCTGTGTTTGTCTAAGGAGAGGGGTGTGAACCACTCCATATAAAGACTCAAACCCTCTGAACTATCTGTTTAGTTTGGAAGCTTAGTATCTTTTGAAAGCTGGTGCACCAGTGCGACGTAGATGGCTTTTCCATCTTTAAATGAACATTTAATTAATAGAGAAAGTTCTGACACTGGGGGATTCCATCTGTGCACTCACTTTGTCTTATTAACACTTACTGGAGGCTTTGCTGGCCTAAAGCGGATGAGATACACCCATCACACACTCCTGCAGAGGAATAATGAGGAAAAAACTTCTTAAATGGAATAGTAGATTTAAGAAACAAATGCAATAAGGGCTCAGTGGGAAACAAGGACATAAAAGATCCTTTCATAACGTAGAGGAAACTTTTAAATGAAACAAGGTTAACAAGGTTAAAAATCAATTTCTCTAATATAATAGAAGAAATGCGATGTAAGCTTAATTTTAACCAAGGATTTGTTAAGCACTTGGCAAGAAAATATGGATTTTTTACAGGCATTCTGTTTCAATTTTATGTGCAAATGACAGTTGGCAGAGTTAATTGAAATACAGTTTGATTTTCTTAGGTATTTTTATTAGTTTGGTTGCTTATCACCAGCTTCTGGTTTCCTACTTGGCTTTTCTTGTAAGCTTTCTTACAAGCATGCTAAGTCTTTAGTTGTCTCCAATTGCTTCACTCATTGTTTGACTTATGTAGATCTCATTGCACCTGCATTTATTAATAAAATGTGAAATGTTAAGAGAAAAACATGGATCCTTTTAGTCAGGTTCCCATTTGATGTCAATGAAAAATTTCATGTTGATTCCATATAAAACCAGTTGATAGGAAACCAATATTAAGCACTTCTATTGCCACCGAGGGCATTTTTGTTTTTCTAGGAATAATGTCTAAAATAATATACAGTATAAAGATGATTAGATAAATTTAGATGTGATTTACATACAGAGAGAGCTGTGTGACTTCTCTATTTTGCACATGAATAAACACACACACACACGAGTAAAGCCTCTCACAGAAATCAGTGTAAAAACTCCAGTTGGCTGTTATCAGATCTGTGTTGTGTGTTTTTTTAAAGAACAAATTCCCCATGCTTTTGAGCAAGGATTGCCTTTTTCTCTGATGTGTGCTGGCAGTTGTGACAAGGCTCTAAATGTCTCTTTGCCCAAACCTTGAGCCCTATCCCAGCCAAAATAAATCTTTACAATGCGATTACTCAACGTGTATAACATGATTGTTTGAAAAACTTCTAATTTTTCTTCCACAGCCTGAGTAAAATAACTTTAATATTCACTTTTTTCTTTCATCGAAGCCAATTAAGAACTGTAAGTGTTATGAAAAGATAAATATTTCTTGAGTGAGGATTAGCAAGTGTATCCAGCCTGCCTGCATCTCAGAAAGCATGGAAATCCAGGTTATTTTCATAGAATCACAGAATCACCAGGTTGGAAGAGACCCACCGGATCATCGAGTCCAGCCATTCCTATCAAACACTAAACCATGTCCCTCAGCACCTTGTCTACCCATCCCTTAAACACCTCCAGGGAAGGTGAATCAACCCCCTCCCTGGGTAGTGTGTTCCAGTGCCCAATGACCCTTTCTGTGAAAAACGTCCTCCTAATGTCCAGCCTAAATCTCCCCTGGCAGAGCTTGAGGCCATTCCCTCTCGTCCTGTCCCCTGTCACTTGGGAGAAGAGGCCAGCTCCCTCTTCTCTACAAATAGAGAGGACAAATTTTCTGTCATCAGTGACTCAGAAAAACACTGAAGCCAGAATTTTGGTCTGGTAGACAGAATCTAGACAGATCTCATGTATCAATAGGGAGATGAAATCAATATTAAAGAAATATTGTTCAGCCTAAAACAAGATGCAGCTGCAGCTGTTGGAAGTGGTGATTTTGTTCAGAGGCTTGTGGAAGAGTTGTGTAGCAAACAGTGTGCAGGAGAAGAAATACGATTCATTTCATAGTGAACCCCAAGTGCCAGGTATTTTATTACCCTACACGGGGAGTTACTTCCAGAGGTAGTAAATTTTTCATTTAAGCTTCCTTTGTTGGCTATAATCCTTTTGATTTCTTTCTTTAATTAAATCATACAAATTTTCTGGCTGTTCTTCCTTTGTTCTGTTCAACCTCTTGCAATCTTTTAACGGTGATGAGCAGAGAAAAAATAAATGGCTGACAAATATACCTTGGCAGCAAAGCCAGCTACAGTAAATCCTGTGACTGAAATACCAAGTTGTACTTGGAAGGATATTTATTGCATTTAGCCACCACAGAAGACAGCTCTGAGAACTCTAATCTTCCCTAGAATCCCAGATTAGATACAGTGATATGATAGGAGAGAGAGTGTTCAGGAATGGATTTTCTTCTGTATATGGAATCTCTGGTTAGTAGCCTTTCTAGCTGTTTATACAGTTTGAATGTGCCAGTAGTATTTCTGTAATTATAGTCTCTCAGTGTAAGTCCCATCTCTATCTATTAAGAAGTTAGTCTGCATTAATTATGATTATTGTTTCAATAATGCAACATTGGTTTAATGGTGCTTCTGTTTTAACTCAAACCAAGTTTCTGGTGAGTTTAGCAGACACAAGGAGAAATATGGTTAATATTTAATCTCACAGCAATAAAGACACTGATGACTAGTTAAATATAATTTAGAAAAATTAATTATGTATTATATATTTGGTACTGAATGCATGAGATAACTGACCTAAACAAGGGCTCATCTAATTATATATCACCAGTCAGTGATGTATATTCTCTGTGAAATGAAGTGTCTATTAGTAAACAGATGATATAATTCTGAATTTTGCATTTTGAATGAATTTGGAGTAGCTTTGACATTTGTTTTGACAGGGAACAGTTAACTGAGAGTAACGTTTTTAATCAACAGATGAACTTTAATGTTCTGATGAATTATTTGCAAGCAATTAAAGGCCTTTTAATAAATAGTTTACATTTTAGATGTGCTCTGGAATAAATGATTTATTGAATGACTGATCTATAGGATAGGGTGTTTTAAGATTTATAGTTGTAGAAAGTTTTGATTAGCATTGCAATGAGCTGGAGAGAGGGAATCCTCATTAGATCATCAATGAATACTTTTGATAAGTGGTTCAAAAAACTTTGGTTTTACATTCCCACATTACATTTTCTCTGATAATCTGGGAACCTAGAACCCTTAAGACTGAACACTGAGCTCAGCAGAAATTACTTCTTCATCTCTAAGTGAGAGCAGGACCATGGTGCTTATTTAGAGCCCCTGCCTAGGACTTGTCTGTAACACATTAAATGTGTTCTCTTTTATTGAGGAAAGTTGCACCAAATACTGTGCTAAATGAGTTTGTGAGATTTCTCAAGACACGTAGCAGTGCTCCAGAAGGACTTTCTTTTGCAATATGAGTAAGATATGTGTTAGGAAAGTAATGATTAACCATGGCTCTTGTACTTGCTGCTTGCAAACAGGGTATATAAGTAGCGAATTCTTGGATTCCTAACTTAATAATAGTGAGAATCATAACAGCAATACTGAAAAACCCCACTTCTTGAATGGCTGTGTGTTCTGATGCAAACGCTTGACCCAAAAATTCATTGTAGACAGTTTGAAAAAATTTGAATCGTGGCCAGAAGATCTCCAGATCTTTATGAAAACAAACCTAAAGTCTCAAGCTGTTTCAAGACTCCAATATTTGATTTGACTTCACCATAAGGAATTCTTCAGTAGCGTGAACATAAACAAAGGTTTGGAGGGAGTGACTTTAGAGCTTCACATGTCTCTTTATTGGAATAAGGGAGATTGGATCACATTATCACATTGGAGACCCACCTGACCATCGAGTCCAACCATTCCTATCATTAGTGCCTTTTTCAATCATTTTCTTATAATGCATTTCTTTATAAGTTTCTAAAAATCATTTGTTGACTTTAAACTGCTTAATATGTTTGGCATTTGTTATAGTAAACAAAGTTATTTCTATTATTTGGTAATTTTACTTATAAGTAGAGCATTCTCTTCACTTAATAGTAAGGGCACAGTGATTACCTCCATTCTAATAACAGTAATAACATGATCTTGAACAATGTGTACTGGTTAAAAAAGAAAAGCTGACTTTGGTGGTGTAGGCTTGTGAAAGCTAGTGATTCTGCAAATGCAGCACACCATCTGCATGTTCTTGGTTGCTGGAATGAGTTATGAAGTAACTTTCAGATGAATAATGGCCTGGTATTGCTTTTTTTTGTGAAGTATTTAGGTTAACAAAGAGTAATTTCAGTCTTTACTCTCCGGAGCCTGAGCAGGGGAAAGTGGAGTGTGGGAAAAGTGATGGTTAAATGACACCTTCTTGAATGATCTGCAGTTCACACTAACCTAGCCAGTGCTCACAGTTGGTCCGTAGCTGCCTCTGGACCCCTTGTCTGTTATCAGGATTGAGTCTTCTATTCCCTTTGATTTAATCTGTCACAACTTCTGTTGGTTTGTGGCAAGGAATGTCTCTTGGCAGTGGAGTTTGCTTTTTGGAAGATCATAAGTAACTCAAGGATTTGTAAGAACAATTTCCTTGACAGTTTTGATATAGTGCTTTGTAATTGGAAGTTGGTTACAATTTCAATTCAATTCAAGCAGAGTTCTGTCATCCTCAAATCCTCTAGAAATGTATAAGCTAAGGACTTTGTTAAATGAGCTCAGTTCAAGTTGGATCTGTATTGCTATAATTGATAATTATTTACTATTTAATGTCTTGTGATATGCGATCTACCCTTGAAAAGTTATGGTGATGTGAAAGGGACTGAATGGTTGGCTAATATGAAATACTAACATCCTCATTAGGTGACTGGATTGGGGGCAGTATGGGGATTAAGTAAATGAAATCTAGCTCAGTCTCACAATGAGAGAATATTTGGATTGTCCTTTAACCTTCCACAACATCAGGTCTGCATTTTGTCCCTTTGGGTGTTCTGGATACATCTGCTGGTATGAATGAGATGCTTGGTTGTAATGAGGAAGATTACCCTGAGACAGATTTAAATAAGGTGATAAAATGAGTTTCCTGTTTAGCTCTACACATCAAAGGATACAACTTCAGTGTTATCCAAATCACTTCAAGCTGAAGAGTTCTTGTGAGATGCTGTTGCTCATCTGTCTTCCTGTAAGAAAATGTGGATCCTTCTATATATTTACCAGTAAAACTATTGCCAATGAAACATCTTTGATCATCTAAACGTGGTTTGTTGTAATTTCAATAGCTGTCTTCCTATTGAGTGATCCCTGATATCTCAAGATGCCTGGATAATTGTTTGGGGAGAAGAGCAGAGCTCGCCTGTTGTTATTACATTAAACTTCAAAGAGTTATTTTCTGACTGACTCAAATTCTGACACTTCATTATTAAACTTGCAGGAGATCTAAACCGTCATCTGTGGTACCTTGTAGTGGAGAAGCATTTATCCATGTCATATATGTACCATGTTATTCCTCTGCTCTACGTGTGTCTAGAAAAACATATAGTAACAACAGTTCTCCATAAAGAGTGAAAGTCTGTTTTTTTTCAAGTACTGAATTGCTAGCCTAGGAATTTTAAGTGTTCAGTGTTCAGTTTTACCAGTTTCAAGCACTGACTTTGGGCAAGTAATTTAATCTTGTAGTGATTGCTTTCCAGCTGTAAAATGAACATCTGCTTTCCATCCCCTGCTTTCTGTCTTGTAATGTCTAAGTTTTATTCCTTTGATGTGTACAGTATCACTTTTGCAGCCTTTGATTCCTGAAGAGGTCTCCGAGCACCATTCCAGTGCAAGGAATGACCTTTGCTTTCTAGTGCCTTTTTCATTTGAAATGATTAGAAGGGTTGGCAGAGAGCAATTAATGCAATTTAGATAAGATCAGAGAGGGAGAAAGCAGTGAATGTAGGGGCCAGAAGTTTTTTAGCAGGTGTAATTCTCACGGCAACTCCTCTTCTGTTTTTCTTTACCAGGACTTGTTACAGATGTAGTTACAACCAAGCTATGACCTTTTACAACTGTACTCCCAAGGGTAGGTGTGAAGTCAAGACAGTGAATTGAAATAGTTAACTTCTATAGTTGAGACTATAGTTGGCTAATTATCATAGGAGAGAGAAAACTGTCCTGCTGAAGTATAAAGCTCAATTTTTTTTTGTCGTGGAGAATCAACATTGCTATCAATTCTGTTTGAGAGAGTAAGAGATATTAAATAAAGCTGATGTTTTGAGACTCTACTTAATTCATAAATGAAGAGGAAAAAACCTATTTTATGTTATGCAAAGCATATGTGACATCTTTGCTGTCACTGCTCGTTGGGAAGCTGTTGAGGAAAAGTAATGTTTGTTGGCAGCATTGTATTCTGCAGTTAAAAGGCTCGTGTAAGCTCAGATAAGTTTACCGTAAAAATTTTACAAAGGAATGCGTCTAGGAAAGCAAAGCCTGAAAACGTTACAGGTCTAAATTCCAGAAAAGCAAACCTTCCCTGACAGATAAAATGAAAGATATTGCCATGGTAAAGAGTTCCAAAAGCCTTAAATGCCTGCACAGAAGCCTCAGTGCTCCCTGGCTCTGCTCCCTAATGCACGTTGATGGGGTTCGGTAGTGCTGAGTTGCACACACCCTATCTGTGTGGCTGTGCTGCTGTAGCTTTTCAATAACATTGTTGTAAATACTTGCTCTGCAAGCAGTGATCCATTTTACATAAAATGCTGCGGTAACTGGACACACAAACATCTAAATAAATGTAAGTCAGTAGGAAAGTTGCGGTGAGAATCCGTGTAGGGCTATGCATAGACCAAGGTTTCTAGTAAGAGGTCAGCTGAGAGAAGAACTTTAGGTTAGGTCTTAAGATATTAATAGAATTTTGTAATTTCCATTTTTGTTCTATAATATTCTATTTTTAGGCCATTTTGTCTGCATTCCTATGAATAAAAAAGGTTTGATTTCAGCTTTCAATTAAAAACATTGGAAAAATTGTGATTTCTTTTTGTAATAATAAAAACTTCAAAGCAAAGCTTTCACAAAGCTGCTGAGGTTTTTACTCTATGAATTACTTCATCTGTTACACAAGGGTCATAAATATACTTGACGAGAAGCTTAGCTGAAAAGGTATTTGAAATTATGTTCTCAGTCAACCCTTTCACAGTGAATTCCCTTCCATTATTGGCTTAAGTAGTCTTATACAACAATCCTAATTGCTCTTAAATTAATTCTCTTCTCTGGTTATGAGTGGGAGCAAAAGCCTGAGGATTATACATTTTAGATTTTTATCTTTATTTGCATCTGGAATTGTAATGAAGTAAAGGATTCAGAGATGCTTACTTGTCATCTCTATAAAAACTGCAAGAGATTTGTTACCCCTTCCAGGACAGCCCATTGCTTTATTATGTATATTAAGACAAATGCCCTCAAAACAAACAGTTGTCAAGATGAATCGCTGAGATTAAATAATTCCCCACAATATCTCTTCAGTGAGTGGAATAAAAGGTGGTGCTAAAGAGACAACACAATGGAGAACAGATAGCCTCCGTAATAGTTTTATGCAAATAAATGTGCATTTTATTGCAGTGAATAAGAAAGCAGCATATCCAGCCACTGCTTCTCAGATAACAGCAGGCACTGTATTAGAAGTGGTTTACTAGAACTAAAAACTCTCATGTGTTTATGCCCTTGTTTTCTTCTGCATTAGTCAAAATTATGTGGAGAAGAGATGAAATGGATAGTGATTTTCTTAAACTTAATTGCGTGAAGTCCTTAGGACCTGTTGGGATAACCGGGTGGAATATGCTCTTCTGACCTGAAGCCATGTGAAGTCATCCTTGCTGGAGAGAACCTCCTACAAAAGGATTCTCTGCAGTTTAGCAAACTGCACAAAGCTTTTTTCAGAGTGGCTGTAAAATCTCAAATGAACAAGTTGACTAATGGAACACAAGGAAACCTATTTGTTAAAACCACATCTTTACATTATGATAGAACCTATACAATAACAGTCAAAGAGAGGTTGTGCAGAGAAAATCAAAGCAATTAATTTATGATTCTGTGTAATGATGGAATTGCTGATCTGTACAGTTTCTAAGGGGAGAACATTGTTAGGCTGCTGAGCAAGCATTGGCTGATTTTAAGGCAAGTTACTGGAAACAAAATTTGTTCTCAATTAGTGAGTAGCTTGAAATATCTTTAATTACTGTTTAAGATAAAGAATACATCGAGTCTGTTTATCATCATAGCACTGTGGTGCTTCATATACAGACGTGTTGATTTTACTTGAGTAGTCCCAAACTCACCTTTTCTGGGGTGGGTAAGAACATTCCTTATCCCACTCTGTTCCTGTTCTTTCCAGTACTGTTCAGCTTTCATGATGGGTCTGAAAGGAATTTGGAAAGATTCTAATATGAAAAATGTATATTCAGAAAGTGCAAAGGATATTTCTGCATCTCAGGCATTTCAGTCATTGTTTTCAATGAAGATTTATCCAAACTGTAAAGATGTTTATTTCTAAGAAAGTAATTGTAGAATAAACCACTTTTAATGAGTGAACAAATCCTTAAGTCTTGTATTTGATGCAGTATCTCAGTGCGGCTGTTCTGTAATTTATCTTTCAGTACTACATAAGGTTTGTTGCAAAAATATTAATTCTGGTGCTTTAATTGTTTGTGTATTTTCCATCAATTATATAGCTGATCTAGTTATTACAATTAAGTAGGATTTTTTTTCCAATTGTTTATAGTTTTCAGATAGCATTAGCTAATTTTTCTTTATCTTTTTTTACTTTTAGTATCTTCTGCTGTTGCTGAGCTCTCTCCAGCCTATCATCCCAGCAGCACTTTTAGTTTTTCTCCTTACTGGTTCCTATTCTACTGAATTTTCTCTGAATAAGTCCTGGTCAGATTAGTGGAAGAAATCTGTGCTAGTTAGGTCATAGCAGAGTAGAAGCCCTCAGGACAACAGGGAGGAAGGAAGCTTTGCAGTTAGATTCGAATATCAAAAAAAAGAGATGGCGTATAAAGTTCTGCTTTTATGTCCATCTAGGAAAGTTTGGGGAAGGTAAGAGGTTCTTGTGTAAGCATGTCTCCTGCTGGTACCGGTATCTTAAATTTTTCAGTCAAAGAAAATAAAAAAAATGGTTGTTGTTTGAAGGCATAACCTTATCTTTTCTTCCTGGGTTTTGTAATATTAAATCTCTACAGAGAGTACTGCTCTTCCCTTCTAGAGAAGTGTCATTTATTTTGTTATCATTAAAACACAGGGTGGCTTTTTTTGCATTTTTTTCTGTGTGTGTGTGTGTAAGTGTTTCTTGTTGGCTCTTGGAGATTAGAAGAGGAAATGGGAATAATACTGAAACCAGCATGTTTTCCCCTTGAATTCTGTTACGCTAATTAAGACTGGAGGAAAGACCAGAGGGAAGCAGCAAAGTTATGAAAGACTTAAAAATATTTCTTTTGGAAACTCAAAGATAGTTTTAACCGTGTTCTGGATGGTCCTTGCTTTGTCTGTACAGTCAGAGGGGAGAGAAGGAAAAGGGAAGGAATGAGAGGCAAGATGGTGAAATAATGTGGGAGTCGTTGGTGGGTAAACCTGCTCTATCTCACACTTTTCCTCACTTGGTGCAGCATTTTCATAGAATCATAGAACAACCAGGTTGGAAGAGACCCATTGGATCTTCTAGTCCAACCATTCCTATCAAGCACTAAACCAAGTCCCTCAAGACCTCATCCACCCGTGCCTTAAACACCTCCAGGGAAGGTGAATCAACCACCTCCCTGGGCAGCCTATTCCAATGCCCAATGACCCTCTGTGTGAAGAACTTCCTCCTAATCTCCAACCTAAATCTCCCCTGGTGGAGGTTGAGGCCGTTCCCTCTTGTCCTGTCCCCTGTCACTTGGACATTTTGACGCTGTTCTTCTCACAGAGACTCCACCAGCCTTGCAGAGGGGCTCAGCCATCCTCTCCTCAGAGGGGCTCCTGCAGCTGGGCACCAGCACCCTATGGGAAGAAGAAATGCCATTTTGAAAACCTTTTCGGCAAGTAACTGCAGCAAATTCTGAAGAGAGCATTACAAATAGCTGTGAGGCTCTTTTCAAGCTAAGAAGGGAATGATGAATTCTGCATTCACCTGGTGTGCAGCTCGCCTGAGGCCGCCCTGCTAGGAATGAGCACTTACCTCCTCTTAGTCAGGGATCAGGGCATTAAGACCATTTGCCACAAATTGATGCTGTTTGTATCAGCCCTGGAGCTCACCACCAACTTCTTCAACTAACAGGAACCTACTTAGAAGGTGATTTTAGTATTAGTAATGTGAATTCATTCTTGGATCAGGTCTTGGCTCCCACATTATCTCTGAGGCTATAAAGATGAAAATACTGCTTATGTGTTGCTCTGTTTGAGATGAATGTGTTCCAGAAAACAAAGGCTAGAAAAGGATTAATTAAGATAATAAGCTGCGTTTTCATCAAATAAAGCTGAAAATCAATTCTGTTTGCATTCAGCTTTGTTAATGGAAATAGACATGATTTTATTAGTCAAATGGCACAATTAATTACAGAGATTATTTTATCTCTGTGGCTGCTTTATGACTTTTACACTGCTTACAATTAATGCTAATGGAAAGATCAGTCTAAAAATTCTTGGTCTCTTGTAAATTTTTATAACCTGATTATTGCTTCCAAATGCCGAATACAATGACACCTCTTCCAGTAAACAAG